>CM041782.1:193984713-194006916 GCA_023374045.1 Limonium bicolor
GGAACTGGTCTGCTCTCCTCTCACTGCTGCTCTTCTATTTTAGTTACTGCGTGAGTGTGGACTGATATGGTGTTACGGGAGAGAATTAAATGGAAGCGGATGGATATTTGTGGTGAGCGAATTCTTCAGACCCGTCGTGTGTGTGGTGTGTTTTGCAGCTAAGGTGGTGAGTTTATATAGAGGTTTGGCTCCGTACTAATTTGATTGCAGATGAAGAGGAGAGTTGATTGCTATCTTCATTGATTGCAGAGGGACAGAGAGCTGCACGCGTGAGAGATTAATGGTAGGCGGTGCGGGAGTAGATAGATAAATCGATTCAAGTTGCAGAAGACGGCGAAGACGGGCGAAGAAAACTAGTCGCGGCGTTGATTTAATTCATGACCGCCTGCTGTCCGCCTAATAAATGGCGGTCTCCTCTTATGTGTCCGCCTGTTTCAAAGGCGGTCTCCTCTTATATGTCCGCCTGTTTCAGAGGCGGTTGTGTGTGTCACGTCCGCCTCCTTAAGAGGCGGTAGCCTCTATGGTGACCGCGAGCACGTCCGCCTCCTTAAGAGGCGGTTCACTCTGTCTTGTCCGCCTCGTATGAGGCGGTCGCCTCTGTTTCAACCGCCTCGCGGTCGCATGTGAGACGTCCGCTAGTTATTGGGCGGTCGTGCCTTTTGTGCCGCGATATATATATATTATACATATATATATATATATATATATATATATATATATATAACATATATATAACAATTTAACGGCTCTACATTCTTCGTTATAAGTCCGTTTTCTGAGCCGTCTGCGCCTATACGTTCGTGTCTTCGTGTACTTTGCTCCTAGCTTGTTTGTTCCTCATGTTTAAACCAATAAATTGTGAGATAATCAATAAAACATAAACTAGAGGAAAACCATAAGATAAGTGAGAAATGAGTAGAAAAGTGCTGATATAATATATAAAATACACCCATAAAACATGCTCATTTAGACACTTATACACCCCCACACTTACCTTTGCTTGTCCTCAAGCAAAACCATGTACCCAAACAAGTAGGGAATGCTCAATATTAACAAATATATTTTGAAGGGTAGGATAAAGAAGTCAATAGTACATGATCTTAAACTTTTTAGAGGAGTGTGATCCATCACCTACTGGTGGCATAGGTGTACTCAGGGCAAAAATAAAAATAAGAGTTCGGGGTATGATCCGGAGTACTTCAATGCTACTTGATTTAAGGTGACTTTGAGAACTTTTACCATGGCCAACTTCTCTCAAGAATGGGTATTGAGGAGAAAACAAAAGGAAAAATAGAATTATGCATTTGTTTCACTTTTGCATAAGAGATGAGAAGATAATAAGTAGGCATTAAGCCTTCGTTTTAAGAACACTCAACTCTCTTTGTTGGTTACCGATGGTGTCTCACAAGTACCTCATTATTTTTTATTTTTATGACAGAGAAGTACCCCTTAGCAATCCCTAAGAAAGAAGACAGAAAGAACCCCTGAGCAATAAAAATCCATCCATTTCAGATCACTGGTCACACCGCATAAAAATGCTCCTCAAAAGTAATCAAAATTTTAAAATTGTACCATTTATCCCACAATTCATAACAATATTTATTCCTAAAGAGAACAACCCACATATACAGGGTCCACATATTGAATTTGAACAAACGCAAGATAAGCAGAGAGATTAAGCATTCAAGCATAAAATGTCACCGAAAAGGGCACACTCCCCCACACTTAATTTGAACAATGTCCTCATTGTTCACCAGAAAAACAAGGGAAAGATTCAGAAGACCTTTTCGGTAAGTAGATAAATAGAGAGAACACGAAGCTCACGAATATTCATTGAAGCATTTAAAAATCTCTCTGCATATTTATTGAAATAAAAGCATAATTTAAAGAAACTAGTACTCCCCTGATTTTATTTTGCTAGCGTGTATTGGACTTCCCCACACTTGAGCTTTAGCCTCAAGTAGCGTAGCTTGGTTGCGGTGTAGTCATGAAATTGCACCTGCATAAGACACTAGAAGCAACCATACTATAAACGGGGTTAATAGTTAGCAAAAATAAAATTAAAGGGAACCTGAAAATTAAAACAGCATAAAAGCATAAAAGATAAGTTCGTCCGGGTTGCCTCCCGGAAAGCTGCCCTTCTTTAACGTCTTTAGCTAGACGCTTTTTCGTTAGATCGATCCTGGGGGGTGGTTATGAGGAGGAGATCCAAAGCATGACTCGATGGTTTTTTTGAGAGTCCACCTGGATGCATGTTTTCTTTTCTTATCCCGCTCTTCGTCCGGGATTGGTGGTGGTATTTCTGTATAGACATGCCGTCTGGAAGGGTGATAAACAGAAGTGGGGATGATGGTGATTGAGCGTCCCGCACAAATTGAGATCCTTAGATTTGCTATCTGGAGATCTTCCTGATGCAAACTCCAGCTTTTCGTTATAAGCTTGAAGGGTGATCTTCCCCTGAGCTACCCAAATGTGCACATCGGCTGTGGCAAGGAATGGTCGTCCAAGGATGAGAGGTGTAGTGGGGTCTCTTCGATGTCTAGAATGACAAAATCGCATGGGAAGTATAAATGCTCCACTTTAATGATAACATCCTCCACCACTCCGCTTGGGTATGTTACCGAACCATCTGCCAGTTGCAGGGTCATCTTAGTCTTTTTCATCTCTCCAATTCCCAGCTTTTTGAAAGTGGAGAGGGGCATCAAATTAATGGAGGCACCCAGATCGCATAAGGAGTATGGAAATGAGGTGCTACCAATTGTGACTGGAATGGTGAAGCTGCCCGGATCATTGCATTTGGAAGGTAGTGGTTTTTGTAGAGTAGCTGAGCAAGCTACATTGAGAGGTACCGTACCGACTTCGGCCAATTTAGTTTTGTTGGATATGAGGTGTTTGAGGAATTTGGCGTAGTTTGGCATTTTGGCAATGAGGTCTACAAACTGTACATTGACGTTTAGCTGCTTCAGCATTGCCAGAAACTTACCATATTCATTATCCAATTTCTGCTTCTGGAGTCGGCGAGGAAATGGTATAGGCGGTTCTTGTGAAGGAGGTTCTGAAGCTGGTGGAAGAGTGAGGACGTTTGGAGATGTTCTTTTCTGCTGGGGCCTCAGCTTTTTCTTCACTATCTCTTTGGATTCTTCTGATTGTTGCGGGATGGGAATTCGTCGGTTTTCTTACCGCTTCTCAAGGTTATCGCCTTAACCTCTTCTCCTTCTTCTTCAAATTCGAGCTTCTCATTTCATAACCGGCTACCAAGTTCTCGAGGTAGGTATTCTCAGATTGAATGCGATTTTATAAACTTTGGCGGTGCTTTCCAATTCAGCTACATTCCTTTTGGAAGTCTCAATTGCTACAACCCATTCTTGGAGGGAAGGGTGTAGTTCTGGAACTTTAGCTGTTTTAGCCACCTCCGTCTTTTCTTCGTGCTCCTTCACATAGATGCACTTGGCTTGCTCTCTTGGATTTGGTTCATTTTGGCTGGGGAGAGCCCCTGGCGGTCTTCGAGCAAGATGTTCCGCAAGTTGATTGATTTTACCTTCGATTTTCTGGTTGAAGGCTTCTTGTGCAGAAAGCTGGTTCTGAGTCATGGAATGTAACCTTTCATCATCTCTTTGAGTTCTACGTTTGGATCAGAAGAGGATGATGATGGTTGTTGTTGTAGTTGTTGTTGTTGAAACCTGGAGGGGCACCTAGTGCTTGTAACCCATATTAGAATTTGGTTGGGGTCGGTTCCCTGATAGGTATTGGAGTTGTTGTTCTGCCCTCCTTGGTTCTGATCATTATTTTTCCATGAGAAATTCGGGTGATTTCTCCATGGATAGTTGTTGTTGAAGTTGTTGTTGTAGGAATTACCGGGCGGTTTCCTATGAATTGTACTTCCTCGTACTGGCCTTTGCCTTCGCATTGATGAGTTCATGAGGACCGGCGCATATGACACATCCTTCTGTAGGTGGAGCTGGTGGTGAACTTGTAGGTGGGGAAGCTATTGTTTTTACAATTTCGTTTTGTGATGTTGTTAGCTTTTCCACCATCTTTGCAAGGGACGAGATCTGAGCCGATAAATGATCTGTAGGCTCAACATGGAGTAGGCCTGCTGCTCGTGGTGTTCGTCCTTTGGATCTCGTCCACTGTCTCGTGTGCTCGTCATAGTTTCTAGAAGGTCCATTCCTTCTTTAGGAGATTCATCATGAAACTTCCTCTGCAGAGGAATTGACGAGTAGTCGGTTCCCATCATCCAGACCGTTGAAGAATGAAAGGCAGAGGGATTGATCGTCAAGACATGGTGGGAACACTTCATTAGCATATCTTTGAATCTGTCCCACGCGTCGTACAACGTTTCTCCGGCTCTTGACAGAAAGTGTTGATTTCACCGATCAATTGCCTTGTTCTACTGGTTGGGTAGTATTTGGCAAGGAATTTTTGGGCCATTTGAAGCCATGTGGTGATTGATCGGGAGGGAAGGCTTCGGTACCACCGGTTCGCTGAATCCGATAATGAGTGAGGAAATAGTTGGAGTCGAATTCTTTCTTTGACGATGCCGGTTTGACTAAAGGAATTGCAGAAGTCTAGGAAGAGACTCAGATGATTTGGGGCTTCATCTGGGTTCGCTCCACTAAACTTGCCTAAATCCCGGACGGCGGTGATGTAGTGGGTTTTGAAAAACCCAACGTCCGGCTTCTTCTGGTGTTAGTTCAGGGAGAACTATAGCTGATGCTCTTCCTTCGGTATTAGGTTGTGATAATCAGATAGGGCACGGTGTTCTGGTTGAATTGCATGGTCCATTTCATTATAACTTCGTTATTGGCCATGGCTTGGTTTCTCAGGTTTCTCTGTGCTTGAAATAAAGTACGCTCGGTTCGGGGCTCGGACTGATTGGTGGAGAGCCTCGGGTTCGAGTTTGGCATGCACAGAAGATAACTTGTGGTTTGTCAGAAGCTGCAAAATTAGTTAGTAAATAAAATAAGAAAGACAGAAATATTGGTTAGGCTGATAAACGTTAGGGGTTAGTATACAGAAATTATAGGTTAGTAGTTAGTATACAATGGAAAGAAATGTTAAGGACAATGGAAATGAAATGTTAAGGACAATGGAAAGAAATGACAGGAATTTAAAGTAGTAGTTAGAGACATGGAAAGAAAGGGACAATGGAACGAAAGGACAATGGAACGAAATGACAATGGAACGAAATGACAATAATATTAAGATGTTAGGAGTTAGATGTCCAAAGTCCGAAGTCAAATGTCCAAGTCAGGTCAGAAGTCCGATGTCCAATTCAGATTATAAGTCCGATGTCCAAGGTTAGATTATTAACAAGATAATATTAACAGTTATATAATAAAACAGGTGAACTACCGGAAACTAGGGAAATTGATGGAATCAATCCCCCGGCAAACGGCGCCAAATTTGCAGACTGTTATTTCTGAGTGGTTAAAGTGGTGTAAAATTAAAAGAAAGGAAATTAAAACTCAAATTATAAACGTCGGGCTGCAAACAATTCCCGGTCGTAGTAGTAACAGTGTCGTATCCACAGGGAGATTGTTCAATTTACCTAGTCTTGGTAGTTACTTAAAAACTGTAAAAAGGGGTTTAGCCGGAGGCAAGCTTGATTTGTTGTTATCAGTGCAAATAATAAAAACAGTAAAAACAGGTGAATTAAGTGAAGTGGATGGAAAAATGTATCCTAGGATAGCGGGGGAATTTCCTAAATTACTTAAACATATTTATAACCATGTTTCAATTATTTATTGCCTATTAGAGTTAATAATTGTCAGTTACGAACTCTTAATAAAAGCCTTAGTATTTTCCTGCTCAGTCCGGAGTGTAAATACTAAGATTAATTCCTTTGTGGTACCTAGACTATCTCAAAATCATATGTTGATAGTTACCAAATAAATGCAGTATTTTGTCAGAATAAGCATTTAACAATATTAGTTGAAAGGAATTAAAACGGATAACAAGTGAGACAGGTAATAAATATTAATTTAGTAATATTAGAAATAAACCCCCATCCTAGGATACAAAAGAAAATTACTCAGACATAACCGTAGATAAGAAGATTACACAGATAGATTTTGACATTATTTCAGAGGAGGAACTGGTCTGCTCTCCTCTCACTGCTGCTCTTCTATTCTTTTGTTACTGCGTGAGTGTGGAATGATGTGGTGTTACGGGAGGAAAATAAGTGGAAGGAAATGGATGATTGTGGTGAGCGAATTCCTCCGTCGTGCGTGTGTGGTGTTTTTGCAGCTAAGGTGGTGAGTTTATATAGAGGTTTGGCTCCGTACTAATTTGATTGCAGATGAAGAGAGATTGATTGCTATCTTCATTGATTGCAGAGGGGACAGAGAGCTGCACGCGTGAGATTAATGGTAGGCGGTGCGGGAGTAGATAGATAAATCGATTCAAGTTGCAGAAGACGGCGAAGACAGGCGAAGAAAACTAGTCGCGGCGTTGATTTAATTCATGACCGCCTGCTGTCCGCTTGCCAAACAGGCGGTCTCCTCTTATATGTCCGCCTGTAGAGGCGGTCTCCTCTTATATGTCCGCCTGTTTCAGAGGCGGTTGTGTGTGTCACGTCCGCCTCCTTAAGAGGCGGTAGCCTCTATGGTGACCGCGAGCACGTCCGCCTCCTTAAGAGGCGGTTCACTCTGTCTTGTCCGCCTCGTATGAGGCGGTCGCCTCTGTTTCAACCGCCTCGCGGTCGCATGTGAGACGTCCGCTAGTTATTGGGCGGTCGTGCCTTTTGTGCACGCGATATTATATATATATATATATATATATATATATATAACAATCTTCAACCGGCTCTACATTCTTCGTTATAAGTCCGTTTTCTGAGCCGTCTGCGCCTATACGTTCGTGTCTTCGTGTACTTTGCTCCTAGCTTGTTTGTTCCTCATGTTTAAACCAATAAATTGTGAGATAATCAATAAAACATAAACTAGAGGAAAACCATAAGATAAGTGAGAAATGAGTAGAAAAGTGCTGATATAATATATGAAATACACCTATAAAACATGCTCATTTAGACACTTATCAATTGGCCTACTATGTAGTCTTCTAAGTACCTTGGAGGATTCCTCTCTCTGACAGATCGTCTCAGACCATCATTTGGTTCTGTATGTTGTTGGTTTTCAGGTTCTGATAAGGTTTCTGGTGATGTTGGCTCACTATCTGTTACTTGAGGAAGTAATGGAGCTTCTGGGTCCAGTGATTGCTGCTCTGATGAGCTGTTGGATTCCAGTTCTGTTTCACCAGGGTAATCCATTCCACCAGAATGTTCCTGTCTCATGTTACAGTTGTCTCTATTGCTTTCATCAAAGTCACTCACAAAAGGGTTAGACATGTCTTCAAAATTATGATTATCCTCTTCCTTACTGAAACATTCATCTCTAAAGGGAAAAAGATTTTCATGAAATACAACATCTCTATTGTAAATAATTTTGTTGTTGTCTAAATCAAGTAATTTGTACCCTTTCTTACCTTGAGGATAGCCAAGGAAAATAGCTTTAACAGACCTGGAAGCAAACTTGTCATATTGTGGTTTGTTGATGTTAGCAAAGCAAAGGCATCCAAAACACTTCAATTCATGATAATTAGGCTTAACATTATAAATAACTTCAAAAGGGCTTTTGTTTTCAACACTGCTTAAAGGCATTCTGTTGATTAAATAGGCTGCAGTCTGTACACAGTCACCCCAAAACCTTAAAGGGAGATTGGAGTGAAACATAAGACTTCGAGCTGTTTCAAGAAGATGCCTATGTTTACGTTCTACAACCCCATTCTGTTGTGGGGTGTAGATGCATGATGTTTGGTGTATGATTCCATGCTTGTTAAGGAAATCAGAGGCATATTTGGAACTTCCCAGTTCATGTGCATTGTCGGTCCTTAAAATCTTAACAGTCCTTTTAAATTGAGTTTTAATCATGCTGAAAAACATAATGATAATGTTGAAAGATTGCCCTTTGTTAGAGCACAGATGTATCCATGTCGCCTTGCTTTTATCATCAACCAATGTAAGGAAATAAAATTTTTCATCATAAGTGCCTACCTTATAAGGTCCCCATAGATCAGCATGTATCAATTCAAACAAATCATACTTTTTATTTATGCTGGAATTAAAAGGCAGTCTATGACTTTTGGATCTACAGCAAGATTCACAAATGAATTGTTTACCTTTGTATACAGAATCAACAAGGTCAAGCTTAAGAATTTTTTCCTTAGGAATGTGCCCTAATCTGTGGTGCCATAAGTTCAACTTGTCACCACAGTCAAATCCTAAACTGACAGATCTGTTCTTACATGCTAAAGAAAAATGATTCCCTTTTATTCTCCTATCACATTCACAATCCAGGATATAAAGCCCACGCCTGAAACTCCCAATTTTGACTGGATCTTTCCTCTTAGAGTCCTGATAAAAACATGATTTGGGATCAAAAATGAATTTTCCCTTCAAAGACTCAGATAACTTACTAATAGATACTAGGTTAAATTTGAAAGCGGGCACATGTAGGACATCTCTTAGGACAATCAGGTTATTAATCCTAACATCACCAATAATCTTTACAATTTGGGGATGCCCATCTGGCATTCCCACTGTGTGGCATTTCTCAAGAGTGCTATAACTATTAAAGAGCCTCAGATCCCCACACATGTGATCTGAGGCACCCGAATCTAAGATCCAATCTGTTGATGTAAAAACAGTTTGTTTCTCAGTTTCTAACAGGTTATCAGTTTTTCTTCCAGTTTGGCCAACAATATGATTATTATTTTGCACACAGGAATCATTGCAAGGAATTTTTATGCAAGTTGAAACAGTTCTAGAATAGAAGTCATTACCAACAAAATCTCCTTGAGGCATATCTGAACCTTGGCCTTCCTTGTTTGGGTTGGCACGGCTCATGAAGTCATACAGCTTGTTCATCTGTTCTTGTGACAGAATTCCTCCAAAGGGATCTTTTGGGACTATCTTTGGGTCTTCATCCCTTCCATCCAATGTTCCGGCGGCATTCGCATTACTCCTTTTTGCTCTAGTGTTTCTCCAATTTGGGGGAAATCCAATTTTCTGATAACAACGTTCCTCTGTGTGCCCCGGTTTGTTGCAGTGCGTACATTGCAGATTGGAGCGTCTAGGGTTTTGAGTTGCAAATCTTGCCCCTGGCTTCTTGTTCTGTTCGACTGAAAAGGATAGCGAGTTTACCTCACCTGAACTGGTGAGGTTCTTCTGTCGCTCTTCTTGGACGAGAAGAGAGAACACTTGATCAATGCTTGGAAGAGGTGACATCATAAGAATGTTGCCTCTAATCACACCGAAGCGTTCATTTAATCCCATAAGGAATTTTATCAGCCTTCTTTGTCGAACATAGTCAGCGAATTTCTTTGAAGCTTCGCAGGTGCAAGAATCGCAGGTGCAAGCAGGAACTATGTCGGTGGCATCGATTTCGTCCCACAATTTCTTTACTCTTGTGAAGTAATCGATTATGGACTCCGTTCCTTGAGTCGCTGTGGCCAAACGGTGCTCCAGGTCGTAGATTCGAGTAGCGTCTGAATGTTCCCATCTACCACATAATTGCTTCCAGGCCTGGGCGGCAGAGGGCGCGAATAGAATACTTTCCCCTATTTTCTTCTCGAGAGCCATCTGTAGCCATGACCGCACCATGGAGTCGCAGCTGTTCCAGGCTTGGATCTCGGCAGCATTTCCGGTTGGCTTCTTCAAGGTTCCCTCCAAGAAACCCATTTTGTTCTTGGATCCCAGCGCGAGAGTGATCTGCATCTTCCAGCAGGCAAATCCCTGACCATCGAACTTGTTGGCGAGGATTAGACCTGGGTTGTCTCCGCTGGCTAGGTACAGAGGATCTCCAACCTTCGTTGTGAAACTTGCGGAAGTGTTAGGGTTCTCGCCAGTGGGTTCGTTATCTTTCTTCTCGTTCGCCATTCTTGCGGCTCTTTAGAAAGAGTAACACCGAAGAAGAAATCGTCGAAGAAGGGGTTCGATCTCAGGATGAAGATTGCTGTAATGGAGAATCGTCGAAGAAGATAGGAAAATCAAAGAACATAGGATCGGTGCTCTGATACCATGATAGATTTGCTAAACCCTCTCGCGCAGAATTGGATTGAACGAGGAAACACAAATCAAGAAAATACTACTCGTAACATTGAATGGTTGAGAAAAACTTTCAACCTGTTGTGTTTGTGCTTACAGAGAGCGAGAGCAAGAAAGAAACCCTACCCACTTGTAAACTAAAACACACAGCTTCAATAATACGGGCAACTAAAGAACTTATAACCTAAACTACAACGGTAACAAGCAAGACTAAAATAAGTTACACGGGCTACATATAATAAGACTCATAATATACTAACAGGTCACTTATATTATATTTTCAAAACATACAAATAAGAATATCTAAAGTAAAAAAAACATGGGGTCACGTGACCCCTATAAACCCCCCCCCCCCTTCATCCACCCCTCGGAACTAGATTATAGGCTCTCTGTCAAGAATCATTGACCCTAGAATAAAATGAAGACACTGTGAATGAATATTACACCAAACGCAAATTCTACTGTGCGGAACGTCCGCCCACAAGTCTGTACAGTCCAAGTGATTTGGCAGTCCAGTCAGCTGCTGATTGGGCTGCCTTTTTACTATATAAATTTTAAATGGTTGTAACTTTTAATATATAAGTCCAAAATAAAAAAAACCTATATCATTGTTCATCTAAATTCAAGCTCTTCAAAACAAGACCAGTCATGGATATGTTTTGACAACTTTCAAAAAAAATTATTTTTATATATACACGACGATACACTAAAATGATAATATGATTCATTAATTTTGTATTATGATTCATTAAAATTGATATCATGACATTAAGTAAAAAGTGTTGAATTAGATTACAAACTTCGGAACCAATCAAAAATCATTATTGTTTTGTAGTGTATTATTATTGTTGTATGGTGTATTTTAAACTTTATATGATGAATCATGTATTTTTCATATATACCAAATATTGTTTTGTATTGTATTTTGTTTGAAATTTTTATTTTAATATGTTTACGATGATACACTAAAATGAAGATATGATTCACTAATTTTAATATTATGATTCATAAAAATTGATATTATGATTCATTAACTAGTAAGTGGTGAATTAGATAACAAACTTCGGAACCAATAAAAATCATTACTATTTTGTAATGTATTATTATTGTATGGTGTATTTTAAATCTTATATGGTCAATCACGTATTTTTTATACATACCAAATATTATTTTGGGTTGTATTATTGTGTAAAAAATTTTATTCTTATATATTTGCGATGATACACTAAAATGAAGATATGATTCATTAATTTTGATATTATGATTTATTAAAAGTGATATTATGATTCACTAAAATGATGTTGTGAATCATAAGTCTCATTGATATATATAGATATATACATGTAAATAATATAAAATTTAAAAGTTGTCAAAACATATCCATGTATGGTCTTGTTTTGAAGAACTTGAATTTAGATGAACAATGATATATATATTTTTTGGACTTATATTTTAAAAGTTACAACTAATTAAAGTTAATATGGTAAAAAAACAACCCAATCAACAAAATAGTCTAGTCATCTACTGGACTGCCAAATAGGAGAAACCATACGCTGTCAGGTGCGAGCGTCGTGCGGCGTCGACCTGCTGTTGAATGGGCCAGTCTCTGGAATGAACAACAACAAATTGTCACCTACCCAAGCTGCACATGCGGAGCTTCGACGTCTCTTTACACTTTAGCCGAAAATGAGAAAGTCATTGATTTCTTGAAGGGCTTGCGACCCCATTTTCAAACGATGCGAAGCAACATTTTTATGATGTCGCCATACCAAATCTTGGCCGGCTGTATGCGATGACAAAACAAGAGGAAAGCCATAAGTTAAATCAGAAACACAAATAATCAGAGGTAGAAGATGGAACGACCTTCCAATTTTCCTCAAATTGAAACTCCAAATCCAATCGCAAAACTAATATTTATTTTTTAAAACTAATACTTATTTTTTAAAACTAATATTTATTTGAGAATAACAAAAGAAAAAGGGAAATTTCATAAAATATCATTATATTTTTTGCTAATTCATGAAATGCCCAAAAAAAGTAAAGTCACAAAATACCACTGCATTTTTGTAAAAGTTCTTGAAATACCACACTATAGTCATTGATCACTAGGAAAAAAAGACAAAAATATCCTTACTAGTTAACAATGTATTTTTAAAGTTCACAATATGCCCCAAGTGTTACAAAACTCACAAAATTACTAAAAATAAAAAATGTAGAAAATGTAAAATTGAAAAAATAAATATAAACTAAACAAGTCATAAAATATTGAAAAAATTAGGGAAAATTCACGAGATACCCCTGTATTCTTTCGTAATTCACAATATACCCCTGTGATTTTAGTAATTCAACTTTAAACATGCTTAAATGTTGTACAAAATTGATGAAACTTTACATGGACGATGCTAAAGTGTTATATTTTGGTCCAATATCAAATTTGAAGCTTTTTAAACTCACATGTGACCTGTGGGACCCAATGAATATGTGACTGTTCATTGGGTCCCACAGGTCACATGTGAGCTTAAAAAACTTCAAATTTGATATTGGACCAAAATATAACACTTTAGCATCGTCCATGTAAAGTTTCATCAAGTTTGGACAACATTTAAGCATGTTTAAAGTTAAATTACTAAAATCACAGGGGTATATTGTGAATTATGAAAGAAAACAGGGGTCTCTCGTGAATTTTCCCAAAAAATTAAATACTTTAAAAGTTCACAATATGCCCCAAGTGTTACAAAACTCACAAAATTACTAAAAATAAAAAATGTAGAAAATGTAAAATTGAAAAAATAAATATAAACTAAACAAGTCATAAAATATTGAAAAAATTAAATACTTTATAGATTTTTTAAAATTATTAAGTACCATAAAAAAGAATATAGAATTTTAAACACATATTTTATATCAATTTTCTACCAATTTTCAACCAATTAATTACCATAATTATACCAATTAAGTACCATAATTATACCAATGAAGCACCGTAATTATACCAATTAAGTACTATAATTTATACCATACATTTTTAAATTATATTTTTTTGCACCAATTTAAATTATTTATTCAAAATTATATGCATATATTTTTTACTATTATCTTGGAAAAATATTTTAAAAATTTATATTCTAATTTATAGATAACTTAATGATAAAATATGTTATGATAACAAAAATATTACGTCATAAAGTTATTTGTAAAATAGAATATAATATTAGTTAAAAATTTTAATTTGGTAGAAAAAAAAATTTAGAAAACCTATAATAAAAATTATGCTACTTATTTGGTATAAATTATATTACTTAATTGGTATAAGTTATTTGTTTGAAATATTATATTAGTTTTTATGGTACTGAATAATTTAAACGAATCCTAGAAATATTTACGTTCTTCAATATTTTTAGATTTTTGTTTTATAATTTTTTGTATATATTTCATAGTTATCTATCTTTTTATAGTATTTTGAATTTTTTTGTGAAGTTTTTAACATTTAGTGGTATATTTTGAATTTTAAAAGTACTTTTTAACTAGTATAAGTATTTTTGTCTTTTTTTTCTGGTCAATGAATATGATGGCATTTCATGCACTTTGTAAAAATATAGTGACATTTTGTGACTTTCTTTTTTTTTTTACGGTATTTCATGAATTAGCCAAAAACATAGTAGCACTTAAGAAATTTAACAAAATACTATTTGAGTGAGATGTTGGACATTTAGCTAGCTTTATTCTACGAATATCATTTTTATTATTGGGTGAATTTTTCCACTAGAGTACACTTGTTAGCATGCTCTTAGCTAACCATGGTTAACTAGGGAGATGAAAGAAAACGACACATTTACCCCATGCCAACGAATGACCTCTTAGATTAAGGGCGCATTCGGACTTTCAAACATAGAGCACGATCAGTATCGACGATTGAAAATTTTGACTTTTTTGGTTTCATATGTCATCATATGGTTGGTTAAAAGTATAGTCTAATAAGGTATAATGCATACCTGTTCAGTTACTACACGTTAACCACATACACATTTATAAAATCACAACTTTGGGTGCGTTCTTTGAACACAGGTTTTCCTGCGAAAATTTTAATGTCCCTATAGTTAAGTGTAGTTAACCCATTATATTATGACAGGTATACTTTTGTAGGTCCAGAGCAAATGTATAGTCCAATATGTATTCAACACATGTCAACTTTATATGAGGAAATAACGAAACGCAAGTACCGAACGCACCCTATAGCTACGTTTGAATGCGCGGAGTAAACGGGACCATAAAGCAATGTTTTGAAACTTTATGATAAAGTTTAATGTGATTAAACAATTAGAAGTTGACATGTATGATTTTTGTGTATTTGGTCAAACCAATAAAGAGTTGACACATGACCTGTCATAGAGATTAATGTAGTAAATGTTGTGAAAGAACGGAACCTTAAGACATACATCATTTACGCCCGGCTGATGGGGCTGGAAACAAACTAGCCATACGAGCAATACTACCAATTTGGGTTTGTGATATTTGTATACTACTTGAACCCTCTGTTATCCTTTTGCCCGCCGAAACAGATACATCATACATCTCGTCTCGACTACTGCGGAGCTCACAGTTCAGTCTGTTTGCTCCGATGTTGCAATCCGCGCGTCCACCGTCTTCGACCTCCTTTATCTCACTGCCTTCATCTTGTCCTTGCTTATCATCTTCACCACATGTTCGATTCCTAATTTCACTCCCGACTCTACCCTACAGATCCACTAGTTCGTCCCGCCGCACCACCGCTTCGGCAGTTCACTCAGAACCAGAGGCATGGGTAGCCGAATTGGCCGACTCTTCAACCATCACCTCCCCAGCATCAGACACATATCAAGACGGCCCGGTTGAGCTTCCGCCACATAGTGATAATCAACTTTTCGCTACCGACGATAACCCCACTCCTCTCCAAGTCTCTACCAGCGTTCTTCTAACCGGTGCTATCACCGTCTTCCTTTTCCGATCCATTCGCCGGCGGGCTAAACGGGCAAAAGAATCGGTAAGAATGAACTGGAAAAATAAATGTAATGTTGTACTATAGTTCTTTGTGATTAATCTGTTGATTTAGCCGGATTTAAGGGAATTGCGAAATGGCGGAATTGCGATACATAGTAATCTGCACCCTGCCCTGTGGAATGTTTATCTTCTCTTTAATTTGTGCAATCATATGCTGATATGTATTCCGTTGAATCATGGAATCTAATTGCAATTTCGTACGTGCTGTCTAAATGTTGCGTCTCATTTGCGTTTGTTGTTGCGCAATGCGTTGGGTTTACAGTATACTTACTACCCAACCGCCTTAGACTTCTGAGGTGGTAACTGACCCGTGAATAGTGATGGGCTTTTCAGAGATTTAGGTCTGATGGTGTGAAAAAACCCTTAAAAGATGAGGCGCTAGATAGCTTGAAAGCAATTGGACTATTATCAGTTGAGCCTGGTGCTCCACCTTCCCCTCTTCAGGCCTTGCTGGGAGGAATAGGAGCTGGTGTGATCGCTCTTATTCTTTACAAGTTCACTATCACAATTGAGGCATCTCTCAGTCGCCAAACAATATCAGATAACTATTCGGTTAGTTGTGCATCTTCATGACTCCATCAAATGGTTCTTTATATGATTGGGTGGGTACATTTTATCACTTTTCATACATGGCTGTACAAGATTGGTATCTGATAACGACAGAATTTTCCTATCTATGTAATTACTTTATCTTAAGATGATTGATGCTTGCGACCCATTATATTCTGTTGAATAGAATGCGGGGGGGGGGGGGGGGGGGGGGGGGGGGGGGGTGGGTGGGTTGCATATTATTGACCGTGTGATTTTTGTTTAGATTTATACATTCACGATTGGTGAGAAAGTTTATGCCCCAGCTCATCTCCATCATTCTGCTGTACTAGTACAAAATTAAAATAAATTCAGGGCTTTAGATAGTTATCATTCATTTCATATGTATGTATTATCTCTGTACTTCAGCTGTATGGATGTAGAATTTGATAGTTCTTGACTTTTGATCATATTCGTCATCAAGTAAACTGAACTTGCTGGCTATTTTCAGGTCCGTCAAATTACAGTTACAATAAGGTACATTCTTAACCAATTGATCGGTCTGTCTCTGCACAATATATAATGCAAGATTGTTACTGAATTCTTTTCTCTGTTTATGAAGGACGATCATTACTGGTCTATGCTATCTTGCAACGTTTGTTTTTGGATTCAACTCTATTGGTTTGTTCCTTTACTCGGGACAGTTGGCGACCAGTTCTCTGTTTGGAAGTCCGGACGGTAAAAATACCAACAAAGAGAATGAAAAACAAGCAGAACCTCCTATGATAACTGAAACAGAAACTAATGGAGACGACCTCCAAAGGGGCAAAAGTGATCAACGTTCAGACATTCCACGATGAACAAGATGAACTTCAACTTGTAAACCATTGATGTCCCTTTTTGTGGTGTAAATTGTGATTATAGGTTTATTATCAGTGTCTAGCACTGGTGGAACGAGGAGCAGTTGTTGTAATAGCATTTCTATGAGTAAACGTGGATGGGGAATTTCTCACCCTTGTATGGTTGTCTATTAATAAAAATACTTTGATCCCCATGAATGAATGATCTCACTTGGATATTGCCTAATCTACTGGTTGAGACCTATACGTCCATTTGCAAACTCAAACAGTTGCGTTTGACATCAATTTCAATGTTAGTGTTACAATTTATCCTCTCCTTTAACGAAAAGAACCCATAAAAGAGAAAAAAAAAAAAAGAAGGGGGGCGAACCCATTAACCTGATGTACGAAGGATATTAGTAAATGATAATTAATTAGTATGATGTAACAACAAATGCAAAATGCAAATGCAATTATCTATACTATGACCAGCCAAATACATAGTCAAGAACGTAAACCAATAGGGAAAGAGGGTATAGAGCGAAAGCGATGAAAGTCGTCCAAATAGGGAAGACAGTTCTAAAGCTTCCAAGAACACCCATCACCAGACACACTATCAGGATAACCAGCACTTCAGAGGAGAAATCCCAAGTCAACCCTCTGACGTAGACAAGCGCTAGGAATACTGACAGACAGAGCACATTGTTCATCGTTGCAGCCCCATACAACTGCATTGCACGCACTTATTCAATACCATTATGTATGTACAAGTAGAATCATCTAATCAGAAAATCAGCAAGCAATAGAATATTAATTACCTCAGAGAAAGTGAGTGAAGCAGTTCTCCTCTTCTTCCTACTAGCAAAGATGATGGCAGACACAGATTCACTCGAATTCGTAGCCAATGGAAGATAATAAATGAAATGAAGAAAGAAGGAATGCTAGTGGCATCAGAGAAATTATCAACAGCATCCACTAATGGATCAGCAAATATAGCAGCTATCACAGTTCCAAATATCAACATCAACACAGCTTTGAAGGCTGTGTTCTTCGGATCCTCAATAACCTCAGCTTCACTTTCTGCCCCTTCTTCTTCATTATCATCATCATCCTCTTCCTCATCGCCTAACAAGGCATGCTCCCTCCTTGTTTCATCATGAACAGCAGATAGATACTTTAATGTGTCCGGGTTTTCTCGGTCCATATGGTGCCCACCTCCTTCACTTATATCAGCTAACCATTTCGCAATTCCATGCTTGAATTCTTCGAAACTGATTCTAGAGTCGGGGTTCGAATCAAACTCTGATAAAATCTTCTTCACTACATCATCAACATTGTACTTCATCTCATCCAACTGTATACCTATAACAAAAGCACTTAGCTCTGATGGTGATAATGAGCCGTCTCCGTCAGCATCAATGGCGTGGAATAGCCTAGCATAAATTAAGTTCCAGCAATTTAGCTAGATTGAAATGAAAAGAAAAAAAAACCATAAATTCATGTATAAGAAACAAATGGTATGTATAGTTAAGTGATGATCAATCATAACCTCATCAGGACTTGTTCATCAGGTTTGCCACTGTCATCCAGAAGTCTTCCTAGAGCATGCATTTTTAGATGTCTAAGAAACCCTGAGATGATCCTCTTACGCTTTGCGAAACCGATGCGTCTTCTTTGTATCCAGGGCTGGAAAATCTGATAAACACAGTAAGAGACTAGTAGAAATATGGATAGAATTAGTCCAATTAGGACTGCGATATGTCTTCCTGAAGATGAGTCCAGTGCTTGAGGTATCTGAACAACCAGGAATGGAAGTACAGACACAACCATTATTCTTGCAGCGTAGCTAGTCCAAATATCAGTTGAAACACCAGAGCCTGATGAGGTAAACAGCGCTGAAATTTTAGGGTTTGCTAAAGTATATATATTCTAACATCTTTTTTCACTCAATTGTTCAGTCTTATGGTTATGTCCAACTGATCATCAAAAATCTTATAGTTATGTCTAAATTTCCTTATAAGAAGGGCCGTATATGAACATTCAAGGATGCAGTTTAGTGATCTAAAATGCCCTTTCACAAACAAACAAACAACAAAAAAACTAACAAACCAACCAATGTGCCAAGAAAGAAGAGAAACCCAGGATTAATTTAGAAGAAAAAACAACAAATATTAAGACTATATACCTGTTAAATCAAACCCTTTTGTATCAGTTCCATCAATAGCACCTGAATCTCCAAGGTCACATTTTCCCAAAAGAACACATGATCCCCATATTACAGTTAGAAGCATCACGGTCGATCCAGCTAACAGACCCATCCCCACAGATACTTGTGCTTGAGCAGTGGTAGAGCTCCCAGATAGTCCAGATACTGTATGTTTGTAAATCACAAATTTACAATTAATAATTACTATGAATTAAAGAAGGTGATTAACTGCCCAGGAAACAAAGAAATTAAATGGGAATGCAACTCTCTGACTGGGAAAATCATCAGCATCCTTCATTACACTAGAATCAGGGTGGAGCAAACGATATAGCTGAGTGGAATAGTAAATCCTATTTTCTAATCTTCGGCATTAATTGACCAATTTATGGAACGATTAGGACCCAATTAAGGGTTACATGTGAATGCACATATAGAGTCAACTTCAATAATAGTAAGTTTAAATAATAGTAATAAAATGCCCTATTTCTGTATGCATATATAGTCAACTTCAATAATAGTAAAAAAAATAATAATAATAGTAGTATATACGATTTTGATCGGTATATATCCGGTCATTGAAACGACAAACAGACAAAACTGAACCAATTGCACAGACAGTGACCATATCAATTCAGTTAAAACTCAAAAACCTAGGTCCCACCAATCAAAATCGACAAACAAGGACTATAATTCAAAACGTACTATGAGCCATTAAAAGTATGCCAGCAGCAGAAACACTGCAAAAACGGAAACAAATTTGCTTCCTATGAAGTCCACGACTAAAACTACAAGAAGCGACAGAAATATCAATATCAATCGTACCTAAAATGAGCAGAGCATCCGGGAGAGCTCCAAGCATCGGAAGAAACAGCCCTCCAATGATACCCGGTCCCAAAATCTCGAGCAGTAGCTCACTCCCACCGGACAAGTAAGTAGCAGCCAAGTACATAAGATACCCATATACAATTATCAAGAACAGATTACCAATAGCGGTGGATGTGCAGGGCATGAACCCATAAGTCTGGTCACAGGTATCCGAAGTGGAATGGAATGAAGAGAATAGTGAAGAAGGAAGCCGCAGATATGACGAACCCACATCAGCCCCACCATCGGACAGGAGAATTGGTGGGGAACGAGAAGCGGAAGTGTGGATGAATACGAAGAAGACAGTGAGTAAAAGAAGAAGAATGTTGTGGGAAGAGAATGGGAAGAAGTATCCTCTTGTTGTGTTCCGACCCATCTCTATAGCCGCAGATTGATGGGCTTTTTTTTTAGAACACGGATTGAAGGGCCTTGTTGGAGCTAGGAGGTTGTTTGATCTCCAGTCACTTGCAAACTGAGGTAACGACTTTGCATATTTATGCGCTTGAGTGGACTGATCTTTTTCTCTCTTATGTGATCAACGTGAGAGCAATAAAGTTGGTCCTTCGAAACATAAAAGATTTGTTTATGCTTTAAAGCGAAGCGTATAAACCGTGTGAAGGGATCTGTCTTCAAAAGAGGGAATCATTATAGGTACTTAGTAAACGAAAGTAGATAGTGACCATCTATCATCTATGTCTGACTTATTTTATTCGCATGACCTGTTGACACCGGACCCGACTGCCTCTAAGTCCGTCGTCCAGCACAGGATCACGTTCCGGGTTGTATTACTATATATATATATGTATAGCAAGTAGGGGTATTAGCTAGTTCTCATTTGGCGAATTCTTATTTGCTTCATTCATGATAAGGTTTACGTGGGTAGCATTATCTATTAGGGTTGGATTTATTATTACAAATATAGAGTCAACATTTCAAATATTTGTTTAAAGAGGTGATAATTGTGAAGTTCTTTTAATTTGATACAATATCAATTATGTACATTGACAATAACATAAAAAGAAAGTGGTGAGTGTAGCGCTTCAAACATGTTTTGAAAGGAAGGACAATAGTAATGCGTGGTGGAGTGTCTAAGGTCATAATGTTAGTGTAAAACTCCTCTTAAGTTTTGATGATGATAATTTATCGAAATAAGCATTAGTTAAGTTTGAAGACTTTCAATCATAGTGAAGAACACATTTTAAAATGTTGATTGTCGAACCTACCTTAATGAAGTGAAACTGAACTTATTGACCAAAGAAGTAGTTACAACTAATATGATTTAGGTTTAGACAATTTATTTTAGTGCTAAATTCTTGTATTTTTAAAATAGGTGAAACAATCACTGTATAGATTGAGCAAATTGTGGAATAAGTTGGGAAAGGTCATTAAGATTGTAGATAATAATAGAGATTTAAGTCTCGTGCTTTGGAGCTCCAAGACTAGTGATTATATGTTTAATCACCTTGGTCTCTGTTGTTCTATCTCTATAGTGAAATTAGTTGATTATGTTGGGTGTATTGAGTTTGGAAAGAGTGTAAGAAACTGTTTCAATGGAGAAAGAATGTGTCGTCGAGCTACCGAATTAGCTCCACACAAATACAAGGGTTTAGAGTAATGTATTTATTACAGAACTAACAAACTGGACAAGGACAAAATAGTAAATACACCTAATAATAGATGCTACTGGAAGAATAATTTGTAACAAACTTAGAGTATGCTAACACCCCCCCCCCTCAATCGCATGGGTCCAAGATCCAGGTGATTGTGACTGAGTAGAGATGGGGTACAAACTAAAATCAGGACGAATCTGATCATACTTTCTTCCAGTAAGAATCTTGGTCATAGGATCAGCCAATTGATAAGCAGTAGGAACATGATTAATGCATAGTAAACCATCATGTAACTTGGTCCGAACATAATGACAATCAATGTCAATATGTTTAGTATGTTCGTGAAAGACAGGGTTCTTAGCAATGTGAACCGTAGCCTTATTATCACAATGAACTGGAACTGGATCAATGGTGTCAATCCCCAACTCATGTAAAAGACGCGTGAGCCAAGCAAGCTCAGAAGTAATCCTTCGCAAAGATCGATATTCTGCCTCAGCAGATGAAAGTGAAACTGTATGTTGCTTCTTAGATTTCCACGAAAGAGGAGAACCGCCCAAATTAATGAAGAAACCGCTGACAGATTTTCTTGTAAGTGGGCAAGATGCCCAGTCTGAATCACAGTAACCAATAAGATCAAAAAATGTAGAGTTATTGACCAAGAGACCGTAGTTGGTTGTCCCTATGACATAACGCAAGGTATGCTGAGCCGCATGAAGATGAAGATCAGTGGGGTGGGTCATGAACTGACTGAGAAATTGGACTGAGAAACTCAGATCAGGTCGGGTGTGCGTCATATAGTTGAGTTTGCCAACAATTTGCCTGTAAACTGTTGGATCAGAAAGAAGAATTCCTTGGTCATGTTGAAGTTTAAGATTAAACTCCAAAGAAACAACAGCAATAGAAGAATCAGAGGGGCATAACTCATCAAGGGTTTCAGTCATAAACTTGCGTTGACTGATCACCAGACCTGTAGCAGTGGGGATAAATTCCATGCCAAGAAAGTAATTGATCATT
>CM041782.1:194007416-194030694 GCA_023374045.1 Limonium bicolor
TTCCTAGAAGACTCAGTATTCGTTTTGGAGTGAATTACAACACATCGTTTTTTATTTTGTAACAGTTTTTTTTTTCATTTTCCATCCCCAATTAATAGCTTAAAAGTAAAGACTCGGCGTTTGTTTCTAGAGTGAAACTTCTCTTGATCAATCCTTCTGCGAAGAACAGATAAGTATGGATCATGATCGAATCTGCTCATTAAGAGGCCAAGATGTAATATATCCATCAAATCAACACGACACGACTAGGTTAGGATTCATCTTTCTTTGATGGTCACACCTTCGTGAAAGAGCTATTTAAGGACTCAAGTCTATCGAGAAGCAAGTACCTATTGATAAAGATGATTGCTACCCCTTCTTCAAGATCTTTGTGGATTACAAGGAAAAGAGGGTCATTCTAAGATTGGAAAGTAATAGTGAAGTTACGGAAAATGTCTCCCATTCTAATATTTTTCAACTCATATTGCAATAGAAATGGAAGCTGGCATGAGAATTTTATAAGAGTGGAGCAAGAACTGGATATTTTGTTGTTGAATTCTTCATCAAGTAAGATATGAAAATTGTTCTAACCAAATGAATGTGGCCAGTTGTTGGCCACAATATTATAAATGAAGACATAATTTTGATACTTGGGATGAGCACTAGAAAGTTTGGATAAGTTGATGTGGTTTGCAAGATAGTCATTGAAGTGTCACGTTGAGGAGATTCTCCAGAGAAGCTTAATGAAACTGGATTATGAAGGGTGCATCTTGTATGTATTCAATAAGGATGTTATTGGCATAGGGAAGGAAGTTCTCATGAAACAAAATGAGAATGCTCAAGTCAATACAAGAGGATCAAATTGGTGAAGAGACAAGAGAAGGAGCCTTAACATGTAGCGAACAATTTGGCTCTTGGATATTAGTGCAAAAAATGTAAACAAAAAAGGATGTAAGGGGCTCTGAATGGAATGAAGTCATACAGAGAAAGATAAATACGAGGATACTCGAAGTTGTTAGAAATCATAAATGAATAAGAGTACCAATGAGATAGGTTTTTATTCTAGAGTTGAAATGTTATGATAAACCTAGTAATATTGAGAAACCACATGAATGAAGGGTGGAGTTATAGCGGATAATAATTTTAAAAAGTTAATTGTGAAACAAGGTGCATAGCGAAGAAAAGTGCAAACTTTGAAAAAAAAATTGAGGAAAAAGGTACATTCGCTATGTTGGGAAGTAGCTCTTTGGAATAATTTGCTATGTTGGATAAAAGAATTGATACATCTTGGTAAGTAGAATAAAGCACTTTTCATGATCATGGGGAAAAATTGTCAATACAAAAATCCAAATATTAGGATTAATAAAAAGAGTGAAGGCTTGGCAGGAGGGATTAATTGAGAAACTATAATATAATTAATAGGGTTGAAAGTCAAGCTTAGATAAAAACATTCACTGAGAACGGTGCCATAAGTATATGATCTGATTGCACCATTTTTAATCATGATGGTTATCAGTTTTATTGTAAGGGACGCTAGAGATGATTAATAGGGTATCTTTTTTCCCATGATCAAAGAATTTATTTCCATACATACTCTTGGAATATTGGTTATTCTGGAACCTCATTTAGTGGCATAATTGGTTTTGAAGTTTGTAAAAGACTAGGCTCTCCACATTGCTACAAAGAGGATATATAAACAACCTGGGGGAGGGGGTCTAGGGATGATCTTGAATGATAGTGTTGAAGTTCAAATTATTTCTTCTGCGCTCAATTCTTTGACTTTAGAATTGTCTTTTTTGGGAGGGGGCGGTCATGGATTTTCTATTACATCATGTATACACTACTACGTGAGGGCCAATAAAGAAAACTATGCCAAACTGGCATTCATTGGTGTTCTTGTGGTTAATGATCTTTCGTTCTTGGGCTAGTGATTTTAGTTGTCTTTCATAGTGAGAATAAAAAGGGATTCAAAGTAAATTAGAACAACAAAAGAATTTTCTCTAGATGACTCATGATGCAAGTGTTATCTTGGAAAGAGTGAGATACTTTCTCTAAAGATCCATCAAATAGGGTCTCAACTAGTGTAAAAAGAGTTATTATGATTATGCAAGTTGTACTTAATGTGTTGTGGTTGAAACAACTTTACATATCCTGGGATATTTTTGTATGGCGATGAGTATATGGAACAGTCAGATCCCTATTGGTGAGATTTCCTAACAACTTTACATGATGACTTTTACTAGAATGGTTTGTAGAAATTTGAGAAGAAGAGCGGTGATGAATGAATGACGAATTCCCTTCTCCCATGTGTGCCATCATTGCTTGTGGTTATGAAGAAACATTAGAAAACTTTTTGTAATAACCATGAGAGACGACTACCTCTGAGTTTAGTCTTATACAAGAGCTAGTTAAACGAAAAGGGTACAATCTGGTTATGGTTGTTTGGCAAAGGCTTCACCTCCATTAAAATTTGCTAAGGTAGATGCAAATGGAGGAAGGAAAAGAAGTGTTGGCATTGAGAGCCGTAATTGTATGTCCGGCCCCTAATGCTCTTGCTGGGTGAGCGATTCAAGATCACAATGGTACATGAAGTGGAGTTCTAATGCTCAAACTGGGAATGTGGAGGTTAGCAAGGCTGAACGATATGGAGCACCCTAATTTTATTTCAGTTAATATGGAAACTTGGTTTTAGAAGTGTTGATCTAGAAACGGACTCTTCTATTGTTGTTGCCTCGTTGAGAAAGCAAATATCTGATTTTCACCCATGGCAGGTTTCGTTTTTTTTTATCAGTCCCATGGCTGGTTTAGTGAGTAAGCATGCAAAAGTTGGCTTGTCGAAGAATGGATGATTCCTATGCTCAGGCCAAATTTTGTAGCTGATTTACTTACTAATTGCGCAGTTGATGCCAATAGGGATTCATTTGCTAAATTCTCCCCAATATTATTCTTGAGACCCCGTTTAGGGATAAGGAGGGATGTGTTCGTGTGAATAAGGTTGGAAGTGTTATTTCCAGAAACTGTTTGATGTAAGTGTTGGCTTTTTGTCAAATAATATTGGATCCTTAATGATCCATTTAACAACAAATAAGTCTAGGGGCTATTTGTCTACCGCGATTTGAATTTTAAGTGAATAAAGATGACAGGTGTTGTTTTTCAATTGGACCATTTATCTTAATAGGACCCACAAAAGACTAGTTGGCACTGCTAACCACAGTCACCTTTAAATATTTGCGGGTATTGTTACGTTCGGCCGTGATCACAGAACACCCCCTAATTCTCGGAATTGTATTTGAAAAGTCCTATTACCACAAAACAACATTTTCAGTAACCAAATGGGTTCTGAGAAATTCATCTAACCAGACGGACGTACTGTACAAAAACTGATACATGTAACAAAGATACCACAGAATCCGCTCAAAATCAAACAAACAGGGGCGGAAAAGACAAACACATTTAAGATCACTTGGACTAACCAAAATTCAATCAGAAAACAGATCTTGTTTTATCCAGAACGGGCATCAAGCCATTACACCCTTACCCACAATTCCAACTAAGTGTTCCCCTACCTTTTAGGATCTAAAACCACCATCCTCCATGGTATTGTTTACTTCACCCTACCGTATGCTAAAACAGAATATCTTTTGACAGAGCGAAGCAGACCATACTAAGAGGCAACAATGCCATCCTCCGGGTCAGTACTGTCTTTCATATTGGATTTCTTCTTTTGTTTCCGTTTCTTTTGCTTTACCTTCAGCTTCAGCGTATCTTTAGCCAATTTCTCCCACTGTCGTTTCTTCTTTTGATAAAGGAGCATCGCTGCTCGAGCATCTTCCACCTGAAGTAACATGCGATTCCAGTCAGGCACTACTAGCGTCTGAACTTAGAAGTCCAAAAACTATTAAACGTCCCACAAACATTGTTCCAATGGAATGTGGATATACAGATAATGATATGGTTGCTCAGTTTGCAGCTAGATAGCTATTGACATATTCATTATTACCCATATGTCACGTTTATTACATGACCAAAAACAGGAAACCTTGAGATAATCTCGAAGCAGCAAGCTTAATGTATATCACTTTATCTCAAAGGTTATATGTAACAAAGTAGAAAGCTGTAAGAGACTCACAGGACAATGCTCCCCATTCTGGATCTGCACACCAAGGAACTCATTTGCAAGATGACGAAGTGCTTTCCTTCGAGAGTCTCTGTTTGGACGCATTAATAAGGGATAAAACTTAATACAACATACCAAAATCACAGAGAATTTCAAAAACTGAATTCAACATGAGTATTACTTCAGGAAAGGTTGAAATTCAGATGTGTCTCTTATATCCTTCTTTGGATGAGTGAGTAGAAGTGCCTGTTCAAGAAAACTCCATACACCTATGAATAAAAGAGCCATACTGACTTTGAGCAGAACCTTTGCCTCTTAAAATGATATTTTTTGAGCTGATTGATGTAAAGTAGCTCAAGGAATTCACCTTAAGGTCATTGCGCAAAGCATGTCCAACAAGTATCTTGCCTTTGATAAGCTCTGCCACCTCCTTCTGAACGGTATTAAAATCCTTGGCTGCAAATAATTGTGATTGAGATTACGTAACCCAGTCATATTCAGAAACTGAATAAAACTTATGTGATCTGAAGCAGAAAATTTAAAATAATTCTTTGTATAGACAAGTCTGCTAACAAGTGTTCATGTTGATTAATTATCCAAATAGTGAACCAGGACTTGAGATGATAACGTCCTCATTAATACACAAGAAAAAGAGTGCTCTCATTTTTCTCAGAAACATTGTACACATAAAGCTTCTTATATACCCAAACAGTGTGATTACATATTAAAAAGAAAACAGACCTCAAAGAAAAAAGAAAGAGACATACAACAAATAGTGTAAGGAACCTAATAAGCTAGAAAGACTATCTTAACACACAAAAACAAGCCCAACAAACCCAGATATTCGGATAGTAAAGAATGTCCATACATGGGAACAATGTCTAAGCTACGAAAGAAATTAAAGGCGAAGAAGGAAAATACACCTTTCTTCAAGTCACGTGGCCGGATGCCACTTATTTTTGTTCGGAAGTCCACAACACGCTCAATAGGGCGAACAAATTCATTGTATAAAATGTTTCCCCACTTATTTACCTGTCACAAGCAGAATCAGTTAAGAAACAGACATAGAAAATGCACCAATAGAAGGCAAGAAGAATGACAGATAGGTAGACAGAGGAGAAATAATAGAGTTCCCAGAATGTAAGCAGAAACAGAGCTTATAAGCTCCATTTTGGTTTGATGTTATTTTCATTGATCCCGACTGATCAATAAAGCTTAATACCGTCGTTAAAAAAAAACAAAAGCTAAATAATGGAGTGGCGGGAATGACATCTGAACTTGATATCAAACCAAGCATACCTGAATAAAGAAGCAAATATGAGAAGAAAGGCATACCAATGTAACTCGTCCAAGGGCACTTTTGTTTCCTTCAGAACTGACTCCAACCATTTCACAGTCCATGGCCACTTCCTTTGTCAAACTGTATGCGGAATAGAATATCAGAGATCAATGGCATGTTGTGACATGGTTAAAGAAAACACAATAAAGCAAAAAGAATTGATATCATTTTTCACACCTATATAGGTCCAGAAGAAAGGACTAAAAATAACTTATCGTAGAGAGAAGCTAAAAAGTTTCCACAGAAGCATCACATACCGGGGTTGTGCAAGAGACCTCGTATTATAGAAGCATCCAGTTGTTCATATATTTACTTATAGCATGATGATAAAACAGTATACAAAAAAAAAAAAAGTTCTTATGCTGGCCACCATTCCACCTCATCAGTTTCACTTTTCTTAGAATGTTCCTGCCTTCGCAGATTTCAAACAAAAAAATGAACTAGGAAAATCAATGAACTGTACAGACTTAGCACAATTCAATGCATAATCTCCTCTTATCCGGAAGCAACCCAATAAGTCCAAAAAACAAAGAAAATCCTATTAATCTAGAAGTCTAGAATTCAAAAACTCAAGGTATTGTCCGCGGAGTAGTTCCTTACCAAACTGCTGTTACTCATCAATTTTTGTGAGAGTATCCCTAGCTGCTGGTACTAACAGGTCAGAGATGGGGAAACTAGTAGCTAGCTGCTCAAGGGGATTCCTAAACGGAGAACATAATAGCTTATTGATCCTACATAAAAAAAAAAAAAAAAGGAATCTTTCTGTTTTTGCTTGAGAGTATCACATCTAACATGATTATGACTACCTGACTCCCAATGTATAACAAAACATAGTAAAAATGCTGAGTACTAAACTGACATCTATAAATTAATCTCCTTATTCCTAAAAAGGATAAATTCTGAAATTAAGAGAAAAGGTCTTCAATTAGATAAATGCCAAACCCTATTCTGAACATGCCAACACAATTTGAAGCATCATTAGTAAAAACAAAAAATTGGCTTGATCAAGGTACAATGTTTCAAGTGGCTGAAAAATGCAAAGTAAATTTGAAAAAAATGCAGGGAATATCCACGATGACCTCAGAAGTGAACATTTTCCCACAGAAAACTACTTCAAATAAACGAAAATAGACTGAAATGCAAAGCAATAAGGTATGAGACAGAATGTAATTCTCACAGCACAGATGGTACATGTATTTTCAAAACTATAATCGTAACAACAATAATGAATCAGGGAAAGGAAAACCGCGAGAGAAGGATAAACCAACCTGAAATCGGACGATGTAGGCACGAGGACATTAGACAGAGGATCAACCAACGAGGAATCATCACGGTCTTTTCGCTTTCCTGAAATATATATGAAGTCCATTTTAATCAACAACCTCAAAAGCCTGCCAGGTTCAACACATACCAGATGGGCAGAGATACCTAATTGGGAGTTACAACCGAGTTTAGGAGTCTCATGGTTGTGCGTGGAGCTGGAATCATGGCTCTTCAGTTTCTGGATAGCAACCAAGACATAAACCAATTATACAATTCCAACGTTGAACTTCAAATAGGAAGAGGTGAGCAACAAAGGGAAATATAGAGACACAAGCTACATTGAGGAGTTGGGACCAGTTTGGGTTGAGCTCTTTCGACAGTTTAGGGTTCTTCGACATCTTTGTTCGACTACCTGGCGGCCCTTCCTTCCTCTCCCTGTTCCGCTAAAAGCAAAATCAATTGTTTTTGCCTGACTATATTCACTAGTCACTACTCACTACTCAGTGCTCACTCACTCGATTGGTAGTAGTTTTTCTTTCAACATGTCAACTCTAGACCCGGTAATTCGGGTCATCTGGTTCGGTTCGGTTCAGTTCGGGTCAATTTATAGATATTCATTATTCGGTTCGGTTCGGATCGGGTCGGGTTATCTGGTTAAAATTAGATTCAGGTGACTTCGGTTTGGTTGATTTTAGGTTCGGGTGCTTTCAGTTCGGGTTAGCCTCTACGTTTTTCGATTTTTTTGGGTTATGGGTCAAATTCGGGTGAGTTACCGCGTTATGCTTAATTGACAAAAATTTTAAAGTACAAATTTAAGCAACCTTTGTAACTTGTATTGATTTTCATATTTGGATCCAAATTCTCTTAATATAGTGTTACTTATGATGAAAATTGCTATTGTGTATTGGTTGGTCATACATAATTAAATTGGATGACAATATCTTTAATATTAAATTTTAACTATAGATTTATGAATTGTATTGACCAAGTATAAATTTATAATTTGGTGAATCCTCGGTCAATATTTGGCACTTGACGCCCAGTCTATCCCCCCCCCCCCCCATGGCCGACGTTGTGCCTGTGCCTCCCGCCATCCCGCGCCCGTCTCACCCCGCACACGTCCTGCGTCAGCACCCGTCATCTCGAGCGTTGTGCGCCCATGTCAATCCATCACCACCTCGCGCATGTGCCCCTATGCGTCCGTCATCACCTCGTGCCCATGACTTCATGTTGTGTGTGCGCCACCGATCACTGTCTCGCGTGCGCGCCTCGTGCGGGCGTCCTTCAGTAGCTTATTGCTCCCAGACAGGGGTTGTCCCTTTATCTTCTTATTTTATCATTTTTAACCATAATTTAATTTAATTATTCATACAAATATATTTATGTGAGATGTAAGTTTTGTAATCTTTATTCTTTTGAACCAATTTTCTTGGACACGGCAAAAGATGGCAAGAATTGTAAAAATGGAATGAAAACATTCCTTAGTTTAGTCCCAGTTCATCGAAATCATGCATTCGTACATGCAAATAATAAATAGAAGGATAATGGAAGTTTGTCTAGTTTCATGTGTGGTTTGGGTGAATTCGGTTCGGGTCAATTCTGTTTGGGTCAATTCGGTTCGGGTTAGTTCGGTTCGCGTGAATTAGGTTCGGGTGAAATCGGGTATATCAAATTTTGGTTTGATTCGGTTTTGGTTTGGTTCTGTTCGGATTTTCGGGTCACGTTTCAGGTCACATCATTCGGTTTAAATTCGGGTTCGGATCGGGTCGGTTTTTCTGGTTCGGGTCACCTTTGCCAGGTCTAGTACTCAACACCCATGTAGCCAAAGATAGCTACATTAAGCCTCATATTTTTACAAAGCTGAACTAAGAGCTGATGTCAGTTGTTAGCTGTAGTTAGAAAAAGTAGAGAAAAAATAAAATGTACAAATAGTAGATGAAACATGTACATTATACCTATAAAATTTGTACATTACTTATATAACAAATATTATACACAAAATAGTACTTTCAATATAATTGTCTATTGTACAAGTTTTCTTTTTTCATTGTATATGTTTTCATTATTGGTTGTACAGTAATTCTAGTTATCATTGGCTACATACACATGTAGCCAAGAATTTGTCTTTTCTGTTAGTGAGATGTTTGTTTCTAGTTAGTTGTTTTATTAAGGCCCCGTTTGGTAGACGTCTTTATCACACTATACTTGTTAAAAGATTTTTTATTTTGCTGACAATTGTAATTTGATTATATTAATTTGGTGTGGATAAAAGCACTTAGTGGCCTTTGAAATAACTATTGGTTTACATGTGTTTGGGAAATAGAGCTATTTTATGGTGTCACCCCTGCCTTCACAAATATGAGATTACCCCCTTACCTTTTTTTTCATCATTTACAATGTATACCCTTATCCAGCCAACAGATTGAATCTGCTATTTCTTCGTTCTCCCTCATTTTCTTTCTATCTTTCAAATTCTTCATTACTGAGCCTGCCAACCTATTCCCTCATTATCTTTCTTTTCTATGCTTCTACTGGCATCCACTTAATTCAATTGCAATAACAACAACTGACATCTTCAACCCCTTCTATCATGTCGATCTTGATGACATAATATCCTTTTAGGGTTCTCATTCAGACACCTCGGCTGTTGAAAGGTAACTAACCAATTTTAACTTTTCTATTCCTATTTACATCGTAAATCCATATATATTTTCATGCTAAATCCATCTATTGGTTGATATTGTCAGTTGCTTTAAACCTTTGACACTAAATAGTAATTGGGAATCACTACACGTATGGGCATCAAACACGTAAGAATTATACTTTATCGTTTATTCATACTATAGTATGCATTTTTGGTACAAATATTCTATTGTGGTACCACAATTCTTGAGTTGAGAATGAGATTGTGTCTTGTATTCATCAGTTATGATTATAAAAGTAATGTGTTGTAGGCCACTTAGATGTATGTCTGTATGCTTAATTTCACTACTTTCATTTTGAAAATCCATTTAGCTAAATGGTTAAGGATGGTCGAGGTGATAAAGGGAAAAGAAAGTTCAACAATGAAGGAAATTCTAGAAAACTGAAACATGATTGAACCATGGTTGATGTTGAACTATTGATCTCCTTGCTGGTGGAGGAGGAAATGCTTCGGATAGGAAGGACTGAGACATTTGTTGGTATAACACACAAATGGGTACCGCTTGAAAGAAAAGTTTAATAAGAAAAAGGAAGGATTGTCATCGATAGATAAGGATCAGTGCAAAAACATAGGTGATGCACTTAAGATGGGTTGGAAGGAAATGAAAGGAACTAACTAACAAGCTAAGTGGTCTAGGCTGGAACTTCGACACTAAAACAATAACTTACCCACCATAATGGATAACTAAGAGAGTAAAGGTGAATAAATACTTTAATTATTCCTTTTTTGTATAGTGAACAATTATATTTACAGTTGTTCATAATAGGATTTGTGTTGATGGGCCAAACTAAACTGTAGGAGGATGGTGCTATTGCAAAGATGGTAAACTCTAAGTGGTCTTCATATTTAGTGGATGACATATAGTTAAATTGGAGGTTGATAGTAAGAGAACATGTCAAAACAAAAACGACAAGTAATGGGTGTTTGTAAATAGATGGAAAAGGTGAGATTCATGTATAAATAAGGGAGCCGAATTCAGTGTCAAAAATGGCAAGGGTATGTACAGGTAATAAATATGGGAACACAGTAGATGTAGGAGGGTGTTTCAGTAATCTCAACAAAAAAAGGGACTTTGATGTTAAATGCCACTGTCAAACACCCCTAGCGTAAGACTATGAAGATTTTCAAAAAATAAACACAACTTTAAGTGAGTCTCTATTATAAAGGCCCCTGCCGAACGAGGCATGATTATCAAATTTAACTGCTAAAATATAATTAAATAAAGCAGACAAAAAAAAGTGGATCCGGGTGGGTCCTAAAGGGCTTAGGCACCAAAATGTCGGTCGAGATGCTGGTACCATAAACGCACACTGTTTACTAATAGTTTGGTTGGATTGGGGTTTGACAGTTGAATTTGTTACATTTCATTCATTATGTTTGGACATACTGTAATACCCCAGTTTTTGTTTATGAATTTCCTAACGTCAGTTTTCGTTTAACATCTTATATTATGTGTCTTTTAGCATTGAGGACCTTAGAGGCATTAAATTAAAAGTTGAGGACACGGTGTTCATTTCCTTCTTTTAATTTTGGTGAGTATTTATTAAGGAAAGAAAGTCCCTTATTCTTTTATTGTTCCCGATCAGTTTCTAAACATCATCTTCTCTCGACAATTTGAGCGAGCGCTTTGTCTTCTCCCTCCCTCTCTTGTGTGCTTCTGATTTTGGTGAGAATCTCTGCTGCGTCTTGGTCGTCCCTTTTACTGCTGCTTGGATAGTCTTCTGCGGTGTTTCAGGTTTGTATGATTGTGGATTCAGTGGTTGTTCGTTGCTGTTTTGAGAGGTGCAGTTTTTCTTATGTTGGGTTGTTTGAATTGTGAATTCAGTGTCATTGGGTGTCCCTTATGTCTGTGGTCTGTGCATATCGTTGTTGGCATCATCGGGATTATTTCTACGCGTCAAATTGAAGTAAGTGGGGATGGAATTAAGGCTGTTTACTCACTCATTGGGATTCCGAGTTTGATGGTGTTATTTAAGAGATTTAGTGTGTTTTGATGTGTGGTTTATCTGGTTTTAGGATTGATTGTTAATGGTTAAAACCCCATGGCTCACCTCTGATGTGCTGGTGTGTGTTGAGCGTTGATTTTGCAAATTCTGGTGTTGAATTCCACAGTTTTCTGCCTCTGTTCGTCACGTTCGGACAGAGCCTGGGCGCGATAAACTTCTCCTGTTTTCAAAATGTGTCTGAACATCCGTACGAACATGTAAGTTTGGATGGATGCGAGGACGAGTCTAGCGTGCAAAGTCTCGGCATGTGTCAGAACTTGCATGTCCGGACACGAGGTTTTCCTGATTTCCAAACTCTCGACATGCGTCCGAACTTTGATGTTCGGACGTATGTTTGGACAAGATGATTTCTGTGTTTTTTTACTCTTGGCATGTGTCCAAACTTGCAAGGTTGGACGCAAGTTCGGACACTTTGAACTTCTGAACTTTGAACTCTCGACCTATGTCCGAACATGCATGTTCGAACGCATGTTCGGACAGGCCTCTGATTTTGCACAGATTCAATCGTTTGAGCTTCGTTTTGAATTCCGTTTGCGGGGTTGTATTCCCCTACCTGAGTACAAGCTTTCTATGGTGTTTATATGCATTATTATGCATTTCTGATCGGTATTTGTGAACCTATGTTTTGGGACCTAGTTACTATGCTTCTAAGCCTTGGATAGTCGGGTCGGGCTGTCCCGTAGCATGCTGTGCAGGAATTCCTTATGTATAAGTTCCTTAGGGTATCCCTTAGGACGTTTAGTGACCGACGGGTCCGTTAACTGTCTCGACGGCTTCTGATGTGGGATCTTCGGATCCACAGGACATTAGTGTGTGTTCTTCTGATGTGTTAGCCGGTTTCTAGTGTCCCACCTTGTGAATCTGTTTCTGAAAGTCCGACTGATGTTTTAATGTGATATTATGCTCTGAAGAATCCGTTCTGCTTCTGTTTTGTCTGTTTGCAAAGTAACATATACTTCCCTCTGATTTATGTAACTTCTGACTTCTGTTTTGAGTAGGCTTCCTTGAGGAAGTCTTCTACTTACTGGGCTAGTTGAGCTCACCCCTTTCTTATATTATGCAGTTGAGCATGGGATCTTCTTCTCTCTTTGGAGATCTGATTTGTGTTTATGTCATGTTTAGACTTTGTATTTCGACTTGGCGCATTTGACACTTTGACATTATGTATCCTACGGGCCCTTCCTTTGTATTACTTTTGCTTTGGCATTTCGAATATTGTAAACTCTTTTCTTATTAATGCGAGTACTTTGATTCTGGTTTAAGATCGTATGCGTTAGAGCCTTGTGTTGTTAGGTAATAAACACGCGGCGTGTGACGTCCCTAACTCCTAGGCCGGTTTTGAGGTCGTTACACATACAATATAGTAGGTTAAGAGGTTTTATGTAATGACTCCAAAACCGGGCTAGTTTTGAGACCGTCACACGCCGCACACTTACTACTTAAGATGCACAAGGCTACTAACGAAATCGAAAGATCAAAGAAGAATAATTGTATTAAGTAAAAGGATAGTTAATGTTTACAAAGCCCCAATACATAGTCAAAGTCATAATCAGAAATGTCCGAACGCTACAAATATCATAAAGCGTCTAGCGCTAAGTACAGACGTCTTTAAAAATATAGACAAAAGTCTTCGAAAATAAAATGATAACCATCGCTGATTAAGCTACATATATATATAGCAAACTTCATCAACAAAGCATGCTCAAAACATTCAAAATCAGTTATGAATCACAAATAGTGAAATACCCCAAATCTAATTAACATTATAAAACCATTATTTAATGGAAAATAATCCAAATATAAATCATTTCACGTACGCATGCAAACCCATGCATGAGAACGTTACGTAAAAATAGTCGTTTCACCATAAATGCTAAAACGCCTTAGAAACATATGATCAAGCATGACCTTGTATGACCTTCTAAAACTCAAACCAAATGGTCATACACTCATTATATGAATATACAAACATGATTCCTAAGCTATATTTAGTCAAAAACTCAAAACGCTCGGGAGTGCTCACGCACGCCCCTTAAAGCACGAAAAGCCCGGAGGAGTGCCGAGGTGGCACGAACTCCTATAAAATTAATTCTTAGAGTTCCTAATATCATTATTAACCATCCTAAAGAGAACCCACGAAGTGGTTTCTCAAAATTCAACAAAAACCTCTGGAGGATTTCTTAACGCTCCTTTTTGCCCGGGAGTGTCCCGATGGCCCGTAAATTATGTCATGGGTTGATGTAACCCCATATAATTCAATGTAACATCTTAATATATCATTATTTACTATAATAAGTGTTTATAAACGCTTGGAACTCATAAAGACAAGTTATTTCCCAAAATTTCCTTAGAGCACAAAAACGCACCTTCGGGTGTCACTAAAACGCGTTTTACGCAATTACCTTGTAGTTTTTGACACGCCACGAATTATGAATCTTAAATAGGGTTAAATTGAACCCCTAAATCAACTAAAGGCAGTGTCAAACAAGGGGCTCTATAGGGGCCGATTTTCTGTCCAAAAACTAGTATAAAATTTGCATTTAAAACTTGTAAAAGGCATAAAACATGGTGACTCACCTTCCCATGTGCTATAATACTTAATGGCAAAAGAATTTAGGTCTCATTTGACCTCCATGCTGTCGAAATAATGCAAGGAAACAAGGCCATGTTAGCTAGACAAGAATCAAAATTATTAAAGCAAAAAGTAGATCTAGAATCTACTTTTTGATTTCTTAAATTCATGTGACCAACCTTGCTTGTCCTTGGCTCTTAATTGCCGATTGAGAAGCTCCATTTGACCCTTGGAATCGGCCACCTACAAGGAAGAAGAAGACAAGCATAAACATAGAAAAATCAAGAGAACAAACCTTACCTAAATTTCCTTGTCTTTTAGCTCACATTATTTTCTTCCACCTTGCCTTGTCTCATCACATGGCCGAAAACATGCATAGAACATGGGCATTTATTGAGCCAATAACCTATGGAATAAACAAATGGAAAGGTTAGTCAAATTAACATTAGAATAAACAAAACAAAAATCCTTACCAAACTTGCCTTAAGCCTACGGTTGCAATTCCCATCTCATTTCCTCCTTGAAACCGGTTGGTAAGTTCCTCTCTTCTTCTTTCATCTTCTTCCTTTGAGCTCTTAAGTCCATTAATGGAGATTTAACTTCTATCTTCATCTTTAAGGTAATTTCCTAGCATTTCTTGTCAAGCCTTGAAGCAAAACTCTTCCTAGCACAACCATAGCATTTCGGCATCAAAATATACTCCAAGGAGGTTGTCTAAATCAACATTAATCCAAGGAGCATCTCAAAGTTACCTTAAGGTATTTTTCATGCTTGAAAATCCTTAAAGCACATTTTTGTGTGTAACCAAATTCTACATCTTCTAAGGCTCTTTTCTTCTTCATTTTCATGAAGGAAAGTTTGTTCTTCATCCATCTTAGGTGTGCCGAATTTATAAGGAGAAAAGCTTAAGGTAAATCCTTGGAAAACTACTTACAAATCTACTTAAGATCTTTATTGAAGATCTAACTCCTAAACTCCTTCACCACTTGCATATAACCGAAGTGGAGCATCAAAATTTCTTTGGAGAAAGCTTGGAGATTCAAGAAGAGTTCAAGCACTTAACCACCTTTATAAAGGAGTAAGTTTACTAAACAAATATTATGTTTTAATCTTGGTCAAGCTTCTAAAAATTATACAAAAATTATGTACACCTCCTAGGGTACCTAAAACCGAAACTATATGGTATAATATACCAAAAATATAATCTATAACATATATGGAAAATATTTACCTTAAGACACATTTTAATGTCATAAAAGTTACCTAGGTTACATCCTTGTTCATACCGAATTGTCAAGGTTAAAAATGTTCTATTTCGAGCTAGGAATCAATATAAGACATTACAATAATTTTTACATGAGTTATATAACTCATATGAATTTATGTATAGTTGTTTTGACGTATAAATCTACTTTTATGTACTATATAGTAACCTATTAATTATGGCCGAGAGTTCTTGGTGAAGAATAGGTTTTAATGAGCTACTTATGTATATAAACTTATATTATAAAGTTTGGAGAGTTAAAAATATTTTATTAGTGCTTAAATGGCTAATTAATTAAGTTATGTGGTTAAAATGTAATTTTTACAAAGTTTGGTGTATATATTATGAATACCGAGAGTTAAAGGCTTCCTTGGGATAAATATGATATAATATAAGGTTAGGAATTAAGTTTATGATTTTTAGATAATTTAAACAAGTGTTAAAATAACAATTTATAAAGTTTTGGGCTATTATGTAATTTATAAAAGTTATTATGAAAGTTTGGAACTAAATATGGGGCGAATTCATAATTAAGAGAATTATGAAGTTCACTTTCGAAATTTTGAGAAATTAAATATTTAAACTATAGTTTATAAGTTATTAAGTAACTATTATAAAGTTTTTGGGGTGAAAATGTAATTAATGGAAAGTATATGACAAAGCTGAATTACTTGGGTTAGATTATTGTAGATATATATAAAATATAAAATATATTTATAAGGCATTATGTAAAGATTATAAGATTTTGTGGTTAAATTGTAATTTTAGGAATATATATATATATAGGCCGAGAATTGGAGGGGCTAAGTTGTAATTTTCGAAAGTTATAATATTCAAAAGCTATATACCAAAATATTAGTGGTGGCTTTGTAATATAATTAAATAAGGAATTAAAACTATATAATATAATGAGATTAGAATTTAAATGTAAAGTTTATGGATTTATGTGGTTGTTTTATAAATAACCGAAATGAAAGGGGTAATAATTTAGATTTAAATAAATATAGGTCCCATGTGGATATTTGGGGGAATTAGAAAGAAGAATTTTGACTTAAGGAGTTATGGAATTAAAACTATGGCTTATATAGTTATAAGGAATTTAAAGGTGACCAATAATTATTATTTATGGTTAAAAGAGGAATAATAAAAACTATAAAGAATATTATGTCCATGTATGGCATATAAATATAGTTAAGAAATTATAAGTTGTTATGTCACCTAGACAATTAAAAATAAGAACATATAAGTACATGAATAAATAAATACATATATGTACATTAAAGGATTTATAAATAAATCAAAAAGGAATAACAAAACAAGTTGTACATTAAATCATAAGGTATTTAAAAGAAATTACCACATAAGATATAAGTTGTTTAGTAAGACTATATAAATTGGAATATATGTAAACACCTTAATCATCAATGAGGTTAAGAGGTTAAAGAAACTATCTAAGTAAAAAGAAATAAAACCTCACATGAAATAACAAATATGAGATTGATGAATAATCCAATAAAATTATTATACAAGGGTAACATACATTAACCCTCTCAGTTAATCCTAAATATAGGACAATACTTGACCAGACGTTGACCAGGATATATTCAACTGCAATCTACGGTGAACGGTATGGGATTCTTGCAACCTGTTTTCTACCGGATTACACCGGCTTGTGTGCTATCTGTTGTTTGTAATAACGACCAAGATAATTACTGTAAAATGTTGTATTACTCTTGTGCACTGTTGTGATATTTTATATGCGTGAATGATGCTAACTACGACGTGTATGTCCCACGCATACAACACTACAATACCAGTGGATTAAATACCTGCGATTTATTATACCGAGAACTTGTACTCAAGTCTCTCACTAACTTCACTTTATAACAAACGTCGTTATCCTAAACGTGATAATTGACAATACACATTGTGTTCTTGATTAACGTCCTTGTATGACACCTAACAATTCTATACTACGAGAACGAGGAGCCCAGTTGGATCTGGCCATGCATGCTACAGGAGTTGTACCTGTCTCAGGTCGTCTCCTAATCAATTTACGTCGCGACGGGAGTTTTGGGTGCACTATGTCATCCACCGGCGGCGTACCGGAATAGTACAAGTGGGGAGGAAGACTTTATTCCTCTCGAGGGTTCGATTCCCACCTTTCTAAAGTACAGGAGTTAACTACGTTATCTTCTGAGGGACTAATTACCCACCTTTCTCTTTAACGAGGTCACTATACCTTCACTATATTGACATGCTCTTATACACCTGTCAGTCCCATCGTGTGGACCCGACTATTATCAAATGATTACAGTTCACCTAACTTGACCTTCTGAAGTCTTGTTTTATGTGACATGGTTGTCCTTGTATGGATACTTGTTATTATCATACTATGCTTGTTTACAGCTTTACAAAAATGAACTGCATGTATTCGACAAAGTAGTTGGTGTGGCCCGGTAGCTGATGGGCTGCACGTTTTCCATATCAGCATTGTTTGCTGAGCCCCTTTGGGGGCACCCCCATTTTTCAGGTACCTGAAGTTGAAGAGTTACCACACCGAGTGTAGGTGGGGTAGAACAAGCTACGGGAGTTTTATCACTAGTTATTTGTTTTACTTAATTATTGTATCTTTGAGTTTGATTCCTAGTATCTCGGGTTGTATTCGTATTCAGACCGTGACTTTTGGAGATTGTATTTGGAGTTAGCCTTGTTGGTCACAAGGGTGGCCAACGGCATTGTAATACCGCCCGGTTATTGTATTTATTTCCGCTGCAGTTTGTGTTTTATTTGGGAGTGATCGTCGTACAGGTTATTGGATTTCGGGTTGGGGTGTTACAAATAGAAGCAGAATGAAACTGAGTTTCCACAAGCAAACTTAAAGCAGAAGCTATCAAGCTCAAATGAAATAGAAGCGTTATACAAACACTCAAAGCAAAGCTTATCAAATTTGCAAATACAGGTGGGACGCTAGTTCTGTGCTACACATACAGAAGAGGCGAAGGCCTTGGATAAGAGGATCCCACAACAGAAATGGTAGAGACCACTAGTTGGATCTGTCAGTCGCTAATCATCCGGGGAAACCCGAGGAATAAAAAACAAAAGGACGTCTTGCGCAGCATGCTACAGGATAGCTGGACCCAGCCATCCACGACTCAGAAGCTATGTAACTAGGTCCCAAAATGAAATACTCAAACTTACAAAACAGAAGTGCATAAACATGCATAATACATTTGTAAATCACTTATACAAACTTAGGGGATCACAGCCTCGCAAACAGAAGCCAAAACAAAGCTCAAATGAATAATTTAGCCAAATTAGTAGCCTGTTCAGACATGTGTTCGCGCTTACACGTCCGGACATATGCCGAGAGCAAAATCAGAGAAGTTCGGATGGAAGTCCGACAAAATATACGTGGTGAAGTCCGGACTTGTGTCCAGGCTTACAGGTTTGGATACATGTCGAGAGTTAAAACCGAAGAAGGTTGGGTGTGTCCAGACTTGTGTCCTGGCTTACAAGTCCGAAAACATGTCAAGACTTGATACCCAGAACCCGTCCTCGCACCCATCCGGACATGCAAGTCCGGACACGTGCAAAACTGTGAAAACAGAAGGCATCCGGAGCCCTGTCTGAACATGCAAGCTCGGATAGAAGTCCGGACGTGGCAACACCAAAGACAAACACCAAAGACAAAAATTTGCAGAACTCTCACAATTCAACACCAAAACATACACAATCAAAACCAAAACAATTGCAGAAAGATCCATGGGGGTTTTAAGGGTTTAAACAGCAGTAAAACAACAAGGAGAACACTTTAGAAAATGCATTGGAATACAACCATAATGAACCCACTTTCTAAACTCCCTATGGTTGAACATCCCCCACCAAATTCATTTACCACCTACCTCAAACGAAGTGCAAAAACCTCTCAACTAAAACCGAACCATAAACCAGCAATCCCACATACCAACCGAACCAAAGCAACACTGATTGACAAACCACACACCTAAATCACAATCAGAAACCTGAAACACCAAACTGAGAACAAAACCACAAACGAACCCATAATTCAAACTTGAATGAAGATGCAAAAACAACACCACGGCGGAGACTCGAAACCAACCAACACAATAAAAACTCAACCAGCAATCAAAACCAAGGAACTAGGAGGAAGAAAGGAGAAAAGACGCTCAAAAACTGTAAATCTGACGTGATGAGAAAGAATCAAGAAAAAGAGAATTCCCTCTAATTTTCCTTACCTTAATTCAGAATAGAGAAAAGGACAATATTGCCCTCTTCAACTCCTTAAAACCATAAAAGACCTAAATGTCATAAACCACCTTAAAATAAGATACAAAAACCACAGTCCGACTTAGCGTAAAATCCGGATTATAACATTTTATTTAATACTCTTGATCCAAGGTTAACAAACATTTTAATAGATTCACTTGATTAATCTGGTTCAATTTTATTAATTAGCCAAATGAGATCTTAAATATTATATTTTCTTACTTTGTTAACTTAATCTATCTAAATCTCATTTTGTTTAAACTTGTTATTTAACTTCATTTAACTTTCAATCTAAAATCACCTTAAGTGTTCAATTAAGATATGATATAGCTCATATAAATATTTTGAATTTTCATATAATATTCTAACAATTCACCACTCACTTGTATCGAGTTAGCTAATGTTTAAAAATTGTAATATCATATTATTTACAAAGTAAACACACTTTAAATTTCAAAAGACTGGTAGTATATTTAAGCACACTTCTTTTTTGAAGTATTATTAAAAAAAAACTTTCTTTTCAAAATTTGGTTGTTGTAATTAGTCTTTAGTTATATACGAGACATGACATTTCACAAAGTTTAGTTAGCATGGTTGTTCTACTAATTGCATTTATCTATTCACATAAGGTAAAAATAGTGAAATTGATTTGATTAATGTTTGTGTATAGGCTATGATCCTAAAATGGGACCAAGTGATTGAGAATGTAAAATAGAACATATACATATACAAAACTGAGTTATACTATCAGGTTATCAACTAGCCTTTGCAGCCTATAAGCTCTATTAAAGTCCATTTTTATCTTGGCCTTCTCAATCTTAACTTCCACTAACAATAGCTAAAGCGATCTCCTTGTTGTCACGACAATCTTTGCAATGGCAGTATATGCTTCACCACTTTAGGCATTGAACTTGAGGGTTTTTTGGGTTGTGTTCTCAGCTTAGAGACACTCCCGCTTTTGCTTAGACTCAATCTAGTAGGCTCCTTCGACAAAGTTAGCCAACAGTTCCATCATTCCCTTTGAGTAGGCCTCTCTTAAACATTGTTTGGTGGTGTGGGAGCATGTTAAGATAGTAGGATGTAATTATTAGTGACTTAGCTTGTATTATTGGTGACTTAGGATATGTTTATAGAGTGCCACTTTTCTATTCTGTTAGACTTCTCTATTCTGTTAGGCGGTGTTTTGGGTTGTTATTCCTTCCATTAGAGTTAGCTATCTCAGTTGGTACTTAAGCAGGGATAGTAGCCTTGTAAAAGATTAACCCAAAAGTTCGTGTTACAAGTGAGTAAAATAACAGTGTCGGGTCTTCTTCTTTCTAAGAGAGTGTGTTCGTGCGTCTTGCTCGTTCTTGTTTCTGCAAGAGTCATTCCCCAGATTGCTTGAACATTTTTCAATGACTCCCACCGTTGGATTAAGTAGACCAAGCCACCACACCCCCCATTTAAAAACTAGAGAATGGTACAAGAAGTTCAGCTGGTAAAAGAGTATTTCAAAAACAAAAAACCATGAAGTTGAACATGTAAAACATGTTAGCCCACAGTTAACCACCTCCTGCCCAAGGTTGTGCATGACAATGTCATTCTTCAAATTCCCAGTGTAAAAAAATCAACCCTTAATTAACACCAGGGTTATGTGACAGTGCACATAACTGTAGCTTAACATTACAAGACAAAACTACACTTGATGATTGACGGGATATGCATAATTGGTCATGTCCTGGTTCCACAAAAATCATAACTTTGTCATTGGACTTGGACATGTTTCGGTTTTGATGAAATTATAACATGATCAGCTGCTACTATGATACAATATTTGTGTAACAGATGACAAAGTTATGTTTCAGTTTTATAGAAGTTCAAACATTTGCAACTAAAAAAGAAAAATTGTACTCGAGTGACTAATACCTCTTAAACTATAACAAAAAGATATTAGATGATGGGATTTGGAAGGTGTTTGTTTTGAGCAAGTAAATAGAATGAAATCATGAAAGACAATGAGAAAAAATGGAAAAATAATTTCTCTTGATTCTCATGTCTGTTTAGTTGTGTGAAGAAGAAGAAATGAATCATCGGTCAATGGTCGTCGGCTGCTGGTCAATGGTCAATAATCATCAACCACTGGTAAATGGTCAATGACTGTCGACGCTAGTTGATGGTCAACAACCGTTGGTTGTCGCTCAACAGTTGTCGGTCATCGATCAAGCATTCACAATAACTGGTTGAAATGGTATAAATCCCTAAGCTCCCAAACAATCTTCTCTCACACTGATCGGAATCCTAATCTATCGGGTTACCTTGTTACCGAGTGAAGGGAACACAAGAGGGAGAGATTAATAGCAATGCGATAGTAATGCAACAGTGGAAATTCTCAAGTAATGATTGCGTACCCTTTATTGGGGGAGTGAAATCCTATTTATAGTGTTTCTCACAGGCCTCTTGGCCTATCACATTGTGCCAGGCTGGCGCATAAATATCTTGACAGGCCTATAAAATATCTAATAAATATCTTATCCTAATTTCCCTACTTTCGATTGCTACCTGCGCTTGCCTTGTTCTCCTATCGACCGGTCACAGGCGACCGGTCGCTATTCGTGCCACTTTGGTATTTAGCGACCGGTCACAGGCGAGCGCGGTCGCTTCTCGTATTGCATCCTGCGTTCCAGGCGTCCGTCACGAACGAACGCTCCGGACGTGTCGACGCTCTTAGTGACCGGTCACAGGCGACCGGGCACCTTCTATGTTATGTTCTAGGGCCCTTGGCGACCGGTTGGAATCGACCGGTCACTGCTTGTGACCTGTTTGGGCCTGGACAGGGACGCCCGGTCATTGCCTTGGCCTTCCTCTTCCTTTCTCTTTAGCTCTACTGGGCTATTGCTTTTTCTTCGGGGCTTCCGGGCATATTTTCCCCTCTTCATCAGTCCCACAAGTTCTACTTTTGGCGTTTTAGCGAAGAAAGTAGAACTTAGAATTTGGCTCTTCTGGTCCGGTTTGGAGAATGAAAAAATTTTGCTTTTGCGTTGGGCCTTGCCTTCTCGTTCCCTATCTCCCAGTCCCACAAGTTCTACCCTTTTTCTCTCGGACAAAAGGATGGAACTTCTTATGGTCCGTGCGATGCGCGTGCCGCGCTTGTGCCACACTCGCGTCTGTGCCTGTACGGAGTAACCGTTGCCGAATTTTTATCGTCTCACGCACGTCAGCCGTCACTGCAGAATGTGCAGAGTCTCTGTACTTTTCCTGCAAAAAGCGCCTTTTTGTTTGTTTTTTATACTTTAAATATTTCCAAAATTATTTTACCGCCTTTAAAAGGTTTCGGGAGAGCGACGTTTTCTCTTTCCTCCAATTTTTTGCGCTTTCAGGTTTTCGAGCTTCCTCTTTCGCTTTGCTATTTCCGCCTTCTCTCTTTCTTCGCTTGCTTTTCTTCCCTGTTTACTTCACTCTCCGTACCTCCTGCTTCAATGGCGTCCTCCAGTTCCAAATCGTCTCGCGTCTCTGCTATAAGCGCCATCGTGGGCTCTAAATCGGGGGGGGGGGGGAATTCCGCCCGATGCTCTTGAAACCTACGTCCACTTATTCCAGTAATGGGAGCCGTTACCTAGCATTCTAGATGTTAAAGCTCTCGATTCTCTTCTTGCGAAGGTGGAGGTTCCCACTGGGACTCAGATTTTTCTTCCTTCCGACGATTCACATCCCCTCGACGATTTTGGTCGTGGGTACGCCGTGTACTCTGATTTCTTTCTGCGTGGG
>CM041782.1:194031194-194122700 GCA_023374045.1 Limonium bicolor
TAAAGTTGTCAAAACATATCTATGATTTGAAGAGCTTGAATTTAGATGAACAATGATATAATTTTTTTTTATTTTGAACTTAGATATTAAAAGTTACAACAATTTAAAGTTATTATTATTTGATAATGATAAAGAAAAAAAAGGAAAAAAGAGTCTATGCTTCGCTGCTCCCCCGGCTCTCTCAAACTCAATTCTTTTTTTTTGTTTTAATTTACTAATATATCCTCATATGTAGTTAACTTGGCTACATTCACTTGTAGGCAAGAATTAGTTGATCGGGATAATTTTGTTCATTTCTAGCTTTGTTTAGGAAGCAGGTCTTTGGGGATTGCTATGTCCCAATCGATGAAGGACATACTCAATTTGCTCATGAAAAACTCTAACCAGTTACATTTTTTGTTACCAGTGCCAAAAAATTAAAATTTGGACTATCTGATCATTTTCAGTTTTAATTGACAAAGCCCTCAGCTCTATTGCAGGCTTTCTGTTTGATTTTTTTAGTGTTACAATTAAAGAATCATGTTATTGTTACTTGCCAGTTGAGAATTCGAATCCGGTCTTTTTAATTCGAGATTGGCCCTCATTTATCGTTCTCTCAAAGAGGCGATTCCAGAGGTGATTTCATCGTCCTCCTGTTCTCCTCTGAGCCATCAGGGAGATTGGTCTCTTCCCTTGGGTTCGCTCACCGGTTGTAGGCATTTATCGAGGAGCTGCCCTATATCCCTTCACCGGCGCTTCTTTCAGATTCTCTTCTCTTTCCCGAAGAAATCTGTGTGGGGTCTCGCTTCCGTTTGACCTAGGATCGCCTTGGTTTGGTTCGCATTTGCGAGTCAGGTATTAGTCCCCATCTGCCTCGCCGTTTCTTCTCCGGTGTCCAAAGTTTGCAATCAGGTTGGCTGGGTCGTGTCTTCTCCGGTTTGGTATTATTCTGGATTGGGGTGTTCTCTGTATCTGGTGTGCTGGTCTTCTTGGTTTCTCGTTTCTGTGCCCCGGTTGGGTAATGGTGGAGTTGGTTCGTGCTTTCTGAGTTTCTCCAGTGTTTAGGCTGCTGGGGTTTCTTTCTGAATTGGTCCGATTAGTAGCCCTGTTGCAGAAGCAGGGGGTCTTCTCTTTCTGATTTGGTCTGTTTGGTGCTCGATTCTGGTCGCGTCGTATTTGTTATCTCAGTACTGGCGAAGGAGTGTTGCGCAGAGGTGGTGTGGTGAGTTTGGAGTCGGTTTGGGTAGGTTCGCAGGTATTGGTTTTTCGTCAGGCGATTTCGGGGCCTGTGTTTGTTTCGCCTCCACGGTCAAATGAAGGGGGCTGCGTGGCTTTGCTGATCTGGGGGTTTCGGGTGCTTTTCCTGTGGTGCCTGTTTGCGTGTCTGCGGTGTGGATTGGCCTTGGTGACTGTTGGATTGGTTGGGTTGCTTGAGATTCTGTTGGGTTAGGGTGTTGTTAAGTGTTTGTCTGACAGATGAGTTGTATCTCTCTGAATTGTAGGGGTCTGGGGAAGTCCAAGGCTGTGTATTGGGTTAAGGGATTGATTCTAAAACTCAATCCGGACATTATTTTCCTCAGTGAAACCCACAAGTCTTTGGTAGATATGGAGATATTCTTTGCTAATCTCCCTCTGTATTATGGGCTAGCGGTTGCTAGTAGGGGAAGGAGTGGAGGATTGTGCTTGATGTGGAAGACAAGCTTAGGATGTTCGATGATTTCTCAATCTCGACATCATATTTAGCTAGAATAGAATGACTTTCCCTGGGGATCTTCAATTTGTGTTTACCGGATTCTATGGGTGGTCAAATTGGAGTCTCAAGCATTTGTCTTGGAAACTTCTTCGGGTGCTTAGTAAACAAGTCTCCTTGCCTTGGGTTATAGCCGGGGACTTTAATCAGATTCTATATGCTTCTGAGAAGATCGGGGGGGGGGGGGGGGTTAGACAAGAATAGCATATGGCCCGTTCAGAGAGGCTATTGCAGAATGCGACCTTCACGACATCGGGTTCTTTGGAGAGAGCTCCACCTTTACCAACTGTCAGGAAGGGGTTCATCACTCCCATAGCAGGTTGGATAGAGTTTTTTGCTCTTCTCTGGGTTTATAGGTCTTCACCAATATTTCAGTGGAACATCTTCCACGTGAAGCCTCTGATCACTGCCCCCTGCTTATTCGTTTCTTTGGTAAGCACAAGATTCCGGCTAAAGTTTTCAGATTTGAAAATGGATGGTGTTTGGATTCTAAGTGTGCTGAGATAGTGTCTGATGTCTGGAATACTCACTATCCTAGCATTACTACTCCTTTGGGGATATGTGCCAGGAAGCTTAGTGAGTGGAAAGGGTGGTCCATTTCTAAGATAAAATGGAAAATCAATAATAAGAAGAGAGAATTGGGTAATATTTCTATTAGTGATAGCTCCTTGGGAGCTATCAATAATAGAGAGAAGGCTACTTCGGAAATTGAACTTCTCTCATTCCGTGAAGAAATCTGGTGGAAACAAAGATCAAGAGATAAATGGATAAAAGAAGGTGATAAGAATACTGGATATTTTCATGCTAGGGCCACCTCTTCTAAAAGATCGAAAGAGATCTTTGGCCTTAAGGATTCAGGGAATATTATGCAGTACTCATGGCATAGGATTGAATCCGTTGCTAGGGAGTATTTCCAAAACTTGTTCACTTCTTCTTATCCCCAGGCTGACAGGGATCTTTCGGAGGTAGTGGAGGGCCGACTTAGTGCCAGACAGGTTACAGAGCTCGGTAGACCTTATGCCAGCGGAGAAATCGTTTCAGCGGTAAAACAACTTGGTTCCAATAAAGCTCCGGGACCAGACGGCTTTAATGGTAAATTCTATATCACCTTTTGGCATATCATAGGGAATCAGATTATTGAAGCAGTGTTGCTTATTCTCAGAGGAGCCCCGATCCCGGACTCTTTGAATGAGTATTTTATCACTCTCATTCCTAAGATGGTGGGGGCTACAGACATCGATAAATTCAGGCCTATCGCCCTATGTAATTTCGTCTACAAGATTGCTTCTAAAATCTTGGCCAACAGGATCCAGTCTATTCTTCCCCACCTTATCTCCCACAACCAGTCGGGGTTTGTGAAGGGCAGGCTTATCACTGATAATATCATGCTAGCCGGGGAGCTACAACATTTTCTAGAAAATAATCAAGCAGTTAAGAATGGTTTCTTCGCTCTCAAATTGGACTTCAGCAAGGCCTATGACAGATTGGAGTGGTCTTTCCTGGAAGACATCCTGTCATCTATGGGATTCCCTCCGAATTGGTTAACTCCAGTCATGAATTGTGTGCGATCTGTTAGATGCTCAATCCTCATCAATGGTAAACCTGGTGACGCTTTTACCCAATCCAGAGGTATTAGGCAGGGGGATCCCCTTTCTCCTTTCTTATTCATTTGGCCCAGGAAGCTTTCTCTAGCTTCCTCAATAAGTCCGACACTACTGGGGTCTACCAAGGTATTAAACTTTCACCAAATTGCCCTTCTATTTCGCATTTGGCTTTTGCGGATGACCTCCTCCTCTTTGGTAAAGCCAACCCCACGAATATCTCCCACCTCAACCAAATTCTTACCAAATTCCTTCAAGCTTCTGGACACAAAATAAACCATCTAAAATCGGAAATGGTGTTTAGCAAAAAATTATCTCCCATCATCAAAAGGAATCTTTCCTCCATGCTAAATGTCGAAGAGACCCCTTGCTTCACAAAATACCTTGGTCTCCCCCTTAAGATAGGAAGGAGGAAACATGATCTTTTTATCTATCTGGTGGAGTCTGTTCGCAAAAGGATTTCTAGTTGGTCCAAACCATGGCTCAAGCAGCTAGATCCATCATGATTTCTAGTGTTCTCCAGTCTATCCCCAATTATACCATATCCCTATTTGCGCTCCCTAAGGGTATCATTATGAAGCTCAATTCCGCTTTTGCTTCCTTCTGGTGGAGTGGTAAAGCTGATAAGAGGGCTCTCTATTGGATAAAATGGTCCAAACTGTGTGATTCGGTGGATCAAGGCGGGTTAGGATTCAGAGAGGTTGAGAACTTCAATAAAGCCCTTTTGGTTAAACAACTTTGGAGATTACTCACGGTCCCGGGGTCTCTGGTGGCCCAAGTTATGAAACATCTGTATTATCCCCAAGGATCCATTAGAGACTGCCTTCCTTCCTGCAAAGGTAGTCCTATATGGAAATCTATCTCCTCGGTGCTGTATTTGCTCAGAAATGGCTCAGGTGCTCAGGACACTTCTGGGGTAGAGGCTTCCATGTCTTTGCCCCAAAATATGGTAAGTAATTGTAACTGGAGCTGGCTCTTTTCCAAAGATAATAAGTTCTCGGTCAAATCAGCATATAACTCTCTGGTGGAGGAAGCTAGGGCAGATAGTTCGTCTAGCCAGCCTCATTATTTTGTGAGAGTTAAGAAGAAGTTGAACACTTCTCTCTGCTGTCCGAGAGTGAAGCTTAATCTTTGGAAGTTTTGGGTAATATTATCCCATGTCAAGACAACCTGGCTAGGAGGATTGGAGGTGACTCCAAGTGCTTTTCTGTGGGGATAATGATAATCTGGTTCACTGCTTCTTTCACTGCTGTGCAGTGAGGGAGATATGGAAGGAGTTAATTGATGTTAACCTTGTCCCGAAAATGTGGATGGCATGTTAGACTGGTTTCTTCGAAATACCAATTACTGGAGTGTGAAGAAGTTTTCCCTCATTGCTAATAAACTTTGGATCATCTATGCTTCGAGGAAAAGTCAAGCACAACCCAGAACTAGCCTGGTGGAAAGAAGTTGAGGTAAATACCTCTTTTACTGAAGCTTATATTCAGATTATGAGTACCTCTCTCTCCATGATTCCACAAAGAGTGTGGATGCCACCGCCCAGCGGATTCTATAGTATTTGTACAGGTATGCAATCCAGTCGATACAGTGATCTGGTTATTGCTGGGATCATTCGTTCGGATCGTGGTATACCTATGGTAGCTTTCAATCGAAGAATTTCTAGCACTTTAAAAGTGCAGGTTGCTGATTTCAAGGCAAAACGAATTGCTATGGAGCTTGCTATCTCGGTGGGTAGCCATAGCATTTGCTTTGACACAGTAGAAAAGCATTTCGAGGATGCTCTCAACTTGGAAGATGTTAGAAGGGATGATGCGAGTTGGGAGGAGATATCAAAAGTGAGAGAGCTAAAGCCCAAGTTTGCTAGTATTATTTGGGTAGAGTCTACCTTGTATGAGAATTTCCCTATTAGAATTTTGTGTAATATTGATAATCTTCTTGTTGAAAACACTCAAAGTTGGGTGGGCAATCGTATTCCGCCCAATATAGCTATGGCTTGTAAGGTTGATTTGGAGCTAGCTGGTCAAGTTGGAGCTAGTCCTCCGGATCCGCAAGCTGAACTTTATCTTTTATAATATATGGTGATCTCAGTTTGTATCAAAAAAAAAAGTTGAGAATTCGAATGGAGACATCAATATAAAGATTACCATGCTGCACCTGCAGCACAGTTGTAATCTAGCTAATCTAGTTTCCACTATTAACATTACGGTGTAATGTATGACACTAGAGTTGTAGTAAAGTTTGAGATTATAGTTTTTTTGATAGTTAAGTTTGAGATTATAGTATTTATAATTTATACCAGAAAGCGAAATCAAAAGTCAACAGGGACCAACAACCTCACCGATTAAATTTCCATTTGTACAACTTTTTTAACAATTCATGGTCCTATCAACGACACAATGAATCATTCATAACCCCAAAACCTTTATTACAAATTGATCACCAATCAAATATTTCACCTCGATAAAATTGCAACAAAACGCATAAGTATAAAACCTCTTAGATTGCTGAAAATTCAGAACTCGAATATCTTTCTTTTGGGGGTGTCATATCATTCTCCCAACTTACAAAAGTTGTTGATCACCCAGTACTTCATCTTGATTGATCCGAGCTTGAGCATACATAGTCAAAATCCTCGTCTCTCATCCTTCAACTTTCCCAGTTCTGTTTCCCCGCACTAGTGACCTCCTCCTCCACTAGTCAAACCTGAAGGATAAGATCCGTCATATTCACTGCTTGTTGCACCAGTTTCTGGGATGCACGGGCTACCATATGCTGAAATGTTAGCCTACTGGGTTTAGTATTCTAGTCCAGGGCCCAGTCCACTGGTCCTCTCAGCCCATGTCGTCTGATATGCGGCCCATCTCTGATGTAATAGCTCTTAATAGCTCTTAGTATATTAGCTGTAAGTAAGGGCTATATAATACTCGATTGTACACATACAAAAAGTAATAATACAATACACATATTACATTGAGTTCTTCTAATTTCTCATGGTATCAGAGCTGTAAAGAGATTAGAAAAAACCATAATCCCCCGTCATTAGTTCAACACCAGAAAAACAAGAAATCAAAAGAAAACAACCCATTCTGTCATCTCCGTCGACTCCTCTGACAATTTTACCCCGCCACTTTCCACCATTACTCTTCATCTTCTGGACTGAAATATGGCAAATGATGACGAAGAAGATGGAAACACCGAAACAGAAAGAAAAGAAAAACAAGATGATTCCTCTACGAGTGGATCCAGCGCGACAAAGAAGGATAAAATATACATCCCTCAGACAACCCAGGGATGCAATTTGCTCATAAGTTTAGCGAAAAGGGATTCGCAACCTGGAAACGAGCTTTTATGGTCAGTTTATCTACCAAGAATAAGGTTGGATTCCTAACTGGAGAAGTGAAGCGGAGCAATTACGACGGCGATAAACAACTCGACTGGGACGAAGCGAATGGAATGGTTCTAGCCTGGCTTTACGGCGCCCTCAGCGAATCAATTAAGGAGAGCATTATCTACTATCCTACAGCTGCGCAAGCTTGGTTCGATTTATGCGAAAGGTGGGATGAACCAGCAGGACCCCGTTTATATGCACTTCGTCAAGAATCTCACCAGATCGAGCAAAAGAAAGAAAGTATAAACGAGTACTATACACGATGGGTAAAAGTCTGGAATGAGCAAAGAGATTTGATTAACATAACACCTTGCACATGCGGATCGGGTGCTGAAGTCTTCAAACAGCAGGAGAATGAGCGAGTTTTCAATTTCCTCATGGGACTCAACAACTCCTACGAAACACTGAGAAGCAACATTCTAATGATTACACCTTTGCCAACCATTGAACGAGTCTACTCTATGCTTCGACAGGAAGAGAACCATCGTCTATCAAGAAAAACGAGAAAGGGCGATAATGAAGAGGATTTTTTAAGTTTCGCCAGTGGAACCCTAATTCTGGAAATCGACCAAGCCCAGAGTCAAAGGGAAAGAACCCTAAGTGATAACAGAAAAGAAAAATGTACGCATTGCAAGAAGCTAGGGCATAGCTACGATGACTGTTATTGGGTGTAAAGGAAAATTTCCCAGCTACTGGCGTAATCCAACTGTTAAAAACAAGAAAGATTTCACTGCTGCAAATACTGAAGAACAACACGTTGTGAAGTAGAAGAAGTCAGCCCAGTTCCAGGAATCACATCAGGACAACTCCAAGCTTTGAAGCAATATTTCAAGGATAACAAAACGTCTGTTCCAGGTTTTTCCCAACGAAAACTGGCTTCACTTACTGCATTACCTAGGACAAGATCTTGATTCCTTTCCGAAACAAGGAACTGAATCTTACAATCAGTTCACAGGTATCCCTATATCTTAGTTTCATGATACATTATTCTATTGCTCAATGCATATAATGACAAGTTGAACGTGTTCCGATTTGGGATGCTCTAATTGCTAATTAGCAGGTTGAGCTCATACCAAAAACAGGGCTGCAATTTAAAAAAACATACCCTTGTGGTGTTGGCTTTTAAAAGTGTTAGAATGCGACTTAGTGCTATAAATGTGTGGGTAGATGTATTAGGATATATATGATGTACGTTGTAGTTTGTATACATAGGTTCATTACTTGTATTTTATTTTACATTCATTACATAGGACATGGGCATATAAGTAATTAGCCCAGTTTGATATATATACATACTCAGAGGCTGGTCAAGGTTGACCATCTTCTTCCGCAGAACTAAACTCCCTTCTTGTATTCTCCCTGCGAGAGAATTAATGAAATGAATTAGCCTTTCATCTACACACTTTGTTATGGTACCAGAGCCTGATTCGATTCTCTAGCAAAGAAACATGGAGGTCGATCCAGGAAAGAAATCAGAAACCAGTGGAGGAAAGACTACCAGCATTGATCCAAGCGATCCTCTGTACATCGTCGCCACTGAACAAACCGGCCAACCCTTAGCCTCGAAATTCACCGGCGAGGGCTTCTTGGCTTGGAAATGGACTATGCAAGAAGCCTTAACTACAAAGAACAAGATAGGCTTTATTGATGGCAGTTTTACACAACCAAGCACCCAAGATGTAATTCGAATAGAACCATGGAAGAGGGCGAATTCCTCGGTGGTCACTTGGATAATATCTTCGCTTGCTCCCAACATCGCTCGAAGCGTGATGTTCACCAGCAACCCAAAACAGACCTGGGATTGGCTGTGTAAGCGCTTTGAGAAGAAAATCCTCGCTACCCTGCATAATATCAAAATTCAGATCACGAGCTTAAGACAGGGAGAGGATTCCATAACCGACTATTTTATGAAGTCGAGAGAAATTTGGGCGCACTATGACCTAGTCAGACCGATCGATAGTTGCGATTGATGTTCCTCCTGCAAATCTCAAGGCAATCAGACGAAACGAAGAACAGAGGAAGAAATTATCCATTTCTTGATGGGTCTAAGTCGACCTTATGCTCAATTGCACGGTCAAATATTGGCAATGAGTGAAATACCAACACTCGAAGAGATTTACTCACTGATTGTGCAAGAAGAAGAGACGAGAGAAAGCGTTGACTCGCGAAATGAGCCGGAGCAGTCGCTAGCCCTAATCTCCAAGGGAGGAGGAAATCTCAACTTCAACAAGCAAAAACCCCTAAATTTCTCCCCAAATAGAAACTTTAACAAGAAATCGCAGTCGAAGAACTCCACCAGGATCAAGAAAGATCCCCAAAATGCTCCAACTGCGGAAAATTAGGGCACGGGCGCAGCAACTGCTGGTGGCTTGTTGGCTTCCCTAATGACCATTCAAGAAAGGGAAAAGACGAAGATAGGATCTGTTTTTTCAGAACAAGTCGAAGGAAATCCAAGCATGACCAACCAGAGTGGCGAAACTTCAGTTCAAGAGTCACCCGTAAGAGGTTTTACCCCAGATCAATTACAGCAATTAGTATCATACCTTCAACTTCAAAGGAATGCAGACAGTTCGACCAAGCAAGCTGAGTTTGGTGAATTTACAGGTAAGTTTCGAACTTCACTTAATTTCCTACCCTGCCTTAATTCTAATGTTAATTCATCGGTACATAATCTGCGCAACCTATGGATATTAGACTCTGGTGCCATTGAGCATGTCAGTGGCAACAAAACCTTGCTTGCAAATTGCGTTAAACTTGAACCAAAGAGGGAAATAACCCTACCAGATGGAAATAGAAAAATCATTCATTCTGTTGCAAATTTTTTACTGTGTGGTGAAATCTGCTTGAAGAACATAATGTTTGTTCCTTCATTTATGTTTAATATTATATTTGTCTCTAGACTTATTGAGGATCTTAATGTTACCGCAATTTTCAAGAACGACATTTACATTTTGCAGGACTATAAAACTGATCTTGCGAAAGAAATAGGAAGACAAATTTCTGGTTTATATGTGGTCGATGTACACTCTCTATGTGAATTCATTTTGTGCAGAAAGCAACTATCAATTGACTGTGTCAATGCCTTTGTAAAACTCTGTAGAATCAATGATATTAGCAATCTGTTTTTGTGGCATAAGAGATTAGGCCATATCTCACTTAAAAGAATGAAAAATGCATTAAATGTTCATGTTCCTAAACACTTAAAGATGAAAATACTGCCGTGTACTGTTTGCTACAAAGCTAAGCTGCCTTAAGTTTCCTTTATCTGAAATTAAAAGCAATGAACCATTTGACCTAGTTCACATTGACATTTGTGGTCCTATAAGGACACAAACCTTAGAAGGCTATAGATACTTCCTCACCCTCGTGGATGATTACACTAGAGGGACATGGATAGTCCTTCTTAAATTTAAATCTGAAGCAATGCAAAAGATTAAGAATTTTGTTCAGTTAATTAAAACAGATGAATAAACATATTAAGACCATTCGAAGTGATAACACACTCGAATTAGGAAAGTCACGAGAAGGAGTTGAATTCTTCACTCAAGAAGGAATATTCACCAAACAAGTTGTCCCCATACCCCCCAACAAAATGGGGTGGTAGAAAAGAAACAAGGCAACCTCATGGAAATAACTAGAGCCCTCCTTTTCCAATCGGGTCTTGATAAGCATTATTGGGGCCATTGCCTCGAGCATGCTGCCTACCTAATCAATAGGATGCCTAGCAAGGCTATACACACATGACTCCTTACGAAAAAATTGTATGGCGATTTACCCAATTACAACAAAGTAAGGAGCTTTGGATGTCTTTGCTACATGACTAATGTTGATCCCACAAAGGGCAAACTAGACCCGAGATCCTCAACCTGTATTTATATAGGAAGACTCAAAAAACCAAAGGACACAAAGTCTTGACTCTTGAAGGGAAAGAACTCAAAGTCACACGTGACTTAGTTTCTTTGAGGACATCTATCCCTTAACGGATGAAAACTGGACCAAGCACCCGAATACAAACCAACATGACACCGACTTTTTCTTCTCTAACCCCAATGCCCCGGTTGAGGATGACTCTTATCTTCTCAGTTTTCTGAGGCAAGAGAAGAGCACATCCTCCCAATGACACTCTTGAGCTAGCCATAGACGAACACACCACACAACCCGTAGAACCTAGGAGGTCTACTCGTGTGCATAAACCTCCTCAGAGGTACATGATTATGTCATGTCATCTAACATAACCAACCATGACCCATTTTCCATCATCCTTGCCCAAAGACTTCATAACACCAACCTTCATACCCACCAACAATCCTCTTTGAACACCCTCACCGACCACATACCAAATACCACAATTCTTTCATGCTCCCTTCACCAAAACACAAACAAACTCTTGGCCCACTTACACAACGTAAAGGAGCCCACAAACTTCAAGGAAGCCAGCAACTACCCACACTGGGTCCAAGCCATGGCAGAAGAATTCAACGCTCTAAAGGAAAACAAAACCTGGACCATTGTTGATCTTCCCAAGGGCAAACGTCCCATCAGTTGCAAGTGGGTTTACAAGGTCAAACTAAAGGCCAATGGAGACATAGAAAGATATAAATCAAGGCTTTTTGTAAGGGGCTTCACCGCACGGGCTTGACTACGAGGAAACTTTCTCCCCTATAGTCAAATTGACCACGGTTCGTGCCCTAGTGATAATAGCCATTAAAAATGGATGGATACTAGACCAATTGGATGTTAATAATGCGTTCCTCCATGAAGAACTTCATGAGGACGTTTTATGAGCATACCCCAAGGTCTAGATGTTAATGGGAAAAACAAAGTTTTCAAACTACAGAAGTCTCTTTATGGTCTGAAACAAGCCTCCCGCCAATGGTATGAGAAACTTGCTACCTTTCTTAAAGGGCTAGGATTCCACCATTCTCAGAACAACCATTCTCTTTTTGTGAAGAAAAAAAAAATAGCATTACCCTACTAGGTGTCTATGTTGATGATATCCTCGTGTTAGGAAATGACATCAAGTAGATCAAATTCCTGAAAAGACAACTTGATAAGGAATTCAAAATCAAAGACCAAGGAAGATTAAACTTCTTCCTCGGAATGGAATTCTTAGAAACCGACCACGGTGTCATCATGTCCCAACAAAGATACATCAACCAAATCCTACATGATTTTGATGCCCACAACATCAAACCTTCCGTTTCTCCACTCCCAATCAATATCAAGCTATACAAAGATAGCGGGTCCAAGCTAGAAAATCCAACAACATATAGATGCCTTGTAAGGCAACTAAACTTTCTCACCAACACTAGACCCGACATTTGCTATGCCGTTCAGTTCCTCAGCCAATTTCTTCAAGAACCCACCACAGATCACCTAAAGGCTGCTTTCCACACCTTATCCTATATCAAGGGCACATCGGGTTTCAGTTTGTTTTTCACCAAGGATCCAAACTATAAGCTAGAGGCCTACCGCGACTCGGATTGGGCCTCCTGTCCAATCACACGAAAATCAAATCCGGATATTACATACTCCTTGGTGGTTATCCTTTGGTTGAGCAGGCTTCTAAACGAAATTGGCTTCAAAGACACCACAACGGTTCCTCTCAAGTGTGACAATTTAGCAGCAATTCACATTGCTCGAAATCCTGTGTTACACGAATGCACGAAGCACATCGAGCTCGATTGTCACTTTGTGCGTGAAAAATTATAAGCAGGTTTAATACAGGTTCATTACATCCCAATCACGCACCAACTAGTCGACGTGATGACAAAAACACTCACAGGTAAATAGTATCATAATTCATTTCATCCTCTAGGCATGCAAATCCAAGACAACGGATAACTGCTCTTTGTTTTCTTTCTTTTTGCAGGCAAATGAGTTGCGAGGGTAGTCCAGTCCATCCATGAAGCAAAGAGCACATCTTCAGCTCCTCTTCCCACTTGAAGGATGTACTCTTTGAGGGGGGGGGTGGGGGGGGGGATATGTGACTTAGTGCTATACATGTGTGGGCAGATTGTATTAGGATATATATGATGTACGCTTGTAGTTTGTATACATAGGTTCATTATTGTATTTTATTTTGCATTCATTACATAGTACATGAGCATATAAGTAATTAGCCCAGTCCGATATATATACATACTCAGAGGATGGTCAAGGTTGACCATCTTTTTCCGTAGAACTAAACTCTCTTCTTGTATTCTCCCTATGAGAGAATTAATGAAATGAATTAGCCTTTCATCGACACACTTTGTCAAAAAGATTGGCTCTTTATATTTTCTGAGGTGTCAGTTTCTTCTAAAATATGACACAAATCTTTCATATTCGGAGGCTAAAGCGTCGGTACTTTACACCGTCGGGTCTGAAAACACACGCTATATAGTACATATCTGAGGCCTCACATTTTAAAACTGACACCCCAGTTGTTATCATGTAGTGTCAGTCTGCTGAGCGACGGTTCTAAAACCGACGCTAAAGAGGGTTTTATCACTAGTAGAAAATCCACTTATTTCGGCGGTTGCTAATAAAGAACCACCGAATTAGACCCCCGCCGTCTGACCGGAATTCGTTGACCTAGCAATCTATTTCGGCGGTTCTTTGTTAGCAACCGCCGAAATAGATCTCCACCTGAATATGGTATTTGACTGAATTACGTTGACCAAACAACCTATTTTGGCGGTTCTTTATTAGGAACCGCCGAAATAGATACTATTTTCTATTTTTTTATTTTTTCCATTCAAGCTTGTAAATGGACCCAAATACACCACATAATCAAACTAACCTGTAAACACATTATATAATGCTGCCACCACAGTGGGGCGCTTTTGTAACATACCATAAACCTATAAAGCGGCCACTAGCATCGGCACGCATCAATATATGCAAAGAAAGAGAGAAAATTCATAACACAATAAGGAATTAGATGTTCACCACACTTCACCACACTACACTTCAACACACCACACTTCACCACTTCATTACAATACAGTTCACTACAATTCAATCTAACTTAATACATCTGTGTAATAACTACGTTCAATGCAAACTAAACTAATAATAATTAACTAATTAAGTACGTCCGTGGAGATGAATTCTGACCATTCCTCGAGCACCTCAGTTATCTGATTCTCTTGATAATGTCCTCTGCCCACCAGATCCTCGAAAGCTTTGTACAAACAAAAATGAATACTAATGAGAAACTATACAAAGTGTGACAAAAGATAAAATTACATATAAACCAATACTTTCAAAGATAGTCTTATACCTTATCCAATGACTTTTCTGGCAAAAGCATGGATGATGCTACGAAGTCATGCATAAACCTCATACTATAGTAAACACAAAAGGTGTTTTTTCTACTAGTGAAAAAAGCATAGTACGGGAGTTGCTGTAAATAGGAAACAATATCCATCAGCAACACTTTCATTAATCAATCTATTTTGTTTTTTTAAAATTTTCGTTTATACAATAAGTACCAACCAACAAAAAAATGTGGTTCTATCAGCAGTAAAATTACATAAAGTAAATTACTCGAAACCCTCTTAAGGACTGGGCATAATACAGTTAACCCCCTTGTGTTTATCATAATTATTGGTAACCACCTTAAGGTTACAGTATCTTTGACTATGAGCCCCTTAATTATAATTTCATTATTAAAACGTTAATCACGTGCTGATCCATCAACTTAATGACATTATTAATGACATGCTTGACAAAAAACAGTGCTTAATCAGCATTCTTATTGTCCGAAAAAACATTAACCCTGCATCAAAATGCATTTGAATTGAGATGAAGGAGAGTTAACTATATTGATTAAGCAGTTTTGTTGTCCAGGCTGACATTAATAATGTGATTAAGTTGATGGGCGAGCATGTAGTTAAAGTTTTGATAATAAAGTTATAGTTTGGGGCTCATGATCAGGAATACTGTAACCTCAAGGTGGTTACCAATAATTATGATAAATACAAGGGGGTTAACTGTATTATGCCCATTCCTCAATGGGGTTCTGAGTAATTTACTCAAATACAAAAATCAAAACCACCAAATCTTAATTAGAATCAATCAAACATTTCACAATAAGGAATTGCAAGATGACACATGAATAAATATAAATTTTAACCACAATATTGGTTGCTAAAAATTTCAAACTTGGGTGTCATTTCTTAATCAAGGTTAAGTTTTTCCCAAGTGACAAAAGTTGTTGATCTATCTCTAACCCCGAGTATCATCCTTTCAATAAACAGTTGATTTCAACTGATCAGAGCTAGTTGTACACACATTGTCAAAATGCTCATCTCCCATCCTTCAACTTTCCCATTTCTAATTCTCTGCTTATGTGACCTCCTCCTCCACTAGTCGAACCTGAGGGATAAGATCCACCATATTCACTGCTTGTTACACCAGTTTCTAGGATCCCATGGGCTACCATTTTCCTGAAACGCTCCAAGTCTTGCTTGTATTCAGTGGTATCATACTCTGAACCTGTTTGGGAACTGTAGAATGTGCTATGTCCTGGTGAAACACCATCATTTAGATCAGCCAAAGCCATGTTTCCTTCCAATGCTCGAACTATCTGCTCATTCCACAATTTGCAAGATAATGCCAAAATCAATCAGTAATGACAGATAACTAGTTTATTCATCCCTAACATTTCTAATGGTAATGGTCCAAGAGAAGATTGAGCTATTAAAGAGCTCTTAATTGCTATCAGAACCCTTCTTCTATGCTATTCATAAATAGGTTTAACCCATAATGAACAATCAATATTCTTTTATCGCATAACCTTAAATTCATCATGATATTTAACCCATTGCCCTATGTGACAATCCATAAAAACAATTTTGAAGATGTACCTGACTCATCTTTGGTCGACGACGAGCTGAATGGCGTACAGAAGCAGTTACACAAGTTACCATGCGCATCACCTCTTCACGGTTATATTTGTTCTCTAACTTTGGATCAATAAGAGGGCCAAAGTTACCATCTTCTAGAGCTCTTTGAAGTAGAGGTTTTGCCTGACAAATCAGACCATAGTTTAACAAGCATTACTTTTATTGCTTGAGTGTGTGGAAATACTAGTTAACAAGGGGGAATTCAATTTAAACCATGGATAGAAAAAGGAGTAAACAATTACCCAGTCAACCATACTGTCATCCATGTCAAATGCTTTCATGTCATGCGGCAAGCGTCCAGTGATTAGTTCAAGAAGCATGACTCCAAAGGAAAATACATCAGATTTTTCAGTGAGTTTCCCACTTGCAGCATACTCTGGAGCCAAATACCTACCAGTTTTATAGAGTAAATTAATCCAACAGTGTTAATCATCCATAATAAGAGTTTGAATAAGTCAATGAACATAACTAAGTACAAAACTGATTATTTGATCTTACCCAAAAGTTCCCATCACTCTAGTGGATACATGAGTGCTCTGGTCAGTGGTAAACTTTGCTAGTCCAAAATCAGCAACCTACGTGAAATCATCAAAGTTATGGTAATGTCTATTTAATTTTTTTTAAAAAATGAAGTTGGATTTGATACTATATGACCCAAGTACCCACATTAAGAACTAAGAAAGGTAGTCAAGTCAGCTGAAACAATTGAAAGGGTCAAAGGAATAACAAAATGCATAAGGAATAACATAAAATAGATGCACACCAGCTAACCTTTGCTTCAAAATCAAAATCAAGAAGTATATTGGCAGCTTTGATGTCACGGTGAATAATCTTAGGCCGACCTGAATCAGTTAGACAATACCAACAAGCATTTAGCAAAAAATTCCAGACAATAAAAATGGTAATGAAGTACTTCTATCAAGGTAAAACTTACAGTCTTCGTGCAAATACGCCAATCCCCTAGCTGATCCTAGAGCTATCTTCATTCTAGTTGCCCAAGTCATGGTAGGGACACCTTTCGCTGCAGATGACGACAACCAATTAAGTGACAAGAGCCCAAATTTGTGTGAAAAATGATCAAAGCTCGCATCGAAGGATTTGATAACTTATGGAGGTTGTCCAAAAAGGAAAGAATAGAAACAAACAAACCGTGAAGATGGTACTGCAAGGTCCCGTTGGGAATGTATTCATAGACAAGCAATCGGGTCGCATCTGTTACACAGTATCCAACCAAGGACACAAGATACCTGTGATGAACTCTGCTTACGGTTTCAATTTCAGCTTCAAACTCATTATCACCCTGGCGACTATCAGCTCTCAATGATTTCACCGCCACTTCCATTCCATTTGGGAGGACCCCCTTGTGAACGAATCCAAACCCACCTTGTCCAAGTATATTAGAATCCGCAAACCCATCAGTGGCTTGGGCGAGCTCCTCGTAGTTGAATATATTCATTGAGAAACCAAGAGCTTGCTTTCTAGGTTTAGGTGTGCCCACCATTCCAGATGAATTGTTAGTAGGAGGCCCTGACCCATAGCTGCTTACCGATGATGTTGTTTGTTGATCAGACGAGAATGGAGCCGATGGTTGTTGTCCTTGGGGATAGGGGCCAGAAGAAGGCGGAGATATGTAAGGCTTTGTCGGAGGTTGCGTTCGTTGTGAATGAGGATCGGAAGACGGAGTGGAAGCGTAATACGCTGCTGGCGGAGAGGGGTTATTTTGCTGCGTTGTGGTTTTGCTAGATCGTGGTAAGCACCCGCAGAAAGTACCCCTGCATAGTTGCATAAACTATAACGTTACACATGGAAAAATTGTTCACAAGATTTTAATATTATAAAATTTGAGTAATAAAATATATAAAAGATAACTAAAAAAATATATAAAATTGAATGAAAATTGATAGTTCCTAAATATCAAACATACGCAAGACTTTAAAATTAACTTTTTTCTTTTTCTCTTTTCTATAGTTTTGATTAATTATTTTTATTAATCTTTAAAAGTTTTTCTAATTACTTTAAATAATTATGAAATATTATAATAATAATATGTGTCAATTTATCAACAAAACTACCCCAATATATATATGGAGTAGTTATATATAATTTTAATAAGAAATTTCAACCTACCATCTCTCTTTAATACATTAATCTGCAGTTAAAGAAAGTATTGTTGGGCTTTATGAAACACTCAAGAATAATAAGGAAGACTTGAAGGTGTAACAGTAAGGTTCAAAAGTGTAGAACCCTGTTGATTTTCCTAAGTTAGGAAAGATGATCACGTGAGTAAGGATACATGTGTGTTTGTTTGTATCAATGTTTTATCATGTTGCCTACATTGTGGGATCTGGTTTATAGACAAATTGAAAAAAAAACCTACTCCATTATCTAGTTATATAAGTTAATATTGAATAAACAGTACTATATTTAAGTATACAGACTGGAGATGGTGCACGCAGCCTGTGCACAATATTGTGAGGCTGCATGAGTTGGCAGCCAGTCAGTAGTCCAGTCAACTGTTGATTGAGTTACTTTTTATTATATTAACTTTAAATTATTGTATTTTTTAAAATACAAGTCGAAAAAAAATTGTAGCATTGTTCATCTAAATTCAACCTCTTTAAAATGAGATTAGACATAAATATGTTTTGGGAAGTTTGAAAATTTATGTTAATTACATGTATAAATCCATATATATATATATAAATGAGACTTATGATACATAGCATCATTTTAGTGTATCATTGTAAACATATAACATCATTTTAGTATCATAATATCAATTTTAATGATTCATGATATCAAAATCCATATCTTCATTTTAGTGTATCATCGCAAACATAAAAGAATAACTTTTTACACAATAATACAACACAATATAATATTTGTATGTATGAAAAATATATGGTTCACCATATAAGGTTTGAAATACACCACACAAACATAATAATACACTACAAAACAATAATATTTTTTATCAGTTTCGAAGTTTGTTATCTAATTCACCAATTATTAGTTAATGAATCATATAATATCAATCTTAATGAATCATAATATCCAAATTAATGAATTATATCTTCATTTTAGCGTTTCATTGTAAACATATAAAAATAAAACATTTCAAACAATACTACAACACAAAACAGTATTTGGTATGGATAAAAATACATGATTCATCATATAAGGTTTAAAAATACACCACACAACAATAATAATACACTAATAATGATTTTTTATCAGTTCCAAAGTTTGTAATCTAATTCACCACTTATTACTTAATGAACCATAAGATCAATTTTAATGAATTATAATACAAAATTAATGAATCATATTACCATTAAAGTGTATCAACGTATACATGTAAAAATGAATTTCTTTTAAAGTTATCAAAACATATTCATGACTGGTCTTGTTTTGAAGAGCTTGAATTTAGGTGAACAATGATATAATTTTTTTTCATTTTGGACTTACATATTAAAAGTTACAACCATTTAAAGTTAATATAGTAAAAAGGCAGCCAAATCAGCAAAACAGTCCAGTCACTGCTGACTGAGACTGCCAAATTATGCCTCACTCCTAACTCAGGTGCGGGACCGTGGTGACATCGAATTTGCCTTAAGTATAAGCCTAACTTAGTTTTCAAAAAACAAAAAGGGAAAATTACATTTTCATTAATGATGTTTGGTGAAATTACACATCTCAAGTGGCTTCAAAAATCATTTTTCCACCCATGTGGTTTCCCTTTTTTTACTTGTATCAACTTTCTATTTTTGTTCAACTTAAGAGAAGCTTAAATGTTTTCCAAAGTTGATGAAACTTTACACAAACAATGTTAAAATGTTATATTTTGGTGCCAAATTCAAAATTTTGGATTTCATGTCAAATCAAAATATAACACTTTCACCGTTTGTGTAAATTTTCATCAACTTTGGACAATATTTAAGCATCTCCTAAGTTGAATAAAAATTAGAAAAGTTATCGGATGTAAAAAAGGTAAACAAAATAATTTATTAAACTTGGTGTACATATAATATCATGAATGATTATGTAATTTTCCAAAAAAAAAAAAATATAAGCCGAACTTAAACCCCCTTTTTTTACCGTTGATATTTCTGACCAAGTATTGGGTTCATTCAGAATTGACAAGACATATATATATGTTGTAGTATCCAAACTAAGACGAAATAAGTAAACCCCCTAGATGGAGACAGTTTCAATGGCCAGATGAAACGTAAGATCATTATGTTCTTACATCATTAAACGGGGTACCACTGATTTATACAGAAACGTAAGATCAACGAAGAAGGCAAATTGTTCATATTCATTGGGTAGAGCGTTCAGACACTTACCTATAGGACCAACATTTGTACCAACAGGAATCGTCACGGCATCGGATTCATACACATTGGGCGTAGTAGGCGATGCAGTGGCCGGATACACATAATCAGCCTGAGCCGCACCATTGGAATTATTCTTCGCAGCATCGTCTTTGGGTTTTCCTTTTTTCCTGCAGCAACAACAGCAGAACGCCACCACCACAACCACAATTATGATCACTCCAATCCCAGTCATAATGGCTCCGCCGGCAGCTCCCGATATAGGGAAGGACGGCGGGGAGGTGTAAGAGCAACCTCCGTCAGCACAGTCATTATCGTAGCTGTCATAAGGAGGTGGTGGTGAGCAAAGGAATCCTAACTCATTACAGATATAATTGTCGGAGGTTGGAGCGCTCATTGTTATCAGCTAGAGGAGCAGGTATATTAGGGCATGGATTTGGTGACGGAGGCCAAATGTCCGTCGTGGACGGAAGATGTGTTAATTACATTTTGAAATGATATAGGCGTGCGTATATCGACGAGTGTATATAACATAGTGTTTTGTCAGATATTTAGAGACTCTCCAAAACTGATTAATTCTTTTTGTTCAATAAAAAAACTGATTAATTCTCACTCTCTTCACTATGAAATATATTTGCTAAAATCATGCTGTATGAGATAGTGAGAAATGTATAATGCTTTTATATATATGAAAAATGAGTATACACCACTGTTCCTATGCACCGTGACTAGATAAGAACGGTCTAAATATTAAATAATTAGTGTCATCTACCAAAATTAATGAATACGTAAAATTAACTCCAACAATCCAGTTTATCGTTTTCAAACGTTTGTAGAGTTTATGTTTATCAATCAGTCAAACTCGGTAAACTGATAAATGGTAAGAAAATATTCTTATACACAATGATTCATTAAAAATGACCAAAGGGGAGATATATATGACAGTTGGTGTCATCTTTTTAAAATAGTAATGGAAACGATTATAGAAGGTTGTGTACATGTTCCTAATCAAAAGCGAAAACATTTATAAATTATCGTGGATACATAAAAACAAAGGTTAATAAATAAGTAACATCGACTCCAACAACTCAGTTTATTGTTCCAAAAATTTATAGCCATTAGGTTTATCAATCAATCAAGCTCTATAAACCGATAAATGTTGAGAAAATATTGTAATACACAATTATTAGATGAGAACGATCAATGGAAAAGATATATAACAGTTAGTGTCATCTTTTTTAAATAGTGATGGAAACGATTATAGAAGGTTGTTGACATGTTTCTAATTATCAGTGGAAACGTTTATAAATTATCGTGGATACGTAAAAACCAAATTAATGAATATGTAGAATCGACTTCAATAACTTAATTTATCGTTTTGAAACATTTATAACCGTCATGTTTATCAATCAGTCAAGCTCTATAAACCGATAAATGTTGAGAAAATATTGTAATACACAATTATTAGATGAGAACGATCAATGGAAAAATATATAACAGTTAGTGTCATCTTATTTAAATAGTGATGGAAACAATTATAGAAGGTTGTTGACATGTTTCTAATTATCAGTGGAAACGTTTATAAATTATCGTGGATACGTAAAAACCAAATTAATGAATACATAGAATCGACTTCAACAACTCAATTTATCGTTTTGAAACATTTACAACCGTCGGGTTTATCAATCAGTCAAGCTCTATAAATTGATAAATGGTAAGAAAATATTCTTATACACAATTATTCGATAAGAACAGCCAAAGGAGAAGATATATAACAGTTAGTGTCATCTTTTTTAAATAGTGATGGAAACGATTATAGAAGGTTATTGACATGTTTCTAATTATCAGTGGAACATTTATAAATTATCGTGGATACGTAAAAACCAAATTAATGAATACATAGAATCGACTTCAACAACTCAATTTATCGTTTTGAAACATTTACAACCGTTAGGTTTATCAATCAGTCAAGCTCAATAAATTGATAAATGGTAAGAAAATATTCTTATACACAATTATTCGATAAGAACAGCCAAAGGAGGAGATATATAACAGTTAGTGTCATCTTTTTTAAATAGTGATGGAAACGATTATAGAATGTTATTGACATGTTTCTAATTATCAGTGGAAACGTTTATAAATTATCGTGGATACATAAAAACCAAATTAATGAATACGTAGAATCAACTCCAACAACTCAATTTATCGTTTTGAAACATTTATAACCGTCATGTTTATCAATCAGTCAAACTCGGTAAACTGATAAATGGTAAGAAAATATTCTTATACACAATTATTCGATAAGAACAACCAAAGGAGAAGATATATAACAGTTAGTGTCATCTTTTTTAAATAGTGTGGAAACGATTATAGAAGGGTGTTGACATGTTTCTAATTATCAGTGGAAACGTTTATAAATTATCGTGGATACATAAAAACCAAATTAATGAATACATAGAATCGACTCCAACAACTCAATTTATCGTTTTGAAACATTTATAACCATCAGGTTTATCAATCAGTCAAACTCGGTAAACTGATAAATGGTAAGAAAATATTCTTATACACAATTATTCGATAAGAACAACCAAAGGAGAAGATATATAACAGTTAGTGTCATCTTTTTTAAAATAGTAATGGAAACGATTATAGAAGATTGTGTACATGTTTCTAATAATCAGTGGAAACGTTTATAAACTATTGTGGATACATAAAATCCAAAGTTAATAAATACGTAAAATCGGCTCCAACAATCCAGTTTATTGTTCCAAACATTTATAGCCTTTAGGTTTATCAACCAGTCAAGCTCTACAAACTGATAAATGTTGAGAAAATATATTGTAATACCCAATGATTCGATGAGAACGGGGAATACATATAAAAGTTATTGTCATCTTTTCTATAATAGTGATGAAAATGGTTATCGAAGGTTGTATAATTGTTTCTAATCATCAGGGAAAAGATAAATGTTAAACCATACATATTAACGTATAAAGCGAGTTAAAAAAATTACCCTACACCTCACACTCTAAAAACCACCCTAGGGGAGTTAAAACATTGATGGCTTATTTTATGGTTTGTAGTGGAACCCTAAAAATCTGTTGAGTCGGTAGTGACATTATAAATTATAGAACGAATTAAAAAAAATATTACCCTACTCCACACACCCCAAAAAAATTCCACAACATTCATTAATATATTTCATGTCATTCATTAATATACTTATTTTAGGGAATTTGTAGTGAAGGTTTTAACTAGAAACGGAGCCAATATAACACCTAAAATCATAATAATCCTAATTTTACATCAACGGGACGTTATCAATTTGAAGCAATATATTTTATGATGATATCTTTTATTAAGAGGCTATGATAAAAAGTAATTGCCTCGATTACTTATATGTACGCATTTTCATGATGACCTTTAATGAATTGTACTATATTGATAAATAAAACAAAAAAAGAGAGAATATTCACGTGGCGATGGTTTTGTTGCAGGTACATCCGACAATTGACATGTTGATCCAACGATCAATTTTTGCTCCGTCACAGACGGAAATTCTACGTCCCTCACCAAATCCTACCCGTATTACTTCCTTCCTACCAACAGCAAGAAGAGAGGGAATGATGATTGAATTGTAATAGCTTGAAAAAAAAAATCTTGTGCTTTAATTATAAGATGAAGAATAAAGAGCGCACGATGTGTGCAATATGTCTTTGACATTGTTTTTTGTCTTGTTTAAAGAGGTGAGTAAGTCAACCGTGAATATAGATAATATCTTATAAAACTCCCAAAATGGTAATGGACTAAATAATAACAATTACTCCCTCCGTCCTGAATTGACCATCCTGTTTACTATTTGGATATGTCATTTGACTTCAATTTTTAACATATAAGATAAATTAATTTTGAAAATTTAAGTTTTACATATGATTCCTTACATGATAAACTATATGTTATAAAATTTAGTTTTATAAAATTATTTTATCTTATATGTTTAATATTGAAGTGGAAAAACGTGCCATAAAACAACAGACGGTCAATTCAAGACGGGGGAGTAGATTATAAATACTAATAGAGTGTCCACATTACACATTGGTATTAATTTTAGTCGATAAAAATAAAGAAAAATTACATGTGTCACCATGATGTTTGGTGAAATTACATACTCCACCCACCTAGTTTCAAATATTACTTTCTCCATCTATGTGGTTTCCCCCATTTTACATTCAGTAACTTTTCTAATTTTTGGTTAATTTAAAAGATGATTAAACGTTGTCCGAAATTGATGAAATTTTACATAGACGATGCTAAAGTGCTATATTTTTCATTTAGTGAGAGATCTAAAATTTTTAAAGCTTAAATGTGACATGTAGGACCCAATGAACGTCACATGTTTCATTGAATCCCAGTACAAGAAAAGATGAATTTAGCGTCCGAAACTAACGTCTGATTAAGCAATGGACGCTATTTTCCGATTAGCATCCAATTTTAGCATCAGATTTTATGTTGGACGCTAAATTGTGTGTAAATCGATTTCGGACACTAGCTGGACGCAGGTTAGCGTCCGATATTAGCGTTCGATAATAAATCGGACAGTAAATTGTGTCTAGTCTTATACTGGACACTAGCAGACGCAGATTAGCGTCCGATATTAGTGTCTTATAGAAAATCAGACGCTAATTTACATATATGAAAAAAAGTCATTTGAACCTTATAATACCATACTACTTTAAACTTAATAATTCATTTTATAATATATTTAATATTCAAAGTTATAATTTTTACACAAAATGTGAAATACAACAAGAAACTATATAAATTTAGGAAATAAATATGAAATCCTTTATTTATATATATTGTTATAACACTACAACAATGTTGGTCTGGGGAGGCAATTTATTTAAGATCAAGGGAGACAATAGAAAACTTGTCTCCTTTCATCCAGTCAAAGGGGCGAGACAAGTGATTGCCTCGGTTAATGAGATCAAAGAAGGCACTTCTCACCCTTTGCCTCCGTTGGTCTGTCACAAGAGCAAAGCAACATTCGTTTGTAGTTCTATATAGTGGCGAGCAAATTGGGTTGCCTCGGTTGTAGTTCTATGTAGAGGCAAGCAAACTAGTCGCCTCGGTTGTAAATCTATACGGAGACGAGCAATTAAGTCATCTCGCTAGCAGATATATGCGGAGGCGAGCAAATTAGGTCGCCTCGGCTGGAGTTCTATAAGGAGGCAAGCAAATTATGTTGCCTCATGTCTATCTTCTTTTTTTAACCGACTTTTGGCCTACCATGTAATACACTGCTACCATACCTTCTTCTGCTATACTCGTGAAAACTGCTCTCCCCTCGCCACCACCACGAGCTTTCCAATATCTGCTCTGTGCCTGAGTTTTCTCGCTCTGCAACTACCATTATTCCTCATTCAACAGCTGATGAGAACGCTCCTCGTCACTACTTCCAGTAATTATGGGGCTTGGGTCATGTGCTACAGGGAAGTCATTGCAGCACTCCTGCACTTATCAAAACACAACGTTTTATCATTTTTTTTCTCCACCTCTTTTCTCATCTACAGAGTTCTCATCTCTATTTTACGTTGATCGATCACTCAACATAACAGAAAAATAGCAATCGTTCTTCGGTTTGTTACCCAATCTTATCGATCGATTATACCAAATCAACGAAACAAAAATTTTCCCCAAATCTGATCGATCGATGTCACTTGTTGTTCAACCTGGAATGCAGCTCATATACTGTAGCACATGACCGAGCCAATTCCTTCAACTTATTGGACGAAGAACGCGGCTCATACTGGGATGCGCCCAATTCCCTCATACTGCAGAACGATTTCAACATAAGGTGTTCCATTTTTTCAGATTTCATTGATAATTTTACTCATCCTTATTATATCCAATATGATTGATCTTCTAATTTCCCCCTTTGTATGAAACCAATGTCAACTATGGGCTTTAGGTTTAAAGAAAACCTAAAGGATAACAAACTAGTTACAATAGAAAACTAAGGTGAGAATATGTATAAAATCATAGCCACTCAAAAAGATCAGGAAGCAAGGATAACACATCTTTTAGAAGGGAGCTTGTGTGTTTAAAGTATGTGATGATGGTTCTCACTTGGATGAACGTATTGTTTCAGTGTGTATTGGTGCTTCTGACTCTGATTCTACTATGTTGCATTGTTCATGTTTACTTTTTGAGAGCTTTGGGATCCTCTGTTGTCACATTTTACGTGTGATAGATGTATTGGCTATCATGGGTTGTAAATATTCACGGAGTATTCCATCAAAGTATGTTCTTCCTAAATGGACAAGAAGTACCAGAACAGCTAATGATGTTTATTTCTCCACTCCGCTAGCACCGGAGTCGTTAAACTTGGAGAATGCTTATATGGTACTTAGTAGGAGACTGAATATGATGACTAGTCAAGCATGTACTAGTTCAGATTTGATGTATAAGTTTGCAGCTGAAGTTGATACGCTTTCCATCCGATTTAATGATATGACTAAGATTCATGAAAGCACACCTTCAAAACAGTTGCGGTGTTGCTAATTCAAAGATAGGTTCTTTTTTAAAATTCTACCTTTTTGATGTTATTATTTTTGTGACTACCTTTTTTGCTTTTCACTAATGAGTTTTATTCTTTTCTCTTCTATTTGTAGGTGATACAACTTGAGATTTCTCTGGTAAAACAATGAAGGTTAGAGAAAATTCAAACCGTTCAAGGAAAAGGATGAAAAGTCTTGCTGAGAGTAGGTTGCAAAAAAAACTCAAAGGGGAAAAAGAATTCTCAAGCTGTTGAAAAATATTTTTTTAGTTCTTTAACATAGTGCCCCCCTCCCGTGCACTTGTAAATCATACACTTTTTTTTTACAATGTATTCTTTTGTTGATTGTAGATCATACACTTTTTTGTTTCTCTACTATATTTTCAACTTTGTGTGTCTTTACTTCATTTTTGAAAATGGTTAACCTGTCAAGCTTAAATGGTTAATCTGTCACTTGAAAATGGTTAACTTGTCGCATGTTAGGGTCCGTTCGGACTTTTTTCGTAAACGCAGTATATGCTGCGTTATTATTAATGTCGTGTGGTTAACAAATCAGAGGACCGGAACCACCTACAGTTGAGAATAAGTTCCAATATATATCTGACGCGTGTAAGCTTTAATAAAAGAAAATTGAGACTGGGCACGAATTGCTCCAGTCGAACGCACCCTTAATGATTAACTGTTGAAATACCCGTGAATTTTGGCTTAGGATTAAATTAGTATATAGTCGGGAATGACATGAGTAAGATTAATAAAGGCCCAGAGAAGCAATATATATATATATCGATATATTTACATCCGTTTCAAATAACGTTATTATGTTCAAGTACACAAATTCGATTTTACCTCTTCCTAAAATAATTTCCTCTTCCTAACTTATTTATACAGCTATTGTGTATTTATTCCTCTATCTATTTATTTAGATAATCCTTCCCAATCCTTATTAGCGATCAGTTAGCTCTTCTTCTAAATTATTTTAGTCAAACAATATTTAATTATTCCCTTGATTCAGAATCTAGATCCTTCCATGACTTTTAAAGGTTATTTAATTACTTGATTTTCAGATTGATATTATTGTTGTTATTATTTTACAAACTATTTTTCAGTTCTCTCTCTCCTTTTAAAATCAAATGTATTTATTAACTTATTTCTATCTTATCATAATAATTATTTTCTATTTAATCCCACGATCTCCTTCATCTTCAATACGCCGTCACAACACTCTTCTCTTTCTTCAAGCTTCCAACCCCTTTTGAATTCACGCTCTTATTCTCCAACGTCTTTAGGCCGCTTCTCTGGTGCCGGTTCTTGTAGAAGGGTAAGGGGAATCCGTTTGGTAAGGTAGTAGGTTATTAATTCCTCCTTGGTTTGAGTAGGTCCTGATTTTATTTCTGTTTGCAATTCTAGACACCGAATTCCCTGAAGAACGCTACTGCTGACCTTGCTGAGTGATTCGGTGACTGTGAGCGTATCCAGGTAAATGTTGTGCTCAACATTCTTACCTTTGTGTTTTGTGATGGTTAATGGTTTGGATTTACTGTGGTTTTGAGATTGTGGAAGTTTGGGATTTATTCCCCCGTGTGTTTTCTGGTGTGATGGTTTGCGAAAGGTTTGGATAAACGTTTTGGGAGACTTTCCTTGAATTGGTTATTGGATTGATTGGTACCTTCTGGTGCTCCGTGTAAATTATTGGTGCCTTATGGCGCTCCGTGTAATTATTGGTACTATGTACCCCGTGGATATTCTTATTACTTTTGCCTGCAGACATTACTTGCAGTTAAGCTCTAATGATCTACTCCTTTGGGTCATAAGTTACCTTCTGGGGGGTGTGCACACTTAAGGACGTAGAGTGAGGTGGGATTCTAATTATTGCGACCCGGATTGGGGTCATCCGTGTAAACCATTGATTTGATTCCTGGAAAGTTCTTCCCCGAAATGTTTTGTTAATGGTGGTTTGGTATTGGTAAAGCTGGTTATTATTATGGTGTGAGTTAATGTTTTGCAAATGTAAATGGGTTTCAAAATGTATTTTACAGGTTGAGACAATGTTTACTCAGTTTCACTGATTTGCGCGATCCCTTCGCGTTTTCCATTGTTGTTTTATGATCACAGGTACTCATGGCTGAATTGGGGTTTGGGACGCGCTGTCACATAGTTTAGGACGACTGAATAAATGCTACATTGAACAAGTTGAGTTATGTTTTGGAATCGTTATGTTTTATCAGTTTTGGAATCGTTTTGGTTTTGGTTAGTGGTTTGAGCCTGAGCACTCTTCGTTAGAGTGTGGCGGTAACGCCCTTGAGGATTTTGCTATTTCCGCTGCTATCTAGTTGAAGTGTTTTACTCGATTAATTCTTTAAGAAGTCTTGGATATGTTGGCAAGTTACTTATTGTTTAAGAGATCTTTCAGAGGCCTCTATGTCGTTAAATGAAGTACTGGAGTTACTACAATGGCCTTTCTTTTGTTGCTAAGTTATTGTGATTAATTTGGTGTTGAATTGGTCCTGTTTTAGCATTTTTGGGTGTATATCAGGACCTGTCCGAACGTCCGTTCGGACATCCATGTTCGGACAGGCCCCGAAAGTTTTAAAGGCTTTCTGTTTTGGTGTGTCCGAACTTCGTCCGAACATTGAAGTTCGGACACGCCACGTTAATTTTTCTCGGACTTTTCCAACTTACTTGTGTCCGAACTTCTAAGTCCGGACACAAGTTCGGACACCTCTGGTTTTTCAATCCTTTCAACTCTCGACTTGTGTCCGAACATCAATGTCCGGACACAAGTTCGGACAGATGGATTTCTACAGTTTAAATGTCTCGGCTTGTGTCCGAACTTCCCATGTCCGGACACAAGTTCGGACCAGACTTGTTTTGCACCTGTAGGGCTCGTTTGGAGTCTGTTTTTAAAGCCGTTTTCACCGTTACCTTTGTTATTTCATTACCTATGTTTTGAGGCAAAATCCAGGGTGTTACACCTGTCACTTCATTTTTGAGTCAATATGTTGGAAATTTTCTACAAGGAATCATAGTTTAATGTGAAAACAATAGAATAATCAGAATATCACAATGTCATATAGATACACAACATGTACCTACTTATATAATAGAAGTAGATGAAGTTTTGTTCTTCACCAAGAACAATGGCAGCTACAAGTTGGTTACCTGACAAAAGTCACGTGTTCCAATCATTCACAATCAATACATTATAATGTCCACAATGACTCGACAAATTTGTAAGGTTTGTTTTTTAGACCCTACAAATGCCTTCGACGTTTTAATATTTCCTAGGGTGGTTTTTGGGGTGGGTTTGTGGTGTAGGGTAATCTTTTTTTATTCATTATATTCTTTATAATGCCAACACTGACTCGGCAATTTTTTAGGGTGATTTTAGGGATGGGTTTGTGGTGTAGAGTAATCTTGGTTTAACTCTTTTTATAATTTATAATGTCGTAACTGACTCGGCAATAGGCATTCGACGTTTTTTAACTTTTCTATGGTGGTTTTTGAGGTCGGTTGGTGGTGTAGGGTAATCTTTTTTAAATCTTTCTATACTTTATAAAGTCGTAACTGACTCGGCAATAAGTTTTCGACGGTTTTTTTAGCCTTCATATGGTTTTTCTTATGATTGACAGGTTAACCATTTATGATTGACATGACAGGTTAACCATTTACTTGCGACAGATTAACCATTTATATGTGACAGGTTAACCATTTTCAAGTGACAGGTTAACTATTTAAACTTGACAGGTTAACCATTTATGATTGATAGGTTAACCATTTTTGCTAGACGGATTAACCATTTACAATTGATAGGTTAACTATTTACATGTGACAGGTCAACCATTTACATGCGACAGGTTAACCATTTATATGCGATAGGTTAACCATTTACATGCGACAGATTGACTATTTACATGTGATAGGTTAACTTTTTACATACAACAGATTAACCATTTACTTGCAGCACTCCTACAAATATTTGCTGCAGCATATGAGCCGCGCTCGTAATTCTGTGAGGTTTAATTTGTTCTAATTGATGAAGAGTCCAGCGACAACTACTGCTCCCGAGATCTCTGTCCTCTACTACTACTACTCTGACGATGTCTGAATGAACCATGAGCTACACAAGCTAATTGCCTCTAGGGTTTCTTTGGTACGCGTCCTCTACCTTTGTTGACTATCTAGTTTTTGGCGATAGCAGTCGAGTATTGTGGGTTGAATTAGGGGTTAATGAGAACATAAATTTTCCCAAATCAGCTTTATAAATCTAATAAATTGTGATAATAGTTCACTTTGTTCTGTAACAACGAACAACTTTATAATTTTAGTCTTTTGGATAATAGATATGGACTTGATTGATTTTGAAAGGATTGAGAGGCTAATCGAGTGAAAAGGCATGCATCATAGACGAGTTGATTTTTTTTCGGTAAATTGTCGGACATCAAAAGCTCTTCCAAAGCAACAAAATCTGACAGTCTGTGTTGAGCCAAAATTAGCGTCGACAACTAGTTTATTTCTTTATGTTCAAACCTCTAACCACTAAGGGTCCATGTTCTTATTTCTGTGACAGCTAATTGTAGAGGTAACAATCTTGCAGGGCAATATGAACATCCTCCTTTTTAAGCTTTATTCTGTTATTTAGAATCAAATGCTGAACTTATAGTTTGAGTTGAGCAGTTAGCTTAGAAGAGTTGAGAAAATGCTATTTTTTTAATTTTGAAGAAGACAAGAAACTATACTTATATACTGTGAAGCACAGCTGTGGGCACAAGAAGCCTAAAAGCGAAAACGTTGCTGTGACTAGCGTAGATGAGATATCTCCAAAGTCAACAAGTCTGGATGTAAACAATAACTATGACATGGATGATGATGACCATGATATTGTTGTATTTGAAGCTTCCAAGCAGGATTTTCCTGTAGCTAACCAACCAGATAAATGATGGTTTGACTTAAGTATAGTCCATATATATTTTCTATATCAAACCTACATATTATGCTTGCTGAATTTTACTTGTTGTGCATCTTAATTTTCTTCTCAGGTTTATTAAGAAGATTATGAAAATGGAAATAGATAACCATTTATGTGATAAATTTAAAGCGCTCTCCTAATCATCAACTCTTATTGATGATAGATGGTGATCCTCGTGGTTTTCTTTGCAGGAAAACCCACTGATTACTGAATGTTTTGATTTTGAATTACCTCTGGTAGTCATGCTTTTGTTGGGTTAGGACACATGTTAAAATTTTAATTTCATTTGTCTTGTCTACATTATCAATCCTTCACATTTTGGAGTAATAATTTTAAGTCATTGTATTGTTTATCAATAAAGTTCAGAAGTCAATGGCTAACTTGGAGAGGCTGCATCATGTAGAAGTTGTACATCTGGAATAGTACCTCCTTTGTTTGCGTTAATTTACTGGACACTCTGCCTCTGTGATGTCATTAGACATCCACCCGATCAAAGAGGATTTCATATGCTCTTGTAATAGAGATAGAGAGATACGGTATTGGAGAACTTTTCAGTATCCTAATTTCTTATCATGATGCGGCTGGTGGTGAGTTCAACTTTTTAATGCATTTGCTATATACCCTGTAGTATTAGAACAACGTATTCATTATAGCTCTATGTGATACTTTATTAACTTGTCGATGAATAGCATGTTGCATTGTTTCTTCCCCTCTTGGGTCAATAGCATTGTAAATTGTAATAACTATCTACCGTAATTTGTATACTTGTGATTGCTTAACTGCTCTAGCAAATAGAAAAAAATATCATTGTATATTTTAGAATAGGAAGCTAAATTTTATCCTGGTCGGTTTTAGTAGTAGAAGAGCAGACGATTAAGCTTAAAGAGAGAAGAAGGTGATTAGAAAAAAGAAAAAAAGGCAAAGTCGCATCAGGCGGTGTTCCTCTTGTATCCTGGTGATATCACTAGATTAATAGATGCACAACACTATAGTTTCCAATGCAGGGTGTCTTCAAAATTGTCAGCTTGATGTGATTTATTTTTGAAGTTTTAAAGAAAACCCAGGAAGAAAGAAAAGGTAGATAAGCACAGACCTAAAACACCCCTGTAACTGGTATGTACTTGGGAGCAAACTTATTTATAGAAGGGAGCGATTTTTGTTATGATACCGTCGTCTATCTGTGTAATTAATCTTGTCTTAATGTATTTTTAGGTAATATCTACTAGATTAATGTTTTCGTGATCTACTCAATGGAATCCAGGTAATATCTACCATTTATATAATATTATGATTGTGTCAATCTTGTGCCAGTTGTATTTAGATAAGTTAGAGGTTCTACTTGAATTTAGTTCTGAACGACTTACTATGATGATTAGATAAGAAAGTCAGAGACTTGTTGATTTTCAAACCTCCCTAATGCAGAGAAAAATAGTTGCATTTTCATAGTATGAGCTACTGAGAGAACTGATGCAATGACTGCAAATACTAATCCTAGTACAAAGTATGACTGCAAATGCTTTTGCTCCTTTTTCTCTCCCGAAAGAAGAGAAGTTTCGCCAATAATGTAAAATCAGAGGAAGGAGAACAAACTGAGCTTACAAGCTCAGACAGTGGGTTCACGGCCAAACAAATGCAACAGCTTTCGGAAATGATCAGAAGCGCAACCATGAAATCAGAGGACTTGAGCTTCAGCAATTTCTCAGGTAACCAAACTTTAGAGTTTTGTCTTACCAGTCCCAGTAATTTGTTCGAAGGGAGATGGATAATTGATTCAGGGTCTACTGACCATATTACAGGAATTAAATCTGTATTCGAAACCCTAAGGGTTTTGCGTAATGGAAAAAAGGTTCTCTTACCAGATGGAACACCATATACGGTAAATCTGGTGGGTGATATTCGGTTGAATAATCGGTTGCTGCTGAGAGGAGTTCTCTATGTTCCAGAATTCCGATTTAACTTGCTCTATGTGAAGAAGATTGTAGAACACTGTGGTTGCGTCTTGATCTTCGACCGTCGTCTTTGTTTTCTGCAGGACCAATCGACAGGGGAGAGTAGTGTTTTTGGGCGAGAGTTTCACGGCCTGTTTGTTCTAGATCTATCGGAGGCGACTGCAGCTAAGGAAGGGCGGGTTCTATCAAGCGTGGACCAGGCCGACGCTGATTTGGGTCTACCGGTAGCGAACAAACTGGACCGTAGCAATTTGGGCCGTGGCAACACAGAGGAATGTCGGGCTGAGGGCGTGAATAAGCAGAGCCCGTTTTATTTTTGTAATAAGGCCACTAATTCAGAAATGGGCCGCAGTTCTTTTGTTTCTCCTAAAGCTAAGGCAGTCCACATTAAACTTGGGCATGTGCCTTTTCGCAAACTTGTTTCAATGGGTTTAATTACACACTCAGATTTTTCTGTTGACTATGCTTGTGATATCTGCTACAAGAGTAGGGCTCAGCGTTTACCGTTTGATGATTCGTCTATAAAAACTAAGCGTGCTTTTGAAATGATCCATGTCGATGTGTGGGGCCCGTTTAAAGTCGAAACGCACAACGGATACAAGTATTTTGTTTGTTTTGTGGATGATTTTACGAGAACAACTTGGGTGAACCTTTTGAGGCACAAGAGTATGGCTTGGGAAGCAGTAGTTAATTTCATCACAATGGTCGAACGACAATTTGATGCGAAAGTTAAAATTGTACGGTCTGATAATGCAAAGGAACTGGGAAGTTCTAATGACGGGAACAGTTACTTTACTGCACAAGGAATCGTTCATCAAACCACTTGTGCGCATACGCCTCAGCAGAATGCAGTGGTAGAAAGAAAACACAGGTACATTCTTGAGACAGCCAGAGCTTTACTTTTCCAGTCTAATATTTCTCTTGCTTATTGGGGAGAATGCGTTCTACATGCTGTCTATTTGATCAATCGGTTGCCATCCAAGGTGTTGGGAGGAGAGTCCCCCTTTGTTCTTTTACATGGGGGCAAGGTTCCTTATGATGACATTAAGCCTTTTGGCTGCCTATGTTACAAGACAATTGTTCCTAAAGATAGTAAGTTCAGCCCTAGAGGAGAGGCTTGTGTTTATCTTGGTGAAGCGCCACGGAAGAAGGGACACAAGGTTTTGCGGCTTAACACCCGCGTTGTGGAGGTTTGTAGAGATGTACGCTTTCATACGGATGTTTTTCCTTTTGCTAGCACGATACAAGCTGAACGACCCTCTATTCTGGATTCCGATACTGCACCTATCCTTTTTGATGACGAGCCGTCAGTACCAGCACCACAGGAGAGTTCACCCGAACAACCTGTGGATCCAGTTGTGCCGGTTCGTCGTTCGGCTAGAGAGTCACATAGACCCAGTTATTTGAGTGACTTTGTCTGTAACAGTGTTTTTAGAGATGTTCTCGACGACAGGGTTTACCAAAATGAAGATTCTACTGTCAATCTTATCTCAGGCTGTGAAAGCCTTACTGATCTTCCACCAGCGACTTGCGTGGCACTGTTATCTAATGCTCAGGTTGGGTCTTCTGTTGATATGAGGGAGCCTCTTCATTATAAAGACGCTTCTCAGCACGCTCATTGGCGTCAAGCTATGGATGATGAGTTGCAAGCCCTTGAACGGAATGCGACATGGTCAATTGTTGACTTACCACGTGGCAAGAAGGTAGTTGGTTGCAAGTGGGTTTACAGGGTTAAGCTCAAGTCTGATGGTACTCTCGAAAGGTATAAGGCAAGGCTAGTTGCCAAGGCTTTACTCCGCCATGGGTTAGACTATACTGAGACTTTTTCTCCTGTTGTTAAGCTGACAACAATTCGTGCTCTCATAGTTATCGCTCTCAACAAGGGATGGGTCATTAATCAGCTCGATGTGAATAACACTTTTCTTCATGGCGATTTGGATGAGGAAGTTTACATGCGTATTCCGGATGGCCTTGTGGTGCCTGGTAAAAACAAAGCCTGTTTGTTGAAAAAGTCTTTATATGGGCTTAAGCAGGCTTCGCGACAGTGGTTCTCCAAGTTGGCCAATTTTCTCTATACTCTTTCTTTTCAACAATCTAAGAATGATTACTCTTTGTTTTACAAAGACACAGTTAATGGAAGAATATTTCTCGCAGTTTATGTGGATGATATCCTAGTTGTGGGCGCTTGTCAAGGTGAGGTTAATAAGATCAAGCATGCTTTGGATCACACTTTCAAGATTAAAGACCTGGGGACACTTCATTATTTCTTGGGCATTGAGTTTCTTCCTACCACAAACGGTTACATTTTGTCACAGCGCAAATATTGTCAGGATCTCATCGAAGAATTTGAGTGTCAAAAACGGCGAGTTGCGCAGGGACCCATGATAGTGGGAAAACCTTTGTTGGCAGATGAAGGGAATTTCTTATCAGATCCTACTGTCTATCGAAGGCTTGTTGGCAAGCTTAATTATTTATCTAATACACGACCCGACATCAGTGTTGCTGTCCAAAATCTGAGTCAATTCATGCAGCGCCCTACAGACACTCACATGGAAGCCGCCCTTCATACCCTCTGTTATATCAAGGGAACGGTAAATTACGGTCTTATGCTCACTGGTGGAGGAACCTCTCTTTTACAACTTGTTGCTTATTGTGATTCTGACTGGGCTGCCTGTCCCAATACCAGAAAATCTGTTTCTGGGTATTATATTTTCTTGGGTCTTAGTCCTATTTCTTGGAAGACCAAGAAACAAGGTTCTGTTTCTCTTTCCAGTGCTGAAGCAGAGTATCGTTCTCTCCGTCGGGTATCAGAACTTTGTGTTGATAACATAATTCTGATTCCCGTTAAGTGTGATAATCAGTCTGCCATCCACATTGCGCGCAATCCTGTTTTTCATGAGCGGACGAAGCACATTGAAATCGATTGTCACTTTGTTCGTGAGCAGATACAACGAGGTCTGGTTGATGTTGTTCATACCTCTTCTTCTACACAGCTAGCTGACATGCTAACCAAGGTACTGCCAGGCACAAGATATCTGCAGCAGCTTCCATTGATGGGGATGCGTGACACACATGACTCCAAGCCTTGTTAAACCAGTTTACCTACGGCTTGCGGGGGGTATTGGCGAGATGGGCTTTCAGCCCACAAGCCTTGTTCTGGTTATATCATTAAGTTGTTATTTTGTTTATTTATCATCTAGAGTAGTTATGAAATACCCCTAAATATTAAACGTATAAAATCATAACCCGTTTTATAGTATGGACAAAAAATAACGTACAAACAATTAAATCTAGTACATATATATATATATATATATGTGCGAACACGAAAGAACATATGCGTAACGTTACGTTACGAAATTATGACGTTGTAAATAAGTGACAAGGTCGTCACCTAACTTCGTAACCAAAGAAAATAATAATAATAATATAACAACACAAAGTAATATATAGTCACATATATGTAAGTACACATATATAACTTATTCAAATAAAAAGAAAGAAAAAAAAGGGGAGCAAAGACGCTCCCGTTGAGGCTCAAACCCGAGACCTCTGGTATGCCTTATAAAGGTTGTAACCGGTTGAGCTATGCTCAAATTCAGTAATACATGCCAACGAATTAACACTAGTACTATGACTACTAAGTAAATACAAATTAAAACAGAAGCAAACAAGCCTCTGTAATGTCGAATTCCTTCTCCTCCTATCATGTATACCCGTTACTTATTGTGATCAGTACTCGCCCCAACTCGAACAGAATGTTTCCTCAGCCATAGATCAATCACGTGGCTCTTTGCTCCTGTACAAGCACTAATGGATTCCCGATGCAACAGACGCATGCGGCCTCCTGCATGCTGCTGAGCGAATTCACAAACTTCCACACCAAATTGCTAACTCTCAGGTAGTGGCCACCAGGACCTTTCTTCCCTAAGTACAAGTGAGCTCCCGGGACTGATAAACTACTCAGATTATCCATCCTTATACACATACGCCTTGAGCTGCTAATGTCCGAAAATTTGTGCCAAAAACCAGAAGCAATCCACTTCAGATTCTGTTGTTGGCAACACCACTCACCAATACTGACCTGGGGACATTCTCGTTTTCAGTAAAAGCTAACCAGAACAACGCCATGCATTCAAAGTTTACTTCTGTTTCCAACCTCCACGCATCAGAGGCTATGCCTTTTTCAACCTACCACAAGCATTTCATTGGGACTTTAGCCCACTATCAATTAATCAATTCCCGCACACAGTCCTCCCTTGCCTTGTGCAATCTGAATAACTCTCCTCCTCAGTCATTTCTAACTCCACGCTTGCATACTCACGCAAGTAGCCACTCAGGAGTTCCCTGCTATCCTTTGTTTTCCTCTGTCATACGAGAAGGTAAGCCAAGCTCAGGACTGTACTCCTGCCTCAACTGATCTCTTTCTTTCCTGATCCACTCGTGACTCATGCAGTATAGCCAAGCCTCCTTGCAAGCTGCTGCGTCTGCATTCAAACAAAAAAAAAAAAGAAACTGATTAAGAACCAGCACTCTGGTTCAAACAGCAGCATCAGGTAAAATACCATTTCCCTGTTCTGTCTTCCTACCCTTATGTCGTGTGTGACAGTAGAAGTGTTCTTACCCATTCCTTTTCTGGTTCCTGCTACGTAACAACCACACATGCAGCCGTCTAAGCCTTATCAGGACCATACGGGAGTGCAGCTGCTGAATACCCCACCTGAAACAGAAACCAGAAGGTAAAGAACTTACAAAGAAATTTCAGTTCTTGCACCAACCCTTAACTGTGTCGTTTTCTGTTGTGCCAAAAATAACACCTGAGAAACCATTCCAGTGGAGCTGTGAGTGCAAGAGCCTGAGAGTTATATTGCGCCAAGAATCACCAGGAGGAACCCCATTCCCAAAACACAGAAAGGAACCAAAGGTATTCAAATCACCCAACCATCTGTACAGATTCTTTTAAACTCAGTGCCGTCCTGTATAACTACAATTTCAGAGAGAAACCTGACATGGTTTGAGTTTCTAATACACTTATAATCTTATGAATGCACCTGACTTAGGATTTACACGTGAGTTTGTAAAAGAAAAATAAACAGAAACAGATGGCTCCTCAAAAGAACAGAAAACAATGTATCAGTTTACACCTCCTGTTTCAGTACATTTCCTGTAAACAAACCGTCATGTTTTAGGTCTGTTTCGAGATTTGAAGACCTGACCACACACTTAACTAGTCGGGAAATCAATTGAGGGAAAGTTTCAAAGAAAACAAAAAAAAAAAGCTAGGTGAATAACAGAAGAGAATCAAGGGGAATATCAGTTTCTGTTGTTTCAGTTTCCTAGCCTTGTCTGAGAAGTGAGGTTCTGTAAAGAAAAAATCGTGTTTCAGTGAAAATAACAGTAACGCGTTGGATTTGTTCAGGGGTTTCTGATAAATCTGATGCATTATTAACGCACTTAACTAAGTCATGCACACCTTGGGAAAACTAGAATCAGACTTAGAGAACAGAAGAGGAAAAGACATCTGTTCCATGTTTCAGATTTTTGAGATTCCTTGTTCAGTAAGCTTGAGTTCAGTAGATTTAACTTAGTGTCTCAAGTTGCTTGAGAGTTAAGATTGTCTCGAGACATTAACTAAACAGCTAAGGTTTCAGGGAGGAAGTTGTAAGTCAGTCTAGAAAAGAAACAGAAGTAAACAAACAAAAGTAAGGTGAGAATTAATTATCAGTTTCTGTTAGTTTGCAGGTTCTGAAACCTTACGTGCTGCTGTGTATTAATTCCCTGGGGTAACATAGAAGCTGTAGTAACTTAATGACAGATCTAAGGGATTACTAAAACGTGAGTTTAATAGGATTGTCTGGGAAGTTGAGCAAGTTGGGAAAAAAAAAACCGATGCGTGAACAAAACTGAAATGTAACAGGAGAGGGAAAAGATATCAGTTTCAGTTTGTGGGTTCTATATCAAGAGTTTTCAGGAATCGATTTTTCAGGTTGGTGTTTCGGGTTCTGAAACTCCTTTTCTGGGTGCTTGAGTACTAAGCTGGGTGAGTGTTTTATTGGGGTGATTTTGAGTTTACAACGTTACTAACACTTATAGCTAGATGGGTAATCAAGTGAGGAAGAATTAAAATCTGAAGTAAGAATAAACAGAAGGAAGACAAGGGAGTATATCAGTTGCTTTCCTAAACGTGCAGTTGCTCTTCCTGTTCAGTATATGGGATACAGCAGTGACTTAACAGAGCTGTCTTCAGGTTGTTTGGAGTTGGAAACAAAATTAAAACACTGAATTAAGTAAGTAGATGCTTAGGGAATGAGTTAAATGACAGACATAGGAGCAAACAGAGAGAAATCAATAAGAGTTTATCAGTTGTATCAGTTCTGTCTAGTGCCAGTTGAGGTTTCAGTTTCCTCGATTCACTTTGGGACATCTCAATATTCTATCTAAATGCTTGGGTCTATCTTAGATGTTAAAACCCTGGAGAACACACAGGGATAACTGGGTAAGAAATTTGGGCGAGAATTAAAAGAAACTCAGGAACAAAGAGAAGGAAACAGAATATAGAAGTGCAAGTTTTGTGTGCTGTGTTTTCAGTTTTGTGTGGACTGCTGTTTTCTCTGTAACTTACCACAGCAGTTCTTTGGGTTCTCAATGGTTTAATTCGTGCCATATTAAAACACATAACAAGGAAGCCAAACATCTTGGGAGAGGTGAAAGGCAGATTACAGAACAGAAAGAAAAACAGTATCATAACTGCAGTTTTGTGAGAATTTCCTTGTTTCAGTATAAGCAAACTTCAGAGAGTGTAACCGTGCCACCTGGGGTGTGTTGGAGTTAAAAACTGGATAAACTACCTAAGTAAATGAGTAAGCAAGCTGAATAAACAGGAAACAGATTCGTGAGCAAGGAAAGGGGTGAAATGAAGCATATCAGATCTTGGTTTCAGTCCTCCAGTTTTCTGTCTTCTGTAGAACCAGTTCTCAGAGTTATTAACAGCCTTATTTTGAGTTTTTGAAAGTAAAGCCTCCCTAATGCACTCATCTAGTTGGGTGAAAGTCTTGGGTGGGATTAGGAACAGGTCGAGGAACTAAAAGAAGAGTGGAAGAAGAGATATACAAATTGTGCCTTTCAGTTTTTCTGAAAACTGTCGGTTCTGTATAACTTGGCATAGAGGGGATTGATGGGGTTGTAGTGAACTGCTAATGAATCTAAAATACCCCTAATATACCTAAGTAAGTTTGTAGATATTGTGAGAATGAATGAAACAGCAGTTGAACTAAACCGAAACAAGAATCAAGAAGTAATATGTAAGTTATGTTTTCAGTTTCGGTAAAGCTGTACCTTCTGTATAACTGTTGTTCATGGGTGGTATGAGGGTGATGACAGATTGGTAGTAAACCCAAAACCCTCTAATACATCGAGCTAAATTTACAAGACAACTTGGGAAATCTAGACACCCTTAGATACATTAAAAGTGTTATATATAAGGATATGTACAAGAACCTTATTTCGGTTTTGGAACGCTTAAGCTTCTGTACAAAGGAGTTCTAGAAATAATTGAGGAGTGTTATTGTGTAAATAACAAGCTTAAAACATAGCTACTTAGCCAGGGAAAAAAAATACACCCTAGACAAGTTCAATCCATCTTAGGAAAACTTGTTACCTTGAATACTCTAATACGTAGCTAGAGAATAGACTTAGTTAACGTGTGAAATGACTATGTAAATGCCCTAGGAGTAACATAAAGTATAACACGTGGGAAGTCCTAAGGGTTAATAAAGGTTGAACTTTCAACGAAGATTTATCTAGGAATAACACCCGTTAACAATTTAATAATTTCGGGGAGTGTCACAAAGGTTGTCACATGAAATCATAAACTGACACATTGTTTGTAATTAACGCTAGGGCCGTAGCGAACTCCGACCAGGACTCCGTGTGTGAGACTACTTGCTTCTAAATCAGGTATGGACATGTGTGGTTCGTATGTTGCCGTGTTACACGGCTTGTTTGCTTTGTGTGCTGTGTGCTTTGTGTGAAAATGACATAAGATCAAAGCATGAAATTGGCTTGCTTGTTTAGCATGTTGTATGATTTCTATATCATTGTTGCATATATCATTGCGCGCACACAGTAGTTTAGTCCCTTTCGCGTTACGGAACTTTGAGATGAGACTCAACGAACTATGTAAACAAAGAAACTTCATAAAGGGAAACTATACGAGAACTACTACGAATTATGAAAATAAAGAAAACTCAATAAGGGGAACTCCTCTCTAAACCATTGAGGACTACCATGACACCCACTATGGTGTCTATTCATTAATCATAATGAAGAGCAAGTCTCCTTGGTGAGACATGACGAACCACGTAGACAAAACAAAAGAACTATACAAAGAGAAAACCCCTCTTGACTATAGAGGACCCCTAAAGACACCCACTATGGTGTCGAGTTATCAAAGATGATGATAAACCAGTAACATTGAGAATGAATAGGGAGACGGACCCTTTGTATCCGGGGTAAAGACCATAACATTGAGAATGAATAGGGAGACGGACCCTTTGAATCCGGAGCAAAGGCTAGTAACATTGAGAAGAATAGGGAGACGGACCCTTTGAATCCGGAGCAAAGGCTAGTAACATTGAGAATGAATAGGGAGACGGACCCTTTGAATCCGGAGCAAAGGCTAGTAACATTGAGAATGAATAGGGAGACGGACCCTTTGTATCCGGGGTAAAGACCATAACATTGAGAAGGAATAGGGAGACGGACCCTTGAATCTGGAGCAGAGGCTAGTAACATGGAAAAAGGAATAGGGAGACGGACCCTTGGTATCCGGGGCAATGGCCAGTAACATTTAAAAACATTAGAGAGAGAAAGAGCTATCCGGGAGTGGAGGATTAGCTATGGACAAGATGTACTCCAAATTGTGGTGATAAGAGAATTTACAAATAACCCTTAAAGAAACAAGGAATGAATAGCACCTACATAACAAAGTCTCGGGATCTAATCTATACCCCTGACTCGGTGCCAGAGAATAGAGGAAAACATGTGTAATGAGACCAAGCAAATAAGAAAATTCACAAATGTGATTCTTTAAGAAACAAGAAAAGATTGGCACCAATATGATATGGTCACGGGATCTAAACTATATCCCCAGACCTGGTGCAAGGAAAAGAAAAAGAAAATACACATCATGGGAACAAGAGAAAAGAAATGAAACACACAACGCTCGAACGATCCCCTAGTGAGGATCATTGGTAAACATACCTATGCACATGTCTGATGACTTACATGATTGTTGTTGCTATATTAGCAGCTTGTTGTGCTTGGATGCGTTTTGATGGGCTATGATGCCAGCTTGATATGCTTGGATGTTTGTTGATGTTGCTATGCTACCTTGAAGTGTGTTTGATATTATGATGTAATGTGATGTGCTTTACTGCTTTAATATAGCATGTAAAATGACTTAATATATTCGACCAAGTAGTCGTGTGGCCCGGTAACATGCGGGCTTCACACGTTCATACTCGGCATAGTTTGCTGAGTCCTTTATTTTTACAGGTAATCATCTGGATCATGACGGAGTGTAGGTGAAGGACTATCATGGGGGTAGTCCACTATGGCAAGACTTTCAGTAGTATGCTTTTAATGTATGGGTTGTACTTCCAGTCTATGTCATTGGATTAAGAACTTATGTTGTAGACTCTCGGTACTCGGTTTGTATCTTTTATGTTGTATCTGGACTTCGTTAAGTTGGACTTCCGGTCATTCAGACCGTAACTTGGTGTTAGTAAGGTGGTCTGTCAACCACGTGGGTGGTTGGCGTCTGTAGCACCCGAATAGAGTAGGAGCCGCTGCGTAGATATCTCATGTCACCTTTAGGCGCGTTGTTTAATTGTGGTAAGTTATTCGGGGGTGTTACAGAAAGTGGTATCAGAGCGTAGTTGCGCTCTGATGACTGGAACAGAGGAGTACCGAGTATAGGAAAACCTAAATTTGAGAAACGGGGTTACGGGTTAGTTTGTGAGGCTCGTTAGTTAGGGTCCATTTCAATCCGTAGGAAAACGCTGGAGAGGTAGAAAGCCTCCTCACACTCGGGAAAAACCCGATCTGGCGTTTACACAATGGCATATAATCAATCCGGTAAGGAAAAACTAGATACCTCTATCTTGTCATCGATGTTCGGCTTAGTGTAGGGTACGAGGGCGTACCCCTCTTTTAAGGGGGGTAAGCGCGTTTTGTTTTGGACGTTTTTGCTAGTGTCACTGTGTTGTAATCCCACAACCACATGTTGATGGTTGATGGACTTGTGTATGAGAATGATAAGAACGTTGATGTACGCTTTGTATGAATGAATGTGTGTGCCATGGTTTGCACTCTAGCATGTTGTATGCTCTGAATGAATGAATATTGCGTGTCTTGGCCTGCACTTTAGCATGTGATGCACATTGCTAACATCTTGGGTTACCATAATAACTCGTGTGAAGCCACTGATGTGGCATGGTGCTTAGAAGCACTGAGAATTTTAATTATGAACTTAAGCCTTTGTGTATCGTGAATAAAAGCGGTACTGGATCCCTAAGATTACTAGGGGTAGAAAATATAAGTTAAGGAAGTGAGACTTCGGGACGAAGTCTCTTTTAAGGGGGGTAAGCTGAAATACCCCTAAATATTAAACGTATAAAATCATAACCCGTTTTATAGTATGGACATAAAATAACGTACAAACAATTAAATCTAGTACATATATATATATATATATATATGTGCGAACACGAAAGAACATATGCGTAACGTTACGTTACGAAATTATGACGTTGTAAATAAGTGACAAGGTCGTCACCTAACTTCGTAACCAAAGAAAATAATAATAATAATAATAACAACACAAAGTAATATATAGTCACATATATGTAAGTACACATATATAACTTATTCAAATAAAAAGAAAGAAAAAAAAGGGGAGCAAAGACGCTCCCGTTGAGGCTCAAACCCAGACCTCTGGTATGCCTTATAAAGGTTGTAACCGGTTGAGCTATGCTCAAATTCAGTAATACATGCCAACGAATTAACACTAGTACTATGACTACTAAGTAAATACAAATTAAAACAGAAGCAAACAAGCCTCTGTAATGTCGAATTCCTTCTCCTCCTATCATGTATACCCGTTACTTATTGTGATCAGTACTCGCCCCAACTCGAACAGAATGTTTCCTCAGCCATAGATCAATCACGTGGCTCTTTGCTCCTGTACAAGCACTAATGGATTCCCGATGCAACAGACGCATGCGGCCTCCTGCATGCTGCTGAGCGAATTCACAAACTTCCACACCAAATTGCTAACTCTCAGGTAGTGGCCACCAGGACCTTTCTTCCCTAAGTACAAGTGAGCTCCCGGGACTGATAAACTACTCAGATTATCCATCCTTATACACATACGCCTTGAGCTGCTAATGTCCGAAAATTTGTGCCAAAAACCAGAAGCAATCCACTTCAGATTCTGTTGTTGGCAACACCACTCACCAATACTGACCTGGGGACATTCTCGTTTTCAGTAAAAGCTAACCAGAACAACGCCATGCATTCAAAGTTTACTTCTGTTTCCAACCTCCACGCATCAGAGGCTATGCCTTTTTCAACCTACCACAAGCATTTCATTGGGACTTTAGCCCACTATCAATTAATCAATTCCCGCACACAGTCCTCCCTTGCCTTGTGCAATCTGAATAACTCTCCTCCTCAGTCATTTCTAACTCCACGCTTGCATACTCACGCAAGTAGCCACTCAGGAGTTCCCTGCTATCCTTTGTTTTCCTCTGTCATACGAGAAGGTAAGCCAAGCTCAGGACTGTACTCCTGCCTCAACTGATCTCTTTCTTTCCTGATCCACTCGTGACTCATGCAGTATAGCCAAGCCTCCTTGCAAGCTGCTGCGTCTGCATTCAAACAAAAAAAAAAAAGAAACTGATTAAGAACCAGCACTCTGGTTCAAACAGCAGCATCAGGTAAAATACCATTTCCCTGTTCTGTCTTCCTACCCTTATGTCGTGTGTGACAGTAGAAGTGTTCTTACCCATTCCTTTTCTGGTTCCTGCTACGTAACAACCACACATGCAGCCGTCTAAGCCTTATCAGGACCATACGGGAGTGCAGCTGCTGAATACCCCACCTGAAACAGAAACCAGAAGGTAAAGAACTTACAAAGAAATTTCAGTTCTTGCACCAACCCTTAACTGTGTCGTTTTCTGTTGTGCCAAAAATAACACCTGAGAAACCATTCCAGTGGAGCTGTGAGTGCAAGAGCCTGAGAGTTATATTGCGCCAAGAATCACCAGGAGGAACCCCATTCCCAAAACACAGAAAGGAACCAAAGGTATTCAAATCACCCAACCATCTGTACAGATTCTTTTAAACTCAGTGCCGTCCTGTATAACTACAATTTCAGAGAGAAACCTGACATGGTTTGAGTTTCTAATACACTTATAATCTTATGAATGCACCTGACTTAGGATTTACACGTGAGTTTGTAAAAGAAAAATAAACAGAAACAGATGGCTCCTCAAAAGAACAGAAAACAATGTATCAGTTTACACCTCCTGTTTCAGTACATTTCCTGTAAACAAACCGTCATGTTTTAGGTCTGTTTCGAGATTTGAAGACCTGACCACACACTTAACTAGTCGGGAAATCAATTGAGGGAAAGTTTCAAAGAAAACAAAAAAAAAACAGCTAGGTGAATAACAGAAGAGAATCAAGGGGAATATCAGTTTCTGTTGTTTCAGTTTCCTAGCCTTGTCTGAGAAGTGAGGTTCTGTAAAGAAAAAATCGTGTTTCAGTGAAAATAACAGTAACGCGTTGGATTTGTTCAGGGGTTTCTGATAAATCTGATGCATTATTAACGCACTTAACTAAGTCATGCACACCTTGGGAAAACTAGAATCAGACTTAGAGAACAGAAGAGGAAAAGACATCTGTTCCATGTTTCAGATTTTTGAGATTCCTTGTTCAGTAAGCTTGAGTTCAGTAGATTTAACTTAGTGTCTCAAGTTGCTTGAGAGTTAAGATTGTCTCGAGACATTAACTAAACAGCTAAGGTTTCAGGGAGGAAGTTGTAAGTCAGTCTAGAAAAGAAACAGAAGTAAACAAACAAAAGTAAGGTGAGAATTAATTATCAGTTTCTGTTAGTTTGCAGGTTCTGAAACCTTACGTGCTGCTGTGTATTAATTCCCTGGGGTAACATAGAAGCTGTAGTAACTTAATGACAGATCTAAGGGATTACTAAAACGTGAGTTTAATAGGATTGTCTGGGAAGTTGAGCAAGTTGGGAAAAAAAAACCGATGCGTGAACAAAACTGAAATGTAACAGGAGAGGGAAAAGATATCAGTTTCAGTTTGTGGGTTCTATATCAAGAGTTTTCAGGAATCGATTTTTCAGGTTGGTGTTTCGGGTTCTGAAATTCCTTTTCTGGGTGCTTGAGTACTAAGCTGGGTGAGTGTTTTATTGGGGTGATTTTGAGTTTACAACGTTACTAACACTTATAGCTAGATGGGTAATCAAGTGAGGAAGAATTAAAATCTGAAGTAAGAATAAACAGAAGGAAGACAAGGGAGTATATCAGTTGCTTTCCTAAACGTGCAGTTGCTCTTCCTGTTCAGTATATGGGATACAGCAGTGACTTAACAGAGCTGTCTTCAGGTTGTTTGGAGTTGGAAACAAAATTAAAACACTGAATTAAGTAAGTAGATGCTTAGGGAATGAGTTAAATGACAGACATAGGAGCAAACAGAGAGAAATCAATAAGAGTTTATCAGTTGTATCAGTTCTGTCTAGTGCCAGTTGAGGTTTCAGTTTCCTCGATTCACTTTGGGACATCTCAATATTCTATCTAAATGCTTGGGTCTATCTTAGATGTTAAAACCCTGGAGAACACACAGGGATAACTGGGTAAGAAATTTGGGCGAGAATTAAAAGAAACTCAGGAACAAAGAGAAGGAAACAGAATATAGAAGTGCAAGTTTTGTGTGCTGTGTTTTCAGTTTTGTGTGGACTGCTGTTTTCTCTGTAACTTACCACAGCAGTTCTTTGGGTTCTCAATGGTTTAATTCGTGCCATATTAAAACACATAACAAGGAAGCCAAACATCTTGGGAGAGGTGAAAGGCAGATTACAGAACAGAAAGAAAAACAGTATCATAACTGCAGTTTTGTGAGAATTTCCTTGTTTCAGTATAAGCAAACTTCAGAGAGTGTAACCGTGCCACCTGGGGTGTGTTGGAGTTAAAAACTGGATAAACTACCTAAGTAAATGAGTAAGCAAGCTGAATAAACAGGAAACAGATTCGTGAGCAAGGAAAGGGGTGAAATGAAGCATATCAGATCTTGGTTTCAGTCCTCCAGTTTTCTGTCTTCTGTAGAACCAGTTCTCAGAGTTATTAACAGCCTTATTTTGAGTTTTTGAAAGTAAAGCCTCCCTAATGCACTCATCTAGTTGGGTGAAAGTCTTGGGTGGGATTAGGAACAGGTCGAGGAACTAAAAGAAGAGTGGAAGAAGAGATATACAAATTGTGCCTTTCAGTTTTTCTGAAAACTGTCGGTTCTGTATAACTTGGCATAGAGGGGATTGATGGGGTTGTAGTGAACTGCTAATGAATCTAAAATACCCCTAATATACCTAAGTAAGTTTGTAGATATTGTGAGAATGAATGAAACAGCAGTTGAACTAAACCGAAACAAGAATCAAGAAGTAATATGTAAGTTATGTTTTCAGTTTCGGTAAAGCTGTACCTTCTGTATAACTGTTGTTCATGGGTGGTATGAGGGTGATGACAGATTGGTAGTAAACCCAAAACCCTCTAATACATCGAGCTAAATTTACAAGACAACTTGGGAAATCTAGACACCCTTAGATACATTAAAAGTGTTATAATATAAGGATATGTACAAGAACCTTATTTCGGTTTTGGAACGCTTAAGCTTCTGTACAAAGGAGTTCTAGAAATAATTGAGGAGTGTTATTGTGTAAATAACAAGCTTAAAACATAGCTACTTAGCCAGGGAAAAAAAAATACACCCTAGACAAGTTCAATCCATCTTAGGAAAACTTGTTACCTTGAATACTCTAATACGTAGCTAGAGAATAGACTTAGTTAACGTGTGAAATGACTATGTAAATGCCCTAGGAGTAACATAAAGTATAACACGTGGGAAGTCCTAAGGGTTAATAAAGGTTGAACTTTCAACGAAGATTTATCTAGGAATAACACCCGTTAACAATTTAATAATTTCGGGGAGTGTCACAAAGGTTGTCACATGAAATCATAAACTGACACATTGTTTGTAATTAACGCTAGGGCCGTAGCGAACTCCGACCAGGACTCCGTGTGTGAGACTACTTGCTTCTAAATCAGGTATGGACATGTGTGGTTCGTATGTTGCCGTGTTACACGGCTTGTTTGCTTTGTGTGCTGTGTGCTTTGTGTGAAAATGACATAAGATCAAAGCATGAAATTGGCTTGCTTGTTTAGCATGTTGTATGATTTCTATATCATTGTTGCATATATCATTGCGCGCACACAGTAGTTTAGTCCCTTTCGCGTTACGGAACTTTGAGATGAGACTCAACGAACTATGTAAACAAAGAAACTTCATAAAGGGAAACTATACGAGAACTACTACGAATTATGAAAATAAAGAAAACTCAATAAGGGGAACTCCTCTCTAAACCATTGAGGACTACCATGACACCCACTATGGTGTCTATTCATTAATCATAATGAAGAGCAAGTCTCCTTGGTGAGACATGACGAACCACGTAGACAAAACAAAAGAACTATACAAAGAGAAAACCCCTCTTGACTATAGAGGACCCCTAAAGACACCCACTATGGTGTCGAGTTATCAAAGATGATGATAAACCAGTAACATTGAGAATGAATAGGGAGAGACGGACCCTTTGTATCCGGGGTAAAGACCATAACATTGAGAATGAATAGGGAGACGGACCCTTTGAATCCGGAGCAAAGGCTAGTAACATTGAGAAGGAATAGGGAGACGGACCCTTTGAATCCGGAGCAAAGGCTAGTAACATTGAGAATGAATAGGGAGACGGACCGTTTGAATCCGGAGCAAAGGCTAGTAACATTGAGAATGAATAGGGAGACGGACCCTTTGAATCCGGAGCAAAGGCATAACATTGAGAATGAATAGGGAGACGGACCCTTGAATCCGGAGCAAGGCTAGTAACATGAAAAAGGAATAGGGAGACGGACCCTTGGTATCCGGGGCAATGGCCAGTAACATTTAAAAACATTAGAGAGAGAAAGAGCTATCCGGGAGTGGAGGATTAGCTATGGACAAGATGTACTCCAAATTGTGGTGATAAGAGAATTTACAAATAACCCTTAAAGAACAAGGAATGAATAGCACCTACATAACAAAGTCTCGGGATCTAATCTATACCCCTGACTCGGTGCCAGAGAATAGAGGAAAACATGTGTAATGAGACCAAGCAAATAAGAAATTCACAAATGTGATTCTTTAAGAAACAAGAAAAGATTGGCACCAATATGATATGGTCACGGGATCTAAACTATATCCCCAGACCTGGTGCAAGGAAAAGAAAAAGAAAATACACATCATGGGAACAAGAGAAAAGAAATGAAACACAACGCTCGAACGATCCCCTAGTGAGGATCATTGGTAAACATACCTATGCACATGTCTGATGACTTACATGATTGTTGTTGCTATATTAGCAGCTTGTTGTGCTTGGATGCGTTTTGATGGGCTATGATGCCAGCTTGATATGCTTGGATGTTTGTTGATGTTGCTATGCTACCTTGAAGTGTGTTTGATATTATGATGTAATGTGATGTGCTTTACTGCTTTAATATAGCATGTAAAATGACTTAATAATATTCGACCAAGTAGTCGTGTGGCCCGGTAACATGCGGGCTTCACACGTTCATACTCGGCATAGTTTGCTGAGTCCTTTATTTTTACAGGTAATCATCTGGATCATGACGGAGTGTAGGTGAAGGACTATCATGGGGGTAGTCCACTATGGCAAGACTTTCAGTAGTATGCTTTTAAGTATGGGTTGTACTTCCAGTCTATGTCATTGGATTAAGAACTTATGTTGTAGACTCTCGGTACTCGGTTTGTATCTTTTATGTTGTATCTGGACTTCGTTAAGTTGGACTTCCGGTCATTCAGACCGTAACTTGGTGTTAGTAAGGTGGTCTGTCAACCACGTGGGTGGTTGGCGTCTGTAGCACCCGAATAGAGTAGGAGCCGCTGCGTAGATATCTCATGTTACCTTTAGGCGCGTTGTTTAATTGTGGTAAGTTATTCGGGGGTGTTACAAGTTAAGATTCTTAGAGTTTTTCTAGCAAGTCAGTTTTTATCCTTTGCTTTATTTAAGCTTCAGAAACGTAGGGTTGTAAAAAGTACATAACACTTTTATTTGATTCACAAAATAGAAGCAAAGCCGCTCAACAAGTCTCTCGCTTTACACCTCTACAATACTAATGGAGTTTACACAATAATCCACGCTTTTACACTTAAACAAACCTAGAATTCTAAGAGTTTTACAGATTTACTGCCTATTTTGAGAGTTGTGATGTATAAGCTTGATTGCGTTTTTATTGATTCTGTCACTGTTGCTCTGTGTGTTTATTAATGTGCAATATCATGTGGAAATGTCTATCTGTGACTTCTCTATTTTGATCAGCGAGAGGCTCATGAATACATGGAATGAGTTTAGCTTACAGTAGTTTTGATGCTTCTGTTAAGTACTTGATTTGGACTGATCATATCTATCTTTCTGTGCTCGTCACTTATGGTCCTATTAAAGTGGTCAATCTGGTAGTCTCATACTTAGGACTGAAAAGGAAACGGCACAGTTACTCAACTAGACTCCCTCAAATGGTTGCAGAACTGAACATGATAATCCGGTTCTTAAGCTCTACTTTGTTTCCTTTCAGTTTAGTTGAGAAACCTGTAAAAAAAAAAAAAAGAAGAATAGCGCTTAATGTTACAGATTTCAGAATGTTGATCCTAAAAGAGTTCGCTAGGTTTCAGCTTCTATAATCATGTTTGATTTGGAGCCTTTTGAGTAAATAAAGGAGAGCATTGGAACGACTCACCAGAAAAGGGATTAAAACTTGACAGTGCTTGTGTTTAAGACTTACCAATGAAGTTCAGATTTTTGCTCCCTGACATAGGAGTTTCTTTTTCAAAACCATTCGTTTCAGTCTTGGTAAACAGAAGACGAAATAATTTAAAAGTGGTTTAGCAACTTCCTTCAGATTTTGAATTCACTAGCAACCCAAGTTTTAGCAGTTACCTTTTTAGGGATTTGATTCTACGATTTGACTTAATCAATACTTGTTTCCTATTTGTGTTGTAAGTAACCCGATTTAGATTCCTCGATTGCTGTTTGTGTTGTAATTCAACTAATTCTTTCTTGATCCTATTTGCAAATACCCTTGCTTCTTTTTCTTGAAGTGCAATTCATCTCATTTTTTTTTTTTAAAAAAATCATTCATCTTGTTTCGGTTTCATCTTATTTATTTGTATTCTCGTTTATCAGTGATAAGCCCTAGTTATTATCCCCTAGGACCATTCAACTGACAGAAAAGTTTTGGATGTATTATCGCTCCACACCTAACGGGTCTCTCATTCGTTTCGTGGGGTAATAATCTCCTATAACTTCAAGAAAACACTCAAACCACCCTTATAGGTATATAAGAACAAAAACTTCAAAGAAAAAAACAAGCCCTTAAGGCTATTTTAGGAGGGTTTAGGATACGAAACCACCACATGCCTAGCGGATCTCTCATTCGTTTTATGTGGGTGGAATCCTCCTTTGCCTTCAAAACGCCCATAATCAAGAATTAATAAACCAATCAATAAATTGATTCATCCCACTTGTTAATATCTCACAAATCAAGCCCAAGAATCAATAAGCCCCATCTTTGGCCCATTTCTCAAAAGCCCATCATCAAAAGCCCAAATCGACTCAAAATTAAGCCTCATTTTGGCCCCACATCAAACAAGGCCCTATTTTGGCCTAACTCCAAACAAGGCCCCATTTCGGCCCAACTTCAAACAAAGACCCAATTTCCAACAAAGCCCAAAATAGGCAATTCAATTCTAAAGCCCAATCACTCCAAGGCCCATATCCATTTAGGCCCAAGTTTCGAACCCAAAATTTCAAGGCCCATTGCGGCCCAACATCTAAGGCCCCTTTCAGCCCAACTTCTAAAGCCCATTTAAGGCCCATTTCAAAAGCCCAACCAAGGCCCAAATTGGCCCAAAACTCCAACCAAGGCCCAATTTGGCCAAGCCCATTTAAGCCAACAAACCCATTTTTGGACTCAAAGCCCACTCGATCCATTAAGGCCCAATCTGGTCCAAACCTTGCCCGAGGCCCAATCCGGTCCAAACCTTGGCCAAAGCCCAACCCGGTCCAACTTTGACCAACCCAAACTTTGACCAACTGAATGTTGACCTTGACCTAGCTTTGACCAATCCGAATGTTGACCTTGACCTAGCTTTGACCAATCTGAATGTTGACCTTGACCGAATGTTGACCTTCACCTAACTTTGACCAATCTCAACTTTGACCAACCTCAACTTTGACCAACCTCAACGTTGACCCGGTCTAACTTTGACCCGACTCGTTTCCAACCCCAACCCGAAGTCAAATCAACCCAATTCAAACCCAACTCATTTCAATTCATTTCAATTCAGTCCAATCTAATTCAGTCTAATCCCATTCAGTCCGCATTCAAAATCCAATTCAAACTCAATTTGTAAATTTTATTAAAAATCCAAAAATCTATCTTCCTAGATTTCAAACAACTATTTCATCCAATTTTCTTCAAGTTTTCAAAAGAAACTATTTTGTGGAATTTTAAAGGAAAAACTCTTCTCACATCACAGAAACTCTTCTCAAATGCAGAAAGTTTTCTCTCACATATACAGAAAGTTTTCTCCTAAAAATATTTCTCAAATCAGTGTTTCTTCTTCAAGAATTCCGAACAACTTTTAAAGTTTTCCAACTTAAATTTCAAACTCAAAACTAAACCGTTTTCAGGGAACAGGAGATGTTTAACATTTTCAAAACATTTTCTCCCTAGTTAGACATCACTTGTCTCCCTTCCCACAATAAAAATCGAGGCGGGGCACTGGGGTCATAACCTCCCTTGTCGCAGTCTGGATCTCTTTAGGTGGGGCATTAGGGTGACAAACCTCCCCTAATTGCAGCCTAGATTTCTACAAGGCGGGGCGCTAGGGAAGTAACGACCTTCCTAGTTGCAGCCGGGATTTTAGAATCGTCTAACTCCCTTCCGCTCGATTTCAATGTTTTTGGTTTTTAACGTTTTAAAACCCGGGAGTTAGAGACGTTATTAGGGTTTGAACGAGGGCATCTCATTTATGGTGTTTCTCTCTAAACCTTAGTTTTCGACATAAATTCATTGCCCCATCTTTCGAGCCTCGGCACTTACCATTAATTAAGTGTCGTGTTCGAGGGGGTACATAGGGTAATCCCTCGGGATTATCCGCCCTTTTACAATAAAAAATGAATTCTTTGGATTCAAAAACTTTAAGAGATAATTTTGACAATCATTCCTCCAAACAATTCAGTCCACCATCACCTCACTCTAAATTGAAATGTCCCAAAACCTTAACCCTTTTAGAATCTCAAATCCGAAAAGCCCAAGATCTTTACCCAAATTTCAATTGCCTCACATACCAAAATCATCATTCAAACTCCAACTCGCATTAAACTCAAATCCTTTTACAAATTCCAACTTCATTCAAACTTCTAAAGTCTCACAGGCCCGAGCGTCTCATAGACTCGAACATCTCACGAACTCGAATGTCTCACAGACCTGAGTGTCTCACAGACTCAATCATTTTGAGATTTCAATGTCTCACAGACCTTGGCACCTCACAGACTCTAACCTCCTAAAACCCGAAACTTCTTGAAACTTCGAACCTTTCCAAAACCCAAGCACACCTGAACTACGTAAGGTCTGATCTCAACAGGGAGTTGAGTACGTAGGCAACCCACACAGGGCGCGACCCCATTCCAAACAAAAAACCCCTTTCCCCTTCTAAGGTGTTTTTCATACCTTTCGAAACTCTCAACCCTTCTTCGGCTCCCACAAACTTCAAACCATCAGACTCTAAGTCTTGACTATTCACTTAACCCCGACTGTTCCCAAACCTTCATTCTATATTCATCCGATTTAAGCGATTCCTCTTCTTGGCGCTAACTTGGAAGAAAAGCTCGCCTCATCCACTCTTTTTCTCCCCTCCTGTCCTAATCCTATTCTTGGCTTTTAAATGAATCTCTCTAAAAAGGTTTTGAAAGAAGGTAATCCCGACAATTGGAGACCGAGGTTTCCTCGGGCATCAATCCGAAGTCGTGGTCGTTGCCACTTCTGAGGGGTGTAACCCAGTGCGAACCCAACATAGAATCTCTGCAAATGACCAGATAAGTCCTATCCATAAGGAACAACCTCAGAGTCAACTAACGGTTCTTAGAACCCTCCTTCCCTTCCTTCCTAGTTCCTTAGGTCAAACTAGGTGGCGACTCTAGTCAACTCCGCCTTATAGAGGCATAAGTCCGCGTGGAGCCATTGAGAGCGGGTGTAGTGTTCACTAGCTTCCCCTTATGCTTTCTAGGGGACAGACGATAGAGTAGGTTTGAGGGATGCCAAGAATAACGGGTTTTCACCCTCCACAGAATGGCACTTTAGGATCTAGGCTTTTCAGTCAAGAACCATATTCAGATAGACCCCCTCATACCGGAAAATCACCCTCCACATGTAGGACCGTACCTTATAACAGACGCGAATGGGCCCATTAGCTTACAGATTAGATTTACCGTTGAGCTTGGGAGAGTGCACAAGTGTTTCACATTTCTCAGCAAAGCAGTGTGCCTCACCCATCATATATCTTAAGCCCGAGACACTCGAGCTAGATCTACACTTAGATATGAGGAGACCCCAGTTCATTTAGACTCCAAGAAGGGAAGACCAGGAACAAAAACTATTAGAATGGTCAAGGTTCAGTGGTCAAACCATGACATTGAGGAGGTGACATGGGAGTTAGAAGACTCCATGCGAGACAAGTATGCAGCACTTTTCTCTTAGTTTTGTGTATACTTGTGGGGGTACGTGGGCGTAACCCTTTTAAGGGGGGTAGAGCACCACGTGTGACTTACATATTTGCAGTCTGGTTTTGGTTTTGTGTTGGTTGTTTGTACTTGATTGTTGCACATGTGTGCACTGGAGTGAATGGTTATTGGTGTGTTCTATGTAACACTTGGTTGTTGGTTATTGATGTGTTCTATGTAACACTTGGTTGGTTAATAAAAGTACATTTATTTACTTTACAGTATATTCATTCTATTGCAATCACACAAGAGATTTACTGCCAAGGGTTTAGCCTCTGCACTCTGTAGGACTGAGTGTTTGTGATTGCACTTGTGCAGTGATGACCTAGTGGGAAGCTAGGAAGTTGGGACACTTATTACTTTGCAACATCTATTAAGTTATTATCGTGATACATTGTTGCCATGAGCAGGTTATGTATGTACGAATTGCATACACTTAGATTACTGATGGATGTAGAGGTGTCAATATAGTATTGACACCCAGGAATGACAAGTATGCAGAGGAAAGATATGGGGAACTTGATTCCATAGGATAAGTAAGTACAGTTATGACTTCGGGACGAAGTCCTTTTAAGGGGTAGACTAAAATACCCCTAACATTTAAATAATTAAATAATGGTAAATATATATTATTAGGGATTATTAAACCCTGAGAAAAGTATAAAACAGTTAGGCGTTAAAACACACCGAAACTCCTTAAGGTCATAAACGAGCGTTAAGTCGGACCTTAAGCAAATCAAGTTATATAAGCTATAAACTTCATATGAAGTTAATCAAGGATTAATATATGACCTTTAGAATACAGGACCTCATCTAAACGGTGTAAAAAATACAAAATGCTCGGGAGTTCCTTAAGGGCCCGAAAGTCTCAAAAGTCCCGGAAATACATTATAGGATGAAGTAAAACATTACACTTCATTCCAAATGCACTATAACACTTTAATAAACATTTAAGATGAAGTCCTCATGGTAGATTTTCAATTAAACGCAAAACGCTCGGAGATTCCCGACAGGGGCCCCATAAACCCCCGGGAATGCACAGAAGGAGTGCCGAGGTGGCACAAAGACCTATATAATTCATACTAAGAGTTCCTAACATCATTATTCAACATTCTAAAGAGAATGCTCGAACTACTTTCTCAAAAATAAACAAAGTGCTCGGACGAATTTCTTAACGCTCCTATTTTGCCCCGGGAGTGTCCCGGTAGCCCGGAAATTGAGTTATGAGTTGATATAACCCCATATAACTCAATGTAACACCTTAACATATACTATTGAATATAAAAATGTCAATAAACACTTTGGAATCTTAGCGACTACTTATTTTCCAGAAAATCCTTAAAGCACAAAAACGCACCTTCGGGTGTCACAAAAACGCGTTCTACGCAATTACCCTGACGTTTTTGAGGAGCCATGAGTTGATAATCTTAAAAGGGGATAAATTGACCATCTAAATCAATTAATTCCAGTGTTAAACTCACAGCTTAAACAGGGCCGATTTTATCATCCAAAAGGTACCTAAAATCAGCATTTTTACCTCAGAACTTTCATCTTTTACCTTGGTATAAATGTACCAATTAAATGTTGTGACTTATAACATGTTATAATATGTTCTTAATAAAATATAGTGTGACAGGAATCAAATTAAAAATCAGTCCCATTTGACCTCTATGTTAGGCGCCATTTAGGGTATAATTTGACTAGTTTTAGTTTAGAAATTTGACTTATGGAATGGTGACTCACCTTATCATGTATCATGTGATAATGTGTCAAATAAATCAGTCAAAGAAGACCTCCATTACCGATTTCCTACAATAAAACAAGAAGAGATTAGCCATAAATCATAGGAATTAAATACAAAAGTAAAGTCCTGACAGAATACTTTAGCATTAGTCTATTATATGGAATTGAAACAGCCCATAATCTAGCACATGGTGCTGCTGATTTCATGCATGGACAAGGAGGAATTATTGCTGTCAAATTAGTCAAGGAAAACAACTACCTAACTATGTATATTCCCTTGCTAATACAACAAAATCAATTGTCTAGTAGCATCACATGGGTGCCGATTTTATGCTAGAAAAGAAGGTTTAAATTGCCTTATAATTAGTCAATAAAACACCTACTTACCTAGGCATATTCTTATGTCTTTAATTGACAAGGAATCAGCTGCCTACATTAAACTCCATTGCCGTAAACAAGCAAGGAAATAAGAGACAAGTTAGTATAGATAATTGTCTTAGAAAATTCAAAAGAAACATGTACCAACCTTAGTCTTTGTCTTCTAGTTTCAAGTTGTCAAGCAAGTCTTCTACCTCCTTTGTCATCAGCCGAAAGTATGCCTCAAATATAGACAATTTTATTGAGCCAAACACCAAATTAATAAACAAAGGAAAGACTAAACAATTTGACAATTATTGTCAAAATAATGCTATCATTTCATTCCTTCCTTAAGCCTTACGTGAGCTAGGCTCTCATTTGCTCACACCCAGCCGATTGTGTAAGTCCTTCTTCTCTCTTTTCTTCTTCATTTGCTAGTTTACTCCTTAGAGCTTCTAAGCTCCATTAATGGTGTTTTAAGCTCTAACACCATTTCTATGTAATTTCCTAGTTAAATCTCCTAAGTCTTGAAGCAAGAATCATCCTAGCAAACCTACAAGAATTCGCCAAGCATAAGTGTTCCAAGGAGCTACCTAGATTCAACAACAACACAAGGAACAACAAGATCAAGTTAAGGTATATCTTCATGTTGAAAATCCTAGCAAAATACCTAAGGTTATTACCGAAAATTTTATAACTTCTAAACCTATACTCTCTTCATTATTTCATGAAGGGAACTTAGATCTACAATCATCCAAGGGTGTACCGAAAATTCCTTGGAAAATACCTAAGGTAAACTCTTGAAAAACTACTCCAAATCTTTTATTAAATCCTTGTTAGAAGTCTAACAAATGGATCTCCTAAATATGTACAAGGAGGCCGAATTCTCTTCATCAAAATAGCATTTGGAGAGCTTGGAATTCAAGGAGAAATCAAGTACAAGAATTGTCTTGATTTAAGGAGTAAGTTTCTATAATTAAGGTTTATTAAGTTTAAGCTTGATTTAAGCTTCAAACTTTGGTATAAAAATTATGTATAACTTCTAAATAAATTAAGGCCGAAATACTTTGGATTATAATATCAATAAAAATAATTTATAACATATAAGGTAAGATTATTACCTTAAGGTATATATTTGAGTCACAAAAATGAATTATGTTACACATATAATTAAACCGAATGGTCTAGGGATAAAATGTTCTATTTTGAGTTTATAATCATTCTAAGTCATTAGCATAATTTTTAGAAGTGTTATATGGCTTATATACATTTATGTATAATTATTATAAAGTATAAATCAAGTTTTAAAACTATATGGTACATATTTGTTAAAGCCGAAAAAAATTGGGCTATTTGGTGATTTTCGAAATATATAAGTGTATTAGCTTATATTATAAATTTTGGGGGTATTAAAAAATAGCTGCAAGTATTTAAATGGCTAGTTTGATAAATTATGTGGTTAAAATGTAAATTTTGAAGAGTTTGGTGTACTAATAGTAATTGCCGAGAACCAAAGGGTTGATTTGGTATATTTATGTTATAATATAAGGTAGGAATTAATATTATGAATTTTGGTGAATTTAAATAAGTGTTTAAGTGTTAAAATAACATATTATAAAGCTTTGGGGCTATTTTGTAATTTTTGGAAAGTTTGGAAATAAAACCGAGAGTACATATGAATTTATGGGTATATTAAAGTATGAATTATGAAATTAAGCCTTGGTCAAAGTGTTGACCAAAAACTTTGGGTTAAAATGATTTATGACATGAAATATTAAGTTTATAAAAGTTTTGGGGTAAATATGTAATTTATGAAAGATTATTTGCAAAATCGAATTGAGTAAGGGGTGAAAATATAATTATACGAAAGTATAGGGGTCTTTTCGGTTAATTAAGAAAATTGATTACTAAAACTATAGTTTATAAGTTAATATGTAACTTATATAAAGTTGTGGGATTAAATTGTAAATAAAGGAAAGGTATATGTCGAGACCTAAAATAATTGTGGTCGTATGGTAATTTATAAAAGTTAATATATTTGTTTTGTAATTTCCGAAAATTAATATGGGTATTTAGTAAATTATAAAGGTTATATGGTTATTTGGTAATTTGTAAAAGTTGTTGGGTTCAAAATATAAATACCGAATTATTATGGTTGGTTTTGTAATTTAATAAAGAAAGGAATTAAACTATGTTATTATTAACGTTATGGGTATAATATAAAGTTTATAAAATAATTGTGGTTATAATAAAAATAGCCAAATCATATTAGTATATGGACTAAGTGAAAATAATTATGGATATATGATTAATGAAATAAAGATATACAGTACAATGGAAATTCATTATCACATGTGAATACCACATAAAATAACGAACTGTTGAACTACCTCGAAACCACTGTAAAATAACAGGGGAAAATAAAGAACATACGGGGTTAGTATACTATGAGTATTAGCTCTGTAGTAACAGTACTGTAATATTTAGTGAATATTTATATTAATGTTACCCGGTATTGCATGTATATATAACAGCGTACAGGAAGTAATGACTAGAGCGTGAGTTGTCAAGCTAGCTGTTATCCCGGTGAACGGTATGTTAATTGTGTGGTCTGGATGTCCTAAGGATTCTCCTAAGGTCCAGACGTTGTGTGTTTAAATTGTTAAGAGCAATATCTGTGGTTTATGTAAATGATATTGTATACTGTATTGCTCAGCACTGTTGCGTTCTATTTTTACGCGAACGTCTTATGACTGAAAGCTTATACATCTAAACTGGAACAAGACTAACTGACATTTCGGTACCTAACTGGTGGTCAATTGTTATAGTCTTAACTCAAGGATTGGATATTGTATCATTGACTAAAGGGCTAACTTATAAAGAGAGGAATCCAGACTATTTCGACTTTCTGGTTGCGCATCGTGATCACTATGAGAGACTTCAATGGGGAGTCACTCAAGGAATCCATTGTCCACATTCGACGATGGCGGAGGGCACTACCGTTGGTGCACAGGTTCGACCGGATCGGTCAATTATCTAGGGCCATAAGGTCAGCTGGTAACGGTTCCATTGGAACCCAGGGGACTACTGTCCATTGATAAGTTATTAAGGGTTGTCTTGACATGAGCCTGAGGTTGAATTTAATTGGAAAGGTTAAGTGATTGATTTAAGGATAAGGGCCAGGTGGCCAACTAACAAGTACAGTTAATTACGTATCTTTTTTGGTTATTGTTATGGATTGTTGGTGTTTTGATTCTCTGGTTGTTGTTACTATTATGTGATGTGATTTGCAGGTGAACTGTTATGTGATTGTTTAATATTTGCAGCTTTTGTTATTATTATTGTAAACCGTATTTCATGTAAAGAATCTATCAAGATGGCTAAAAACGACTTAAGGAATCTAGATGACTTAGACTACATTTAGCATACCATCATTTCGATTGTGAGCCCTTCAATGGGCAAAACATTTCAAGTTACTGAAGAAGACACAAGCCGGAGTGTGGGGAACAGGGTAGCTGTTGTGTTTTAATAAACACTCTTAAGTTTTATTTGGTATTGTAATAAGGAGTTTGATGTATTTCATTTAGTTGCTCATCTAGTTTGGATTTGGTTTGTAATAATTAGAGTGCTCAGTATCTGTTCATCACAGCGTGAGGAGTGAAGTTGTTGGAAAGAGTAAGGATGTCTTGTTACTCATAAGGGTGAGTAACGGCGTGTAACACCAAGGATAGTTAGTTTTATTTTCCGCTGTGAATTATTATTATATATGCTACGACTTGCGACGTTATTACAGGTTTAGGATTAGGGGTGTTACATCTATCCTCATCAATGGCAAACCAGGTAATACTTTCACTCAGTCGAGAGGTATTAGACAAGGTGATCCTCTATCCCCTTTCTTATTCATTTTGGCCCTAGAAGCTCTTTCTAGTTTCCTTAATAAGTCTGATATTAATGGAGATTACCATGGGATCAAGCTCTCTCCCCTTTGCCCGTCCATTTCTCATCTAGCCTTTGTGGATGACCCTTCTCCTTTTCGGGAAAGCAAACCCCACAAATATCTCCCTCCTGAACCAAATTCTCACCAAATTCCTTCTAGCTTCTGGGCACAAAATAAATCATCTCAAATCGGAACTTGTGTTTAGCAAAAAATTATCTCCCTCCATTAAAGGTGACCTCTCCATCTTGCTTAACGTCCAAGAGGTCCCCTGCTTCACCAAATACCTGGGCCTCCCTTTTAAGATAGGTAGGAGAAAACATGATATATTCACCTATATCCTGGATTCCGTGCACAAAAGGGTTTCCAGCTGGACCAAACCTATGGCTCAAGCAGCTAGATCCATCATGGTGTCTAGTGTTCACCAATTCATTCCCAACTATACAATGTCCTTATTTTCTCTGCCCCCAAGGGTATCATTGTGAAACTCAATTAAGCCTTTTCCTCTTTCTGGTGGAGTGGAAAGGGTGATAAAAAAGCTCTCCATTGGACTAAATGGTCTAAGGTCTGTGAGAATGTGGACCAAGGTGGTCTAGGCTTTAGGGAAGTGGAGAATTTCAACAAAGCTCTTTTGGTGAAACAGCTTTGGAGATTACTTACTACTCCGGGGTCTTTAGTAGCCCAAGTTATGAAACACCTGTATTATCCTCATAACAATATTAGAGAGTGCTACCCCACTAGCAAAGGTAGCACTATCTGGAAGTCCATCTCATTTGTTTTGAATTTGCTTAGAGAAGGTTCTCAGCTTTGTCCTACCACGGGGGTAGGGAACATTTCTCCTCCGACTCCAGACATGGTTAGTATGAACCATTGGATCTGGACCCTCTCTAAAGATAAAAGTTCTCGGTCAAATCTGTTTATAATTTTCTAGTGAAGGAAACAGTGGTGGATAGTTCTTCCAACCCTACTCATTTCATTGGTAGAGTTGGGATGAAGATTAACACCTCTATTTGTTGCCCAAGAGTTAAGCTTAATCTCTGGAAGTTTTTGGGTAATATCATCCCTTGTCCGATAATATGGCTAGACAGATTGGAGGTGATTCGAAATGCTTCTTCTATGGGGCTAAGGATAATTTGGCTCACTGCTTCTTCCATTGTTGTGCAGTTAGAGATATATGGAGGGGGTTGATTGATGTTAATGGTGTTCCAAAGAATGTGGATGGTATGATTGATTGGTTCTTTCGAATGACCAATGTTTGGAGTGTGAAGAAGCACTCTCTTATTGCTAATAAGCTCTGGGTCATTTATGCGTCGAGGAATAAAGTCAAGCATAACACAGAGCTATCGTGGTGGAAAGAAGTTGAGGTAAATAGTTCCTTTACTGAAGCTTACATTTTGGTGATGAAGGTCTCTTCTCCCCTTAATGCGCAGAGAATGTGGGAGCCCCCGCCCATTGGCTTCCTCAACATATGCACTGGTACGCTCTCCGGTCGGTATAGGGATCGGGTCATAGCGGGGTTTTTCCGGGATGATCTCGGTCTGCCCATTGCAGCTTTCAATCGAAGAATCTCTAGCACTAGTAATTAATGGTGGCCATCGGGTCCGGTTCTACCCGGAACCGGCGGTTCTACCCGGAACCGATTGGAACCGGAACCGGCCGGGAACCGGTGGGAACCGGAACCGGAACCGAACCGTCTCAGCCGGTTCCGAATACAAATACATGTTTTGAGATTCGGGCCCGAACCGGGCCCGGAACCGCTCGGAACCGGCTGGAACCGCTTGGAACCGTCGTCGGATTCGGAACCGGGAACCGGAACCGCAATCGGTGGAACCGGAACCTGAACCGCCCCGGAACCGGTTGAAATTACCGTTGGAATCGGGCCAAAACGACGTCGTTTTGGGTCTCGGGCGCACGCTCCTCTGAAGAAAATAGTCGTTAGATCCCAAGCACGCGCATTGCAATATGAAGGCCAACATGATGATTGGTATGAGATGAATGGGGATAACACCACTTAGGACTTTTATCTTGTAATATTTTAGAGTGTATTAGTAATTTAGTATTACTTTCTTTCCATGTAATTTTTTTTAAGACTTGCAAATTGAAATCATGTAACCTCTTAGTAGTTGTACTCTTTTTCCTTATTAAGGTTTTCCCAATGGGTTTTTACCTAATAATTTTAATGAGGCAGTGAATCACATAATAAAATTCTCTTTGTTCCTTATTTTTTGTAAATTCAATAAAAATTCCTAAGTCTTTGTTTCTTACACATTTAAGATTATAAACTTGAAGAATAACCTACCTAGGAGTAAAGTGGATGAAAAGAGCAACGTGTGCGCTCAAACGGATCTCAAATCGGAGCTAAAACGAAGCAACTGGAGTCGATCGAATCTTTCCGGAACCGGTCAGAACCGATTAGAACCGGAACCGAAACCGGAACCAGCCGAAACCGGTTTTTTGACCGAATCCGAAGCGAATCCATATTTCAGAACCGGAATCAGAACCGGAACCGGAACCACCCAGACCGGTTCCGAATACGAATACACATTTTCCGGAACCGGAACCGATGGAACCGGAACCGGTGGAACCGGACCCGTGGCCACCATTACTAGTAATGTGCAGTATGCTGATATCAAAGCAAAAAGAATTGCCATGGAGCTTGCTATCTCGGTGGGCAGCCATAGCATTTGCATTGAGTCAGTTGAAAAGTATTTGGAGGATGTCCTCAATTTGGGAGATATTGGAAGGGACAATGCTAGTTGGGATGATATATCGATGGTTAGAGGTTTATTGTCTAGCTTTGCTAGTATTGTAAGGGGTAATTCTACCTTGTATGATAACTATCCGCTTAGGCTTATCTGTAATCTGGGGAACCCTCAATTTGATAGTAATCTGATCTGGATGGGGGAACTTGTACCCTCTAGTATCATTATGGCTTGTAAGTTAGACATGGACCTAGCATGACTAGAGGGTCTTTACACTACTACAAATTATGTCTACTACTACTGATCGAAGACAACTGTTATAATATAGAGTAGTTATTGATATTGTTATGTGTTTTTTGTCTGGTTAAGACAACTGTTATTATATACAGTTTAATTAGCTCTGAAAAACAGACGCGGAGGTATTTTAGAAAGTGGTATAACCCGTGTTCGAGTCCTGTGTCGATGTAAAAACAAAATAAAAGAAAGTTAGCTCCTAAATTAATCTCTCCCGGTTCTATTATTGCACAAATCACTCGTTTCCCCCCTCTATCTCGCGCTCACCTTTCCAACATCTGCGTTCAGCAACCTTCAACTTGCGTTCAAAGGTGCTCTCAGGCTCTTTGGTGAAATCTTTGTGAATATGTAGACAGTTGCCTCAACTCTACTTCTTTCTCTGGTTTTGCGTCCAATCGGTAAGGCTTGTTCTCAAGTTTATATCCCAACCCTAACTAGCGTTCTAATGTGTCCTCTTGCATTGATTTCGAACAGAGATCCTTCGTTGCATAAAGTGAGGCCAGGAGAAGGTGAGCTAGGGTTTATCAATATGATTCGAATATACATTTTCCAATAGAAAGGGGAAAGAAAATGCAGTCATTCGCCGTGCTCTTCGGCAGAGCACGGGAGCTGATTCGAATCTGGTTTGGGCTTATTTGGTTAACTCGTGTTGACTTTGGTGTGCATTTTCAGGTTGAACTCTCCAGGATTGAAACCTGTTGGTTCGGAAAATGTTGGGTTCGTTCCCCCTCTCTCTCGCGTTGCCTACCTTCGAGAGCTATTGTAAGTATTCCTGTACCATTTTTTTCTATCACGTGTAACAGTATTGTGGATCGCCCCATTGTAGCATTTTAACTTCTTGAGAACCGATATCAAAGTGAGTTCTTCTAGTCATATGATAGTGAATCAGGATGAAATTCGAATTGTATCTGATGGGTTGTGAAGTTGCTTGATGCATCATTTACATTAGACAGGAGCATATGTAGTTTGCGATTGGATACTTTTTTTTGTGTGTTTTTACATTTATCTCCATGTTATGTTTGTTTGCATTTGTCTCCATGTTATGTTTGTTTTCACTGTTCTTAATTTACTACATACACAGTTATTTGAATGGATATAATCTTTCATAATTAAGTCGCATGTGCTCTCTTGCGTACTTTGGTGAGAAATTACTGTGAATCTACTGACTGTTGGGAACACGAGACTTGATCTCATCCTTCGACTAGAAACACAATGGTGAGGCTTGTTCATCTTTACTCGCTTGGTGGATGCAAAGGTTTCACACCTGCTTCAGGTCATTAAATATGCTCAAGGTAGCTGAAGGTTCTCAGCTTTATTGCTTAGATCGTAAAGGTAGTATTCATTACGCAAGAGTTTGCAAATAACAGTGAGACTATGGAATGTATAACTAGTTTTTATCTTCTATTGTTAACCTTCTAGATGTCCGTTGCTCAGATATGACACAATAAATTTTTTTATTATCTTTATACTTTTGTGTTGCTGTAGGAAAATTCATACATAATGTAGTGAAGAGGACTCTAGTTCTTCAGATTTTTGCATTGTGAGTTTGCTCTGTTGTATAGAATTATTGATTTAAATATACATAATGATATGGCTAGATATCTCTAGACTGTTATATATTAAAGATTTGTTTTTTCTCGTTGTTATTAATGGTTATGCAGAAAACTAGAATCGCGTAGAGCTCGACCAAGGCCCAACACTGAAGGTAAAGATGGCACTCCAATGAAAAAGCAGTGCAACTGCAAAAACTCTCGTTGCTTGAAGTTGTAAGTATTTGTATGCCCGAGGACGGTTTCTAAAAGGATTTCTTGTGCACAAAATTTACCCATTGTACTGTCTGGTCAAGTGGAACTCAGATCATGATAAAATTGTTAAGCGTGTAGTCATAAATGAGGGCTTTCTGCTACTCAAAGTCCATCAGTTCTCTGTGTCACACTTCTTCTGAACTGATGGCTTCTTTGATTTGTGACCATTTTCAATCCTGACTGCTGATGGGTTATAGGTATTGTGAGTGCTTTACATCTGGAATATACTTTGATGGTTGTAACTGTGTGAATTGTTGTAACAACATTGAAAATGAAGCTGCTCGAAGAGAAGCCGTTGAAGTCACATTAGAGTGCAATCCAAATGCATCCAGGCCAAAATAGTTAGCAGCCCACTTGCAAATCGACCTATTAGCTAGGGTCATGCCTATGTCTCTATATTTATGATGGCAAGTTTTTTTTCTCATTGCTTGCTGACCCATACTTAGAGCTATTAAATGAGTAATGTTACTTTTTTTTTCTTATGTGCTTCATGTTGTAGCCTTGGTGCTATAGCATTTATGCTTTTATCTTCATTGTTATCTCATGTACCTGGAAATTCGTACAAAACCATCTACAAGAGCCTCCAACTTACCCTTGTCTTTGGTTGTTCGAGCTGCCAACTCTTATACACCAGGCTCTGTGAAGTTTGCGTACAGGTGTTTATATCAATGTTTTTTGTATTCATCAAAAAGTCAGTTTTACTATAGCATTTCCCATGCTACTTGTTTGTCTGAAGCTCGTGTGTTGGTTTGTTTGTTATGTTTGTTTGCTGTTGAAGGTCTCTCTGGCTGATATGATGAAGCTTTGCTCAGTTTTTGTAGTTTTATCTACAGAATTGCCGACACATGTAGAGGTAAATGTTGATTTTTGCACTCAAGCTTCATTTTTTCAAAGGATAAGGTTACGTTTTCATCTTTTGTACAGCAGCAAGTGGTTGCTCTTCTCTGATGTAGAGTTTATGCTGATAAGGTTCTTCTTTTCGGGCAGTGGACAAGATTTCAAGAATAAGAGAAAGCTAATTTTCTTTCTTGTAATTTATGTGGGGGAAGATAATGCCACTTCCGGTTTAATCTGTCTAGCTTGAGTATGAACCACTCTTACCATTAGTTGGCCCCTTGGAGGCAAGAATTTTCTACTTTGTATATATTTTGGGAGTCATGGGTGATATTTTTATACACTATACTACCTTATAGTCTAGTATTGTAACTCTTAGCTGTAAAACTTTGCTTCATATATATAAATTTGAATGGTATGAATATTGTGTTTATTCTACAATATATTGTGATACATTGTATACTTATCGTGTTGAATAGTTAAATTGTGAAATCGTTTCTAGAGAATCTCTAACAATTGCTATAAATATGAAAATTTACTTTAAAACGAGATTAAAGACAACTGTTGAATAAAGTTGTCAATGGTATGTAACCTAGTTAAAAAAACGACATTAAACAACTGTTTAAAACGGTTGTTAAAGCACATAAAACAAGTTTTTAATATGACAAATGACAACTGTTAAAAACGGTTGTAGTTAATCATCAATAGACAACTGTTATTTAACAGTTGTATAAAGTTCATCATACATAAGACAACTGGTTCTGATACAACTGTTAATAACAGTTGTCTTAAACATTTTTAACAGTTGTCAAAAGACTTTTTTGTAGTAGTGTTACCTCTTTTGGTCTTGCTAGTTGGTGTATTATTATTATTATAATATATGGTCATCTCAATTTTCATCAAAAACATGTGTGCTGACCGCTAGGACATCGACTTAACTGGTGTAACTCATGATTTGACAAATTTAGACGAACCATTTTTTTCCTAAGATCATAAATTATCACAAATCCCCATTTTTCACGCTACTTTAATTCATGCTATTTTGTATATTAATCCTAAAAAATGTGTTAAGTAACCTCAAGTTTCGGTGAAGACTATAATTTCCCCACCTTTTTATCACTTGATACGGCTAGTTCGCTTGCTATATTTTCTACATCAAGTAGTAGCAGACAAAAGAGAGGAGTCGAGAAATATTCTGAGTTGGGGTATAGCTGATTATATTCGATCTTCTTATCAATATAAGTTTAATTCTTTGAAATTCATGAATAATGTTATCATGATCCTTAAAACAAGTTCCAATATTTTCTGTTAATATTTGTTGCTGATATAGTTAAATAGAACAAACATACTAAACATGGAGAAATTGATTTGGTAATAGGTTTAATGGAACAGATTGTTAAAGTTTCCAATTAACCAGATTTCAAACTGATTGCTTAATTGGTTACAACTTATAACTGGTATAAAATTAATTAAATTTTGGTTAACTATAAATATCATATATTTCTAATAACATTTAGTTTACCGAAAACTCTTTTAACTCATTAGATTACAAAACTAACCAAATGATCATTTCTACTTTAAGTCTTTATGTTTCTTCATAATATACTTTCACTACTTCACTATTAACAAGTCTAGTTATTGTCACTTGCCAATTGAGAATTCATTCAGAGACATCAACATATAAGATACAAGTACCTGAAATAATAGAGAAGCGACATAAGTACGGGAGTGGCTGTAAATAGGAAACAATATCTATTAGCAACACTTTCAGTAATCGTCTTTCAAAAAAAAAAACTTTCAGTAATCAATCTTTTGTCTTTTTAAGTTCCATTAACCTAACCAATCTACACCTAGCTCTCTTACATAAAATGGGGACAAGTCACTTCACCAAAGACTAAATTTTCATTTACACAACAAGTACCAACTTACAAAAAAAAGTGGTTTTAATATAAACAATAAAAATAAATAAATCAAAACCACCAAATCTTAATTTCAGATCAATCAAACATTTCACAATGAGGTATTTCAAGAAGACACATGAATAAGTATAAATTTTAACCACCTTATTGGTTGCTAAAAATTTGAAACTCGATTATCTTTTTGTGTGTCATTTCTTAATCAAGCTCAAGTTTTTCCCAACTGACAAAAGTTGTTGATCTCTTAGGGCATCCACAATGGTAGAGAGTTTTTTAACTCATTTTTAAGTGCCATGTCAACAAAATATATTATTTAATTGTATAAGAAACTTTCATCTCTACAATGGTAGAGTTTCTTAACGTTATACCCCCTCCCCTCCGTAATTTTACTTTAGCATTCAATTAGGAGTTTTTATTTTTTTTATTAATATTATAGTGTTATAGCCAATAGCGATGCTTTGAGGAGCGTTGCTTAATTAAGCAACGAGGAGAGAGAATAAGAGTGGATTCCACACCACTACAAAAGCATTTTCATTTTTTAGGGTGGAATCCACACCATTGTGGATGCCCTTAGTACCTTTAACCTTGAGTATCATCCTTTTAGTATACAGTCGATTTCGACTGATCTGAGCTTGTTGAACACACAATGTCAAAATCCTCATCTCCCATCCTTCAACTTTCCCAATTCTGATTCCCTGCTTATCTGACCTCCTCCTCCACTGGTCGAACCTGAGGGATAAGATCCGTCATATTCACTGCTTGTTACATCAGTTTTCGGGATCCCATGGGTTACCATTTGCCTGAAACGCTCCAAGTCTTTCTTGTATTCAGCGGTATTATACTCTGAACCTGTTTGGGAACTGTAGACTATGCTATGTCCTGGCGAAACACCGTCATTTAGATCAGCCAAAGCCATGTTTCCTTCCAAAGCTCGAACTATCTGCTCATTCCATAATTTGTAAGATAATGTCAAAATCAATCAGCAATGACAAAGAACTAGCTTTTTTATCCCTATTATTCGTAATGGTAATGGTCCTAGAGAAGATTGAGCTATTAAAGTGCTCTTAATTGCTATCAGAACCCTTCTTCTGTGCAATTCATAAACAGGTTTAACCCATAATGAACAATCACAATTATTTTATTTAATAACCTTAAATTCATCTTGAGATTTGACCTATTGTCCTATGTGACAATCCACAAAAACAATTTTGAAGATGTACCTGACTCATCTTTGGTCGACGTTTAGCTGAATGTCGTACAGAAGCAGCTGCACAAGTTATCATGCGCATCACCTCTTCATGGTTATATTTGTTCTCTAACTTTGGATCTATAAGAGGGTCAAAGTTACCATCTTCTAGAGCTCTTTGAAGTAGAGGTTTTGCCTGGAAAATCAGACCATAGTTTATCAAGCATTACTTTTATTGCTTGAGATGAGTGGCAATTCTAGTTATTCAAGGGGGAATTCAATTTAAACCATGGATACAAATAAGGAGTAAACAATTACCCAGTCAACCATACTGTCATCCATGTCAAATGCTTTCATGTCATGCGGCAAGCGTCCAGTGATTAGTTCAAGAAGCATGACTCCAAAGGAAAATACATCAGATTTTTCAGTGAGTTTCCCACTTGCAGCATACTCTGGAGCCAAATACCTACCAGTTTTCCAGAGTAAATTAATCCAACAACGTTAAGCATCCATCGTAAGAGTTTGAATAAGTCAATGAACATAACTAAGTACAAGACCGAGTGTTTGATCTTACCCAAAAGTTCCCATCACTCTCGTGGATACATGAGTGCTCTGATCAGTGGTAAACTTTGCGAGTCCAAAATCAGCAACCTACGTGAAATCATATGAAGTTATGATAATGTCTATTAGATTTTTAAAAAACAATGAAATTTGATTTGGTATTATATGGCCCAAATACCCAAATTAAGAACTACAAAACAGTTATCAAACATAATAAGAAGGGATTGAGAGGGTCAAAGGAATAACAAAATGCACATGGAATTAATAACATAAAATAGATGCAACAACTTACCTTTGCTTCAAAATCAAAATCAAGAAGTATATTGGCAGCTTTAATGTCACGGTGAATAATCTTAGGCCGGCCTGAATCAGTTAGACAATACCCACAAGCATTTAGCAAAAAATTCCAAACAACAAAAATGGTAATCAAGTACTTCTAACAAGGTAAAACTTACAGTCTTCATGCAAATACGCCAGTCCCCTAGCTGATCCCAGGGCTATCTTCATTCTAGTTGCCCAAGTCAAGGTAGGGACACCTTTCGCTGCAGATGATGACAACCAATTAAGTGACAAGAGCCCAAATTTTTGTGTGAAAATGATCAGCTAGCATCGAAGAATTTGAGCAGGTTGTCCAAAAAGGAAAGAAAAGAAACAAACAAACCGTGAAGATGGTACTGCAAGGTCCCATTTGGAATGTATTCATAGACAAGCAATCGGTGCGCATCTGTTACACAGTATCCAACCAAGGACACAAGATATCTGTGATGAACTCTGCTTACGGTTTCAATTTCAGCCTCAAACTCATTATCACCCTGGCGACTATCAGCTCTCAATGATTTCACCGCCACTTCCATTCCATTTGGGAGGACCCCTTTATGAACGTATCCAAACCCACCTTGTCCAAGTATATTAGAATCTGCAAACCCATCAGTGGCTTGGGCGAGCTCCTCGTAGTTGAATATATTCATTGAGAAACCGAGAGCTTGCTTCCTAGGTTTAGGTGGGCCCACCGTTCCAGATGAATTGTTAGTAGGAGGCCTCGATCCATAGCTGCTTACCGATGTCGTTGTTTGTTGATCGGACGAGTATGGAGCCGGTGGTTGTTGCTCTTGGTAGGGGCCTGAAGAAGGCGGAGACATGTAAGGCTTCGCCGGAGGTTGGGTCCCTTGTGAATAAGGACCGGAAGACGGTGGGGAAGCGTGAAACGCCGCCTGTGGTTGCCATCCTTGCGAATTGGGAGCGGAAGGTTGCGGGGACATGTAATGCGCCGCCGGTGGAGAGGGGTTGTTATTCTGCTGCCATGTGGTTTCGCCGGATCATAGTAAGCACCTGTAGAAAGTACCCACACATAGTTGAATAAACTACAAAGCTAAACATTGGAAACTTATTCACCTGGCTAGTGAAAAGCAAAATCGAAGAAGGAATATTGGCATGATTTTGGATTGATCCATGAACAGGGAAGGGAAAAACAATTTATCTTGAAAATCACATATTGTCCCACAACTATATATGTACACACAACATATAATGGAAAAGTAAAAATGAAAACTGTTTTTACAACTTTGAATACCTAATCTTTTAAAATATTGTTAAAGAGTTACAATATACTAGAGTAAGGGAATACTCATGTGTAATAGATATCAGCATTGAAGATGTTTTGATTTATCCCTAACTCGCAAACCATTGCTTAAGGTATATATACTATAAAATATAATGATATAGGGTTCAAGATTAACGATTTAATGTACAGAACTTGGTTTAGATTTCGAGGCTTTTATTTTTATGTTTTCTTGTAACTTTTTAGAAATGGGAAATTAAAACTAGTTACTTCATTATCCAAATTTACTCGCAATATATAAGTCAACACCATATTGTTCAAAAGATAAGCTTTGAGAGTCAAACCTGTCGGACCAGCAGCAGGAGTAGGCGACGCGGCAGCAGCAGCAGCATCAGCAACCGGATACGCATAATTAGCTTGAGCAGCCGCCGGAGCTCCTGCGGCATAGTAATTATTCTGACCTCCCGCGGCCATCACCGGTTTCCTTTTCTTCTTACAACAACAAATAACCACCACAACAATAACAATTATGATGATCACCAGAACCCCAGCTCCAATGCCGCCCGCGGCAGCTGCTGAAAGCGAAGAGGACGACGACGAGGAAGATGGGGGTGGCGGGGATGAGTAGGAGTAATAGGGTGCTGGTGGTGAGGAGCAGTAGAGTCCGTAAGTTTCACAGGAGTAGTCATTAACACTAGAATTGGCCATTAATTGTTTTCTTTGGGTGGAGGTCAAGTAAGGTAGCCAATGGCGATGGTCGATCTCCTCCTCCAAGCTAGGTAGAGAAGAGAAGGGAAGGGAAGGGAAGGAAGATGTTGGGTGGATTGTAATAATATGAAAAAAGTCTTACATTATAGTTATAAGATGATGATGATGAGAGTGCACGATGTATGCATATATATACAGGGGCGGACCGAAGAGGCCATGAGTTTTGTAAAAAAATTATTATATTAAGTTTTTAATGTAGTTTTTTATAAATATAGTATCTTAGTGACCCCATAAATATCATACAAAATTAACTATAAAATTTTTTTTTCAGTGACCCCATAATTTTCAATCTCTAGATCTCCATTTAACTCATAAAGAATTTACAAAGACAGCTGAAAACCAATCAAAGAGTTTATTATAATTGAAACACTGATAGTACTTTCACCATCTGTGGGAGAATGTACATTAAAAAAAACGACAAGTACTTTCAACGAAATTTATGCACATAAAACGATTTCCAAAGTAATTCTTTGACTGATCTTACGAATAAGTTTGCACACTAATTCATTATTCTTAATATTATGTAAGCCCAAACCGGGGCCACTACTATTGTTGTTATCGGGAATTTTGATGCACATTGATCTAAACCACCGTGCACGATGGGTTCACTTCTGGCGTTCCCCGTCGCTCCAAATGGTACCGTCGTCACCTGCAATTCCAATATACCGAAGACCAGACTAATGATGACGGAGGGTCAAGTAAACGGTGCAGTTGACTAGGTGGACTGTTTTATAGTAATGATAAAAATAATAATAATGATGATAGTTATCTAATGATGATAGTTATCCCTATTAAACATTTCTCTAAAAACAATATTCTTATGCAAAGTTACTAATTGGTTGAAACATTAGGCTTTGATTTAAAGTAAGAAGTTCAATTATTCTGATAGAAATACATTGTATTTATTTAATTTAGTATACTTTATATGTTAAGTAAAAAATTTCTAATTTATTAAGTCAGATTCATTCATTTTATACTCTTTTTTTTACATATGTATGTTTTAATAGTTATATTTATATGTTTGTATATGACCATATGAAAAAGTTTTCTATGATATACGACTACTTGCATAATAATTATATTACTATGTACTAAATAAAATATAAAAAATGCAATAAAAAAGAAATAAGTAAAATATAATAAATCAACATAAATGATACTATATTTTTTGTTAAACATTATTGCTAATTATTCTTTCCTTTCTTTGGAATGTCTTCATACTTTGTAGTTTGTACGATACAAAGAATAACTATATAAGAAACAGATAGTGGTCCTAGTGAGGAAAGATTGTTAGTAGTATTTACAACATCAACCATATATTTAATCACATATGCGACGTTTAACATATCCGAAGTAAATTTGGCCCATTGAAGAGGTTATGACCGATCCAGTCACCCTGACTAGTCCTGGGAGGGAATACCCATAAACCGCGTCAAGCTATGGCATCAGACATCTCAATTCAAATATTTTAAACTCAAAGTTGTGTGTCCTTCCGTTACAACTTCTACTCTGCAATGGTGAAAAATAAAATATCATCTCCAATATTGGTAATTAATGTGAAAAGACTTTTTGTCACCAACTCTAACAATACACATCCCCCCCCCCCCCCCCCCCAACGTATGGTTTTTCCCATCAAGGACGTCACATGGACCGATTGAGAAGACCTTTCCTTCTCATGTTTTTGTCTTGGTTGATCGCGGCAAATTCTACCGTGCGGCAGTGTCGCGTAGAGATAGATATGGGCATGCTGACTTAGCAGTCTCAGCAGTTGATTGAACTATTTTGCTAATTGAATTACCTTTTTACTATAATAACTTTAAATGATTGTAACTTTTAATATATAAGTCCAAAAATTATATTATTGTTCATCTAAATTCAAGCTCTTTAAAACAAGACCAGACATGGATATCTTTTGATAACTTTGAAAAAAAATTATTTTTACATATAAATGACAATACTCTAAATCATAATGTAATTCATTAATTTTGATATTATGATTCATTAAAATTGATATTATGATTCAACTAATAAGTGGTGAATTAGATAACAAACTTTAGAAAAAATCATTATTTTTTTGGAGTGTATTATTATTGTATAGTGTATTTTAAACCTTATATGGTGAATCGTGTATTTTTCTTACGTATCAAATATTGTTTTGTATTGTATTATTATTTAAAAATTTTATTATTACATGTATATGATGATACACTAAAATCATAATATGATTCATTAGTTTTGATATTATAATTCATTAAAATTAATATTATGATTCATTAATTAATAAGTGATAAATTAGATAACAAATTTCGGAATTGATAAAAATCATTTTTGTTTTGTAGTGTATTATTATTATATGATGTATTTTAAACCTTATATAGTGAACCGTGTATTTTTCATACATACCAAATATTGTTTTGCATTGCGTAAAAGTATTTATTTTTATATGTTTGTGATGATACACTAAAATAAAGATATGATTCATTAATTTTGATATTATGATTCATTAAAATTGATATTATGATTTATTAACTAATAAGTGGTGAATTAGATAACAAACTTCGGAACCGATAAAATTATTATTGTTTTGTAATGTATTATTATTGTTTTGTGGTGTATTATTATCATTATTATTATTATTTATATGATGTGTTTTAAGTCATGTGGTTGATCATATCTTCTTGACATACCAATTTTAAAACAAGTATGGTTGATATCTACATATATACATGTAAATAATATAAAATTTTAAAGTTGTCAAAATATATCCATGTTTGGTCTTGTTTTAAAGAGATTGAATTTAGATGAACAATGGTATAATTTTTTTTTATTTTGGGCATATATTTTAAAAGTTAAAATCAATTAAAGTTAATATAATAAAAAAAATCCAATCAACAAAACAATCCAGTCAGCAGCTAACTGGACTACCAAATGGAGAGGAGTGCACCTAGTTGCACGCGGCTTGGCCGCAGCGTCGCCCGTCTGGATCGGTAAACGGGCAACCCAGCATCTTCTTTCACTCAAATAAGGCGGTCGAGATCAAGTGGACAAAAGTATGGTGGGAGGATCTCCCGTTGTCCTGTAATGTTTTTATCGGTCTTTCTTCGCTTAGAGACTTTGTGTAAGATTGCCATGCTTTGTCATTTGATGTAACCTCTTCCTCTCGTTGTGGGTCCTTTGGTGAATTTGTTTAGTGGGTTATGTAGGTTTGTACTTGGACATGGTGGGTACTCTTTTTCCTACTGGGTTTTGCTTGTGGAGTTTTTAATGAGGCCCGTTATACCGGTCCACCTGCTTTGCAGGAATACTCTTTATTTTATAAATGGCTATTAGCCCAATTATCAAAAAAAAAACATCCTCTTCATCTAAATGTGTTGTCGTTCGTCTTCATTTTCACTCTGTTGATAATATTTGTCTGATTGGTAACTAAATGACAATCTTTCGTTTTTATTCTTCCTATCTTGTCCTACTATAGTTAGCTTCGTTGTTATGATGAATAATATGTGGATGTACATTACATTTTTTGTTAAAAAAATTGAAGTGCAATTAAAATAATCAATTTCTAAACTTTTATCGCTCTCCCCCGCGAGGCGATTCCAGAGGCGACGGTCGTTGTCCTCATTCTCTCATCTGAATTCATTTAGTGAGTTTGGCCGCCCGGCAGATTCTTCCAATAGTGGCCTTTATCCTTCCTCTCTTCTTCGGGCGAGTGATCTGCCTCTAGTGTGGAGTTTTCTAGGTTAGCCAGTGCGTCTATTGGGGCCTCGGAGCCAGTTTACTTCATCGGCGTTTTTGGCCCGCTAGTGCAGAGGTGGTGCGGTCTTTGGCTAGTCTTGGTACCGTGTTCAGGGCGTGTCTGGTTCTGGAGGTGAGGTGGGGTTGTATTCAGAGGTGAGCGGGAGTTCGCGGTTGATTTTTTCTGTTTGGATTCGGTCTATTTCCTTGTTTTGGTGGTGGTTCTCTCTCGGCGTGCTAGTTTCTGCTGGGTTGGGGAATTTCCAGTCGATCCAGTCCAGTGGTGTGGTCGGTTTCTAGGGTGTTCTAGAGTCTCGTCTTCTTCTTCCCCAGTGCCGGAGTATCTAGGGTCCAGTGCTTCAATGTGGTCCAGTGTTCTGAGGCGGTGCCTTGGTTGTTGACTGATTGGATCGATGCTCAATTGCGGTGTTGGTTTGATTACTGGCAAGTTGGTTGTTTGATTGTGGCTCGTTCTGCTTGTAGGTCAGGGCGGGGCGTGACTCTATCGAGTTGGCAGGATTTGGTGTTGCTTGGGTTTGCAGCTCTGTTTACCCGAACTTTCTTTGTGGTGTTGGTCTGATTTTAGCTACTGTCGGATTTGGTGTTGGAGTCTAGGTTCGGTTGTTTGAGGGAAGTGTATAGGAGTCTCCTGGGAGATGAGTTGTATTTCTCTGAATTGTAGGGGTCTGGGGAAATCCAAGGCAGTGTATTAGGTTAAGGGTTTGATCTTAAAACTCAACCCGGACATAATTTTTCTCAGTGAAACACACAAATCCTTGACAGATATGAAGATGTTCTTTGAAAAATTCTCTTTGTATCATGGGCTAGCGGTTGCTAGCAGAGGAAGGAGTGGTGGTGTTTGCCTAATGTGGAAGACTTCTATAGGATGTTCTATGTTATCCCAATCTCGGCAACATATATTTGCTAGAATGACTCTCCCAGGGGATCTTCATTTCGTGTTCACCGGATTTTATGGGTGGTCTAACTGGACTCTCAAGCATTTGTCGTGGAAACTTCTTCAGGTTCTTGGCAGACAAATCTTCTTGCCTTGGGTGATAGCCGGGGACTTTAATCAGATATTGTATGCCTCCGAGAAGATTGGGGGGAGGGTTAGACAAGAAGAGCATATGGCCCCGTTCAGAGAGGTTATTGTTGAATGCGATCTTCATGACATCGGTTTCTTTGGAGAAAGCTCCACCTATACCAACTGTCAGGAAGGGGTCCATAATTCCCATAGTAGATTGGACAGAGTTCTCTGCTCTTCTCTGGGGTTACAGGTCTTCTCCAATATTTCAGTGGAACATCTCCCGCGTGAAGCTTCCAACCATTGCCCTTTGTTTATTCGGTTCTTTGGAAAGCACAAGATCCCGGCAAAAGTCTTCAGATTCGAAAATGGATGGTGTCTGGATTCTAAGTGTGCTGAGATAGTGTCTGATGTTTGGAGTACTAGTTATCCTAGCATAACTACTCCTTTGGGGTTATGTGCCAGGAAGTTAAGTGAGTGGAAAGGTTGGTCCATTTATAAGATCAAATGGAAAATCATTAATAAGAAGAAAGAACTGGGTAAAATTTCTATTACTGATAGCTCCCTGGGAGCTATTAACAATAGGAAGAGACTTCTCCTGGAAATAGAACTTCTCTCTTTCCGTGAAGAAATCTGGTGGAAACAAAGATCAAGAGATAAATTGATAAAGGAAGGGGGATAAGAATACTGGTTATTTGGTGGAAACAAACTCAAAGAATTCAAAGAAAATGTTGTTGTCAGAACAGAATTTTTGTACAGAGATGAGATTCTTTGTTATTTGAGGAACATGAAGTAAGTGAGAGAGATAGAAAGAGCGTGAGGGTGTAGGAAGTAAACCAGATCCTTGATGTTTGATGGGCATGGTGGTGGCATTTCCCAGAGCAACTTCATTAGTACCACTGTAGGGTTGTGAATCAATGTTTAGGTTTCCAAAGTCATGAGTAAAGTGGTGAAAGGCACCACTGTCAGGATACCATAGGTCATCACACTGGGAGGTGCTGGTGTAGTTAGCTCCAAAGGATGTTGGAGCTTTGGCCTGGTAAGCATGGTCGAATCTGTGCCAGCATTCAGAGCCACGGTGGCCTGGTTTCTCACAGATTTGGCAAGTAATGCGTCCATCTGATCTTCCTTTTCTGTACTGAGGTTTTGAGTTGTTCCCCCTGTAGTTTGAGCTTTGGCCTCTGTAGTTGTTGGTGTTGTTTCTGCCTCTGTTGCTAGGAGATTTACCCCTGGATGATGAGTTTGAGTTGGACGAGTTTAGGGTTGTGACATTCATTGTGGTGTTTGAGGAGTCGAGGATAGTTGTGTTTTGTTGTTGAACACGAGCCTCATAAACTAGCAGCTGACTGTAGAAGTCGAAGGGGGTGATAGATTTTGTTCTCATGGTGACATTGGTTACAACCGAGTCAAACTCAGACCCTAGGCTAGTGACCATGTGAGCAATAAAATCAGTGTCACTAACTGGTGCTCCTGCGGTAGCTAGGGCAGAGGAAAAGGATTTCAGTTTGTTGAAAAACTCAGTGACTGAGTCAGGGCCTTTTTTGTAGTTCATCATTTGGCATTTTAGCTGCATAATGCGAGCAGAAGATTGGGCATAGAACATCTTTTGTAGGGAGTTCCAGATTTTGAAAGATGTGTCAAGATCAATGACTTGGGGTAACAAGAGTGTCGGTCATGGAGCTAGTAAGGATGGACATGACTAGTTGATCATATTGCTCCCAAGCTGAGATTTCATCTGTTGTGCCAGAGGTGGGTTTTGGTTTTGAACCATCGGTCCATCCAAACAGACCTTGACCTCTGAGATAGGGTTCTAATTGTTTCTTCCATGTTGGGTAATTTTCAGAAGTTAACTTGGTGAAGTGAGAGCTGGTGGAGATCAGAGATGGAAGAGAAGATGGAGAAGGACGATGAAGAGGAGGAAGAATGGGAATTCGATATACCAGATTGAGCATTGTTGTTGTGGGGAGTCATTCCACCTTGAGTATCGTCATTGAGGGCAGCCATTTCCAGGAGCTTTTGCTTTCACAATTGGCCGCTCTGATACCATACACCAACGCAGCAAATGATTGAAGAATGTTCTCTGTATTGTATTGATTTCTGTGTATTACAAATTGCTATTGACGGCTACTGTTGTATTCGTTTTATACACATTAGTCACTAGGGTATTCTTCTATTTGTGGACCGGTGGAACATTGGGCTTTATTTTGTATTTGTACATTATTATTAATGGGCCTATTACTAGTGGGCTTCGTACCGCATGCACACACCAAGAGAAACCCCCGCTCATGCCTTTGATCTTGTATCAAATTCGTGTAGAAGATTATTTTTCTTCGACTCGCGGAAAGAATTGAGTTTATGGAACAATACTTCATCATAAAAGGAGCTGAAGTGATTAAACTCACTTGACTCGACAACCACCAGAAGCAAATAATCCTGTGATAAATATTTGATTCAAATCCCTTTATTTCTTTTCAATAACCCAAAATACATATACCAAGTTATAAACACAAGGAATAAACAAATCATACCGTCAACCAAAATGATACCAAGAATTATAACCCAATTTAGGCCAAAAAGATTTATGCACAATAAATACGTAATGAAACATCTTCAAATCTCAATATTACAATTGAATTTTTACCACTGAATCGCAGGAATAATGGGCAAAAAAATGGGGCATGCATGTACACCATAAACGCACTTCAGTCACAAAGAGCTGCTTCTCATGACTCTTCATCGCTCTGATCTCTGTTCCGCACTAGTATGGTGGTGTTCGCCACTCACACCACCCGAACATGTCCCACTAAACCCCTGGCTTTCCCTCTGTCCCCTTCCCATCTCCATCTCCCTAGTCATCCGGCCTTCACTGCTCGTACCAGAAGGGTTATGGCCATAATCGCTGGATGTTCCTCCATATTCAATGCTCGTACCAGAAGGGTTAAGGGGTTAACAAGAGGAGAGAAGGTGGGAGTTGAGTGGGTGTTCTACTAGCCTCCATTGCCGGCTGGGAGAGGAGAAAACTCAGAAGGAAGGAGAAGGTGGGTACGGTGAGGGAGTGAGGGATGGAAGAGAGAGAGAGCCCCACTTCATTTTCTACTTTTCTACTTATTTCATTTGTCTTTTAGCTAATAAGAAAGCATTAAGAGAGTGAGGGAGGGGGAAGCTGGCCGGCCCACTCACACACACACACACACTCAGATTTTTATTTTTACTTTCAAAAGTGGACACATTAACTTTGCATATTTGCATTCTCACCCCACAACTTCTCGGTTGTTACAGTTTTTACTAACCGGAACTCGTTTTCCGGAATTTTCTCGTTTAATTAATTTTATTGGTTATAAACCTTCATTAATGTTTATTAATGACTATCTGGTTGACCAAAATCATTACGAGTCTAATTGACCCGCTTAAAGTCACGTTTTCCCGGTTTCCTCGAAAAACACGCTTTAAGGTTCGTTTATGCTTTTAACCCATTTTAAAGGTCCGTTTTCTTTGAGATTTGTTCCCTCATGTTTATTTAAGTGTAATTAAGCCTTTAAAATATTTATTAGCCTAATTAATCACTATTTTTAATTACGGGGTATTTCAGTGAAACCATCATGAGTTTCAATTTTGTATGGACCCCATAGGTCGATATGTATCATTTCAAAAAGATCCTTGGATTTTATTGAACTTGAAGGGAAAGTAATCCTATGACTCTTAGCTCTATTACATGGTTCACAAACAAAAGTACTTTCTAAATGCTTCTTTCTAACTAGGCCCAAACTCAACAACTTATCATTTGGCAAGTGGCCCAGCCTATGGTGCCACAAATCTAAAAGATTATTGGACTCACTATCTGCAGTAATTGTTTGGTCACTATGGGAGGTCGACCTAAAACAACTATCCTTTCTTCGATCACACAATCTGTCAAGCAGATATAGACCCCTATGAGCATGACCAATCTTCACTTCTTCCTGGTTATCACAAGCCTGGTAAACAACAATTTGAATCAAAACAAAACCTGCCCTTCATTTGACTGCACAACTTACTAATGGATATTAGACCAAATTTAAAATTAGGAACATACAGGACATTGCTAAGGGTTATTAGGCTATTGATTCTAATAGTTCCCATTAGCTTAACTAGTTGTGGGTGCCCATCCGGCATGCCCACCCAGTGATCATTTTTCAGAAAAACAACTTCATCAAACATGGCTAAATCCCCACACATGTGGTCGGAAGCCCCACTGTCTATGATCCAGTCCTTTTCCTTAAATCTATCCCTATCGAAAACAGTAAAAATTCTGCAGTCTTTACAGGTTAAACACATGCGGTCAACAGTGGTATTCACAAAATGACAGTCATCGCAATCAGAGACATCTACATTAGACTCATTTGTATACTTGTAGCTACTTCCAGTAAGACTATAATCACCAGCAGTATTAACATGATCACGACAATCAAACTTATTAAACACACATTTATCAACAATATCAGAAGGAAAGTAACCACATCTGGCCTTTTTATCATTGACGCTTTCAGTTAAATAAGCATGTTTATAAACTTTACCACATCCCTTGAATGCGCTATTGCCTAGACAGACAACATTATCAGAATTCCTACAAGTTAGCTTGAGGAATTCTTTAGTTTTATCACATCTCTTACCATTATTACCAGTTAGATCGTGTTGTGAGATGGGCGTACCTGTGAATCCACAGTTGGATTTAGAGGCGGGCGATTCCTTGTTCTTGATCTGGGATCGACTGATGTAATTCAGCAGGCCATTAATCTGCTCTGTGGTAAGAGTTCCTCCAAGAGGGTCCTTGCAGTGTTCTTCCTTTCCCTCACCGGCACCATTCGCCTGGTGCTTCTTGTCTTTGCCAGAACGCCACCCTAGAGGGAAACCATGCTTTTGAAAGCACTTGTCCTCTGTATGGCCCAACTTGTGGCAATGGGTGCATTGTAATCCGCTGTGTCTTCCTCCTCCGTTCTGCCCACGACCGTAACCTCTCCTTCCTTGGGTTGCAGAAAAAGCTGCGGGGGCTTCGATCTCAACAGTTGGGTTAGCAGTGATCGAATTATGCCTTTCTTGTTGGATCAGAATCGAAAAAGCTTGTTCCATTGAGGGAAGTGGTGATATCATGAGAATATTTTCTTTTGCACCCGCATATTTCTCATTGAGGCCCATAAGGAATTTGATAAGGCGCTGAGTCTTGATATATTCTTTGAAGCTCTTATCTGTAGCGCAGGCACAGATGGGCAGAGATGTGGTAGCATCAATCTCATCCCAAATTCCCCTTAGCCTGGTGAAATAATCGCCGATTGTTTCTCCGGCCTGCGTGGTTCCAGCAAGACGCCTTTCCAGTTCAAACATTCTTGTGGCATCCACTTGATCGTACCAGGTGCATAAATCCTCCCAGATCTTGGCTGCCGAAGACCAGAAAAGAACAGTGTCGGCCACACGTTTTTCCAAACTCATAAGAATCCAGGACCGCACCATACTGTCACAACGGTTCCACGCTTGGTCTCGGACTCCATCGTCGTTTAGTTTCTCGATGGTGCCTTGAACGAAGCCAAGCTTGGTTTTAGAGGATAACGCTATCTCTACTTGTTGCTTCCATTGAGAGAAACCCGGGCCTCCGTCGAACTTCATGGCGAGAGCAAATCCAGGGTTATCGGAACTTGCTAGGTATAGTGGATCCCCGACGTCAATCGTCCCCCCTCCGCTGTGACTGGACTCCGGATTTAGGGTTTCCTTCCCTTTGTTTTCTGGGTTAGGTTCGACATCCTGGTTCATTTCGGTAGAAACTCGATTTCAAGAAATTGGGCAAGAATGGGTAGAATCACAACCACGCCGCTGAACCAAGACTCACGAAGGGAGCTGGTAGAATCGCAACAGCGACGCGGAACCAAGACTCACGAAGAGAGGGGAAAAACAAGGAGCGACACGGATCGAAGACTCACGGAAGAAGGGGAAAAACAAGGAAACCGAAAATGGAAGAAAGAGTACGAATTGCTGAGGGAGGAAGAACTACGAGCTAGGTCCAGTGACCTCCTGCTCTGATACCATGAAAAATCTCAGAAAACTCTACTCATTCCATTGAAGAAGATAACAGATAGAGGAAAGGTTCGAGGGAACCGTATCCGTATACAGAGAGTGGAAGGCTTCCTCACAATACAGTCTACTCTTTCTCTAAACAATGAATAATTACTCTACTAAACTCTCAGCCTTTATAACCTAAGCTAACTAACGGTCAGGACAGACGAAGTATATTAACAGAGATAACATAACAAGCATATCAGCTATAAATAATAAACCCACTAGCAGTTTCTATTCTAACATAAGGGTCCATGTTCTTATTTCTAAGACAGCTAAATAGTAGAGGTAAAAATCTTGCAGGGCAATATGAACATCCTACTTTTTAAGCTTTATTATTCAATTGCTGAACTTATAGTATGAGTTGAGCAGTTAGCTTAGAAGAGTTGAGACAATGCTAATTTGTTAATTTTGAAGAAGACAAGAAACTATACTTATATACTGTGAAGCACAGGAGTGGGCACAAGAAGCCTAAAAGAGAAAACGTTGTTGTGACTAGCGTAGATGAGATATCTCCAAAGTCAACAAGTCTGGATGTAAACAATAACTATGACATGGATGATGATGACCATGATATTGTTGTATTTGAAGCTTCCAAGCAGGATTTTCCTGTAGCTAACCAACCAGATAAATGATGGTTTGACTTAAGTATAGTCCATATATATTTTCTATATCAAACCTACACATTATGCTTGCTGAATTTTACTTGTTGTGCATCTTAATTTTCTTCTCAGGTTATTAAGAAGATTATGAAAATGGAAGTAGATAACCATTTATGTGATAAATTTAAAGCGCTCTCCTAATCATCAACTCTTATTGATGATAGATGGTGATCCTCATGGTTTTCTTTGCAGGAAAATCCACTGATTACTGAATGTTTTGATTTTGAAACCTCTGGTAGTCATGCTTTCGTTGGGTAAGGACACATGTTAAAATTTTAATTTCATTTGTCTTGTCTACATTATCAATGCCTTCACATTTTGGAGTAATAATTTTAAGTGATTGTATTGTTTATCAATAAAGTTCAGAAGTCAATGGCTAACTTGGAGAGGCTGCATCATGTAGAAGTTGTGCATCTGGAATAGTACCTCCTTTCTTTGCGTTAATTTACTGGACACTCTGCCTCTGTGATGTCATTAGACTTCCACCCGATCAAAGAGGATCTCATATGCTCTTGTAATAGAGATAGAGAGATACGGTATTGGAGAACTTTTCAGTATCCTAATTTCTTGTCATGATGCGGGTGGGGGTGAGTTCAACTTTTTAATGCATTTGCTATATACCCAGCAGTATTAGAACAACTTATTCATTATAGGCCTATGTGATACTTTATTAACTTGTCGATGAATAGCATGTTGCATTGTTTCTTCCCCTCTTGGGTCAATAACATTGTAAATTGTAATAACTATCTACTGTAATTTGTATACTTGTGATTGCTAACTGCTCTAGCAAATAGAAGAAGAAATATCATTGTATATTTTAGAATATTTTATCCTGGTCGGTTGTAGTAGTAGAAGAGCAGACGATTAAGCTTAAAGAGAGAAGAAGGTGATTAAAAACAAAAAGGCAAAGTCACATCAGGTGGTGTTCCTCTTGTATCCTGATGATGTCACTGGATTAATAGATGCACAACATTGTAGTTTCCAATTTGCAGGGTGTCTTTAAAATTGTTAGCTTGATTGCAAGTGTGATTTATTTTGAAGTTTTAAAGAAAACCCAGGAAGAAAGAAAAGGTAGATAAGCACCGACCTAAAACACCCTATAACTGGTGGTATGTACTTGGGAGCAAACTTATTTATAGAATAGAAGGGAGCAATACTTCTTATGATACCGTCGTCTATCTGTGTAATCTTGTCTTAATGTATTTTTAGGTAATATTTAATAGATTAATGTTTTCGTGATCTATTCAATGGAATCCAGGTAATATCTACCATTTGTATAATATTATGATTATGGCAATCTTGTGCCAGTTGTATTTAGATAAGTTAGAGGTTCTACTTGAATTTAGTTCTGAACGACTTACTATGATGATTAGATAAGAAAGTCAGAGACTTGTTGATTTTCAAAGCTCCCTAAAGCAGAGAAAAATAGTTGCATTTTCATAGAATGAGCTACTGAGAGAACTGATGCAATGACTGCAAATGCTAATCCTAGTACAAAGTATGACTGCAAATGCTTTTGCTCCTTTTGTTGTAATAATCCTTCTTTAGAAGGTTTTTTTTATAATTATGGTAGTGGGTAGATTTCGAACCCGGTTCTAGGATACCACTCCTCCACCGATCAAGCCATAGAGGCTGGGTATCCTTCTTTATCAGGTAAATAAAGAGTCTCGGCAAAAGATGTTATTATGATCCCTGTACCGTCATATTACTGGTGTAGTGATATCCTGCGTGGATCCTTAACACTTGGTATTGAGTCTTGCTGCCCGTAGACCAATAAAAAAAAGTAGATATATATACAGAGAGAGAGGGAAGTAAGTGGTACAGTTTGTTTTTACTCGGGTATCCATTCGGATGTGGAGCATTACCCAAAGTTGAACCTGGGCTCTGGGGAGAGGATTAGGTCCAACAGGGAATTATATAAAATACCCATATAGACTAGTAAGGCCCAATAACCCATGAGGTTTCATCCTAAAACCAATTGGCAATAAGTGGAGTAGCCCATAAGCTATATGAACTACTTACTAGCTATATAATTTTTCAATGTGGGACTCATACTTTTTTTTTATAAACCTTGGGATGCTTTCATTCATAATACTTAAACATAGGGAATCCACATATTACAATACCACCCAGGTTTGGTGAGCAAAGAAGCCACCTCCCTCCACAAAAACTTACAAACCGAGAGACTATTAACAAATCTATATCTACTGCTAACAATAGCTATAGATACAAAAACATGGCTCTTAAGCAGCCTCATGAAACAGTCGGCTCTACTAATACCACCTAGCCTAGGATTAACCCCGGCATTATCCCAAAAAGGATTTGTCCTACAAAGCTTAGAACTGCTCCGCATAAGCTTATACCCATGGCTAATCCATTCCACACTGTTGAGTCTATTCTTCCTCTTACTGAACACCGAGATCTTAGCATACCAGAGATGATAGTCTTTAGTAACTAAGACTTGAGTTCCTTCCAAACACTCAACTTGATTGATCTGTCCATTGGATTATAACACAAGCTAAGGCTACCCGTCGAAGTGACAAGCTCCAGAGCTATTTGGCGTGTTAAAATTCCAACAATATACACATTCAATGTGCTTGAGATCTTTCTAGTAAGAATCTGAAATCTGAACTTTCATAATACTGGATGCCACTTCCTCTGAGTTTTCTGAGTTTCCTGCTCTTTTTCTGCCACCTCTTCTCAGCCTTACTGACCTTATTCCTCTTCTTCTTCTTCCCCATATAGATCTGCACCGCGAATATCCATCTAAATAACTTCACTCTTATCAGCTGTGAAACCGCACCCTTGCCCATCTTGCATACTTTCCACCTACACCTTATCCTGTTAATCCTAAGATACCCCCTTCTACTGCTAATACTGTGTTCTTGCTTCTCGGTCTCTGTCATAGGATAGCTTGCCCCACCATATTTCAGATTGATCACAGCTTCTTGATAAGCTACTAGGAGGGGACCAAACCCCCAGCAGCACAGATTTAAGAGACTCATTTACCCTGGTTGTCTTGCTTTTCAGCAAGGTCAGCCTTAGACAGACTAGCATTTGGGTTAATCAACTCAGACATAGCTTTAATGCCCTGCGGTTTAATCCTTCTGTGACTCTTCTTAAATGGAGACTTTTTTCATTTACACTTCTTTTTGTCTTCATCATCCTCTGATCCTAAACTGAAAACCTGTTTTCCCTCTCTTTGATTCACAGTAGCTGACTGAGAAGCAATCTTATTGGGAAAACCCGGGGGGGAAGATAAGTTACAGCCTCTTCCATTAGCTGAGCTATGGACTTGTTTAGATCCTTATCATCATCCGAATCCACCTTTTTTTTCTTGGTCTTAGCTTCTCTGAAGTTTTCGAGAGCTTCTTTCCAGTCCTCCACCTGATAAAAAGACCTCTTTTTGAATGGGATTGACAATTCATCTTTCTCCACATTTAGACTCAAGGGATCAAACTTCTGAGAATTACTTGACTTCCCTTTGGCTTGATTCTTTTTTAACGAAATAACCAGTTTAGCAGACTTTTTACTGATTCCTATATCAACTCCCATCTTAGTAACATCCAACTCCCTGGTAGCATCCGGCATTGCCTGTGGAGGATCATTGGGTATGATTTCTTTTTCTTTGTGATTTCCCCTTAATAGCTTAGTCACTGACTCTTGATCAGACTCCTTAACCGAACTGTTTTTACTGCTAGTTTCCTTACCCAGAGAACCGACAACACCTTTGCCTGTTCTAGCCTGCGAAACCTCTGGGTACTTACCTCCGGGTCTCATAACCGAATCTTCAGCCAACTCTTTTTCTATCAGTAACTCATTTCCCAAGATCCTAAGATTTCCACTAGCATGATCAGTAAGCACATCATCCTCTAAAATAGCTAGAGAGCCGGCAAATTCAGACCGCATCCACGGCCCATACTTGTCTTGTTTAGAAGGAGAATCACTAGTATAAGGACACTCGGAGATAACATGATTTATTCTACCACATCTGAAGCATAAGAAGGGCAAGTTGTCATATGAAACTCTGCAACACCTATCCTTACCTTCTATCGACAACATAATCAATATGCATAGAGGATCAGACACCTTAACATCAACACAGACCTTTAAAACTTTAGCAGCCAGTGGATTCAACCGGTCAGGGCACGAGACAAACTTGCCTATCTTGTTGCCCAGACCCACAGCAGCATCTTTGTTGTAGAAGGAAATAGGTAGATTATGGATGGAAGCCCATATTTTTATGGAACTAGGATCATGCTCTTCGATAGAAAGCATAGGATTTAAAGGATCAACAACTAATAACCTGTTTTGGAAGTGCCATGGACCATGACTCATCACAAACTTCGCATCAGCTTCGTAGTAAACTCAAACGTATACCGGTTGAAGTCTCAGTCATTCACCGTGAACTGTGTCTTAGGCTTCCATATGAGATTAAGAAACTTGTGGAGAGCCTTGCAGTTGATACGCTTGGGATGCCACAGCCTGCCATACAGAGCTTTGTTTAAGTCTTTCGGTTTGTTCCCCGCAAGCAGTGCATCGCCATCAACTATCTTTGTTTCTGCCGGTTGAAGCCGCAAGAGCTTACATCTGGGACTCATACTTGTTCTCCAACAAATAATGGATCGAAGTGGTGGAGATGGTTTATCAAAAGATGAAGGTTTAAGATCACACTTGTTGGTGGAGAATCCAGATCTTGAAAATGTTAATGGCACAAGAGAAATTATAAAGGCTGATGATCCTGCTGCATCTTCAATCACTCTTCTTCTTGTATTTAGTGTCATCATCGGTTGTTCAGTTCTGGTGCACTTACTATGGGAAATGCTGTAAGAAGACAAATCAAACCTTCTTTCTTAATTTTTACTTTGTCTTGTTGTGTTATGTCCATTCTCTTATGCCCCAATTTTTTTGCCAAGTATTCATCTTGTCAGTATTTTCTCTACATATATTTAGGTTATGAAAATCAAACTGATCTCACTCTATATATACATAACTGTTATTCAGAGATATGTTTGAAAAATTCCGCTTTTTGGTAGCTTGGTTATACATCTCCCACTGAAGCCGAAATTATGATGTCTGACCTAAGTCTCACAACATCAGAGGTAACAAATTAAAACTCCCTTTTTTCATTGATCTTTTAGGTGTTTTTTCTTTGTTTCTTTGTAGCGCGCCATCGGAAGGGAACTTGAATTTGGTGTTTGTATTTGTCGTTATTCATGGTGTTAAAAGTCTTACCTAACCTGGTTGTGTGGTAAAGGGTTTTGTAATTGTTTGTGTCTGTCTTTATTCAATGTGTTAAAGTCTTACTGATTGTGTAGGTTCTCATCATTTTGTTGGATGTCTTCTTACTTCAATTTGTGCTTCAATCAGTGTAGGTTCTCATCATTGGAGATGATAAGGGTGTCGCAGTTTCCCTCATAAGATAGTCAATATGTGCTTCTAACTCTTTGTATAAATGTTTTCTGAGAATAATCATGCATGTATCCGTTGTGTATCAGTAGTATGAACGAGTGTTGTAGAGTAGAGATGTTGATGTTGTATAGAGAATGTCTTGTCTTGCCTTTTCAATTCCTTACTCTTGCTCTTGTTCCTTTGGAATGTTGCGTTGTGAACTAATATTATCTTGCTTCTCTTTATTCTTTCAGGTTTCAATCATTGGTGAAACAAGACCGATGAAAACTTAGCAAGTAGTGTCTTATAATTTGATTTAGCCTACAAATCTTGGACTTGTTGATCTAGCTAGTGATGTACTTTGTTGGCTATAAACAAGGTCATTTTGGTTCTAGTTTGTAACTGATTTTGATTTAGTTTAGAAACTAATGCTCTCTACTTTATTTGTAAAGATGATTCACTTTAATATCCCCTCTTTATATGTGAGCATATATTTAAGCTATTACGAGTTACAATATAATAAATAATAGATAAATTATGTCTTCAGTCACTAAATTAGAGATATAAATGTAACCCGTGACATATGATTGATATTTGATAGATAGGTGTAAACTAACGTACGAATATATAAGCTAGAGTCCGATGAATAGAAGCAATTTAGCTTCCGAAGATCTAAATTAGCGTCCGAAGAATGGAAGCAATTTAGCGTCCAAAAAAATTGGACGTAAAGCTGTAATCTATTTGCCTTCAGTTTGTTAGTGTCCGATTAAGTGACTTGCGACCATTTAGCAGACGCTATTTATCTTCCGATTGTGGACGCTAACAAGTAGACACAAAATGGCGTCCGAAACAAAAATGGACGTCAACTGGACGCAAATTAGTGTCCGCGGACGCAAAAAAAAATGGCGTCCAGGCTTTTAGCGTTCGATGAATATCGGACGCTAAAAGCCTGTTTTTTGTAGTGGATCCCACGGGTCACATTTAAGCTTAAAAAACTTCAGATTTGACATAAGATCAAAATATATCACTAGCATCATCCATGTAAAGTTTCATCAATTTCAGACAATGTTTAAACATCATTTGAATTGAACAAAAATTAGAAAAGTTGCTGGATGTAAAACGAGGGAAACCACATGAGTGGGGAAAGTAATTTTTGAAACCTCGTGGGTGGAATGTGTAATTTTATCAAACGTCATGGGTAGGACATGTAATTTTTCCTAAAAATAATTTACTACATATTTTGCGGGATTTTAAGGTTTATTAGCGGTTTCCCCCTCTCTCAAGTTCATTCTCCATCGGGGTACCAATCTATTCCCTTTTCATGCTCTTCTATCTCCATCATCTTGTGAAACCAT
>CM041782.1:194123200-194147312 GCA_023374045.1 Limonium bicolor
CCTTCATAGTTGACCGCAGTACCTAGTCCATCTAAATGCAATAAGAGACATGAAGTCATTGAGCAGTGTAGGGTTGAAAACACAGCTCCAGATATATCTCAAGTGTTCCTCTAAGTGCACACACAGACAAAGAAATACCAGGAAATATGCGTGACCAAGATATTGAAAAACGATATGCTGAAAAGCCCAACGTGGATATTAGCTCAACATCCTCCTGTTTACAATGACAAAATGAGTTGGAATCTTCAAAAACATACAAAAATGGAATAGTGCAAAAAATTAATAATCAAGACTGGACAGGGCGCAACACCCTGAAAATGGCTGGCGTCAAGATAATGATCTCAAAAAGGAGTAGAAGATGCACTAACCTTGTAACGATGATATTGGTCTACTGCTATATCTCCACTGCTTCCATCGATTATCTTTCCTGGTAATAGCATAAATTAGTCAAAATAAGTCATCATAGATCTTTCAAAAGACATGCGATAGGATGAACGGAAGCAATACAAATTGTTATGCGTACCCTCTACTTTACAAAAAGCATCCCAGATGCTGGGTCCCCTGTTTCCCTCCTGGGCAGCACCTTCCACCTGTCAGAAGTAAGAAAAAAAAGAAAAAGAAGGCATATGACTGCGACGAACTGAAAAGGAGGATATGGAATTCAGGATCAAGATTATACAACTATTATCTATCGCTATGCTTGTGTTTGACTATTCCTACAGAAATGTAATATCCTTTCGTGTCCAAATTGAACACTCTTTTTAAGCCTCTTTTAATCTGTACTTGCAGATATCGGTACAGCATGACTGACATGACAAAAGGAGCTAACAAGGACTTCTTACGTTACTTCGACAGATCAATCGGGCAACAAATTATACTCACAAAAAAAGGACACACAGGCAACGATCCCTCGAAAGTAACATATGTATTTTGCTTAATTGATACTGCATATTTTCTGGAGTATTATTTCAGATAAGAAATCACCAGAAAGAGAGCTCACAAATCAACGCTGACGATCGAATAATAGACAAAAACGAAACGAACAAACCAAAACATCAAAACACAAATGGGGTCTACAAAAACCCCAAGGTTAAAAAAGACATTTCTGTTAGATGAAAAACGACAGAGATTAGTAAAAATATGTCAGCCTCCATCATTTTCATCCACATTGACTCTGAAGTCTGAACTTATAAGAAAAGATCCAGATGGTGACTGAAAAGAGCAGAGATGATGCGCGGGAGTAAGAGAGAGAAAGAACCTCTGACCTGGTAAGCGGAAGTGGAGACTCCGAAGACGAAGTTAGGAGGAAAGTCAGTACGACAGACTTCACGATCGAGGATCAACGAGTTGCTAGCGTTGGTGACTGGCCTTCTCTCCATCGGAGGGTTGCAGTGTGAAGGGCTCCGGGGACAGGATTGAGGACACGCTAGAGTAATAGCGAAGGGAAAGTAGGTAGTAGGTACTATCAGCCACTGAGAAAGAACAGTGTAACCAGTTGAATCGAAGTTAAAATTGCTTGGCTTTGTGCGTCTGCCCGTCTCTGGTTTTCTATATCCCCGTCTCTCCAATTGTAGAAGGTATTCAAACCCGGGAAGCAATCCAACTAATAAGCCAACAACAACCCACCAAAAAAAGTTGTTGCGGCGTTCCAGACTCGTGACAAAACATAAACAAAGAACAAACTTTTATCAAAACCCAAAAACTTCGCTCATACTGCACCGTCTTTTGATGAAGAGATACGAAAGAGGCAACAAAGTAGTATTTTATTCCAATATCAGAATAAGCTTGATTTTAGAAAGTTTTACTTATTAACTGCTAACAGAGTAGTAAAATCTAATCTAAGCTTGATTTTAGCTACTTTATATTTTTCGGGAAGATTAACAAGATTGATCTAATACTTGTTACGCAATTTAGAAGCTAACTGGTATTATCAGTCTATCTGAGCTGTATCCGAATGTAGCAAGATGACTACATCTGAGAGTCAAATTAAAATAAAAAATATCTTTGAATAGTTATTAGTGAGTGTAACAGGGTAATTTTGTAATTAATAAAATACAATGGAACAAAACAAAAAATAGAAAACAAAAGAAACAAACAGAGTGTACTGTGCGGGCAGATTTATTTTTTTTTTAAAAAATTTTTTTTTATTTCTTTATCTTTATCACAATAACAATAATTTTAAATTGTTATAACTTATAATATATAAGTCTAAAATAAAAAAAAGTATATCATTATTCATCTAATTTTAAGCTCTTCAAAACAAGTTCAGACATGGATATGTTTTGACAACTTTTTAAAAAAATTATTTATATAGATATATGATGATATTTTAGTGTGAGGATGAATATACATTTTAATGTGAGAATGTATATGTTTTAATGTGACGATGTACATATTCAAATGTGAGAATGTACATGTTTTTTCATGAACATGTATACATGTTTGTATGCCATCTGTACAAGTTTTCTCCCTTATATATACAGTTTTTAATCTAAGCATGTACATATTTAATGATTCATACAGGTTTATGTGACCATATGTATATTTTTAATGCGATGATGTACATGTTTTTACGTGTGGATGTACATGTTTTAATGAATATTTGTACAGATTTGTATGAGCATCTGTACAAGTTTGTTTTACGTTTTGTGTATTATACATGTAAAAATAATTTTTTTAAAAGTTGTTAAAACATATCCATGACTGGTTTTATTTTGAAGAGCTTGAATTTAGATGAACAATGATATAATTTTTTCATTTTGAACTCATATATTAAAATTATAAAATTAAAATTTGTATGATAAAAAAAAATAAAAATCTTAAAAAAAAAACAAATCACGCTCGCGTCGGTCTCATATGTCTCTTCACAATTTTTCTAAATTACAAAATAAGAAATTGGCATAAGGTTTTGTTATATTTTTCAACTTTTTTTTTTCTTTTCTCTCCTACAATAAGGCTTCAGTTCTGTATTACAATCATGGGTACTTTTCTATCCTCATTATAGATTTTCTTCTTTGCTCTTGTTTGATAATCGTCTCCCCATCTTCGGCTTTGTGTATCATTTTCGACAGTGTGGATCCTGCCATTCCATCTCTTTTTGTCTTTCGTTCTTCTTTAAACTCTTTTTTTTTATCAAACGTTCTTCTTTAAACTCTACTCCCTCCGTCCTGAATTGACCGTCCTGTTTGCTTTATGGCACGTTTTTCCACTTCAATAGTAAACATATATGATAAAATAATTTTATAAAACTAAATTTTGTAACATATAGTTTATCATGTAAGGAATCATATACAAAACTTAAATTTTCAAAATTAATTTATCTTATATGTTAAAAATTGAAGTTAAACGACATATGCAAATAGTAAACAGGACGGTCAATTCAGGATGGAGGGAGTAATTTTCTTCTTATTTTCCAGTTTGTCGTTTTGCTCTGATTAATGGCAAGGCGTAAGAATACATAGTCAACTTTGAATTTGGTGGTAGTAGTTAGTGTTGTTAAGGGATATGCACACGATAACTAAATGATGTTGGCTGTGTTCGGACATTGGCTCTATTCGGCATGATTGTTTTGTGGTTGTTTTGGCCTGACTGTTTTGTGGTTGTTTTATATGTGACAGTATATTATTGGAGTAGAATGTATGACCCACGTGGGACCCACGCGGGGACCACCACATTTATACCACATTTATACCAAAAAAAGACATGACCGAACGAAGCCATTACGTTTGTGTGGTATAAATATGGCATTTTTGAGTTTGACATTTTTGACAAAAAATACCAAACCATCACCTCCGAACAACAATTTTCAAAACAGTCCTACCAGTAAAAAACAACCACAAAACAACTAACAATTTATGCTGCAAATATAATGAATACTGTAAACAGAGGCGGAGCCAGAAAACTGTAATTAAGGGGGTGATAATATTTTAATAATATTTTTTAATAAATTAATTTAAATTTTCAATATCTATAATTCTATTTTTAAAATGATATTATATATTAAATTTGACACAAAATTAAATTAAAATTGAAATATATAGATTAATATATTATAAATTAGTTTATTTTTTCCTTTTTTATTTTTATTTTTTATAAAGATTGGTATACTAAATTATAAATTAATGAAAATAATATATAACAATAGTTTTAAAATAGTAGTGTTTTTCTAAATTGATTATTCAAATACGGATAAAAAGTCTCTTAAAACTATTACTATTTGTCAATTCTAATAAAATATTATACATGGAAAAGAGCAAACTAATAAAAATTACGATGTAAACTTTCAATTATATCAAAATTATTAGAGTACAAAATATTTGTAGTATATTTCAGAAATATCAATTATAAGTATTCAACTTGCTAAGTAATGATTAATTACAAAACTGTTTGTACAAACTATTATGGTTTGTCAGTATATCAAAGTTATTATATGTTTTATACCGTGTTTAATAATTAAAGAATAATTTTATATGCTAATATACGTTATTTTTCATTTCTTGGCATATCCAGTATTAAATTTAAATTTATGTTTTTGAATTTCATTAAGTAATATTTAATTGAATAGAATATATTGTTTTAACTACAAATATATGTTTAAAATAAATATTTTATCAACAATTAAACAATATATAATAAAAAATAATTGATATCTATAATATTATATTCGCTTACAGTCAATTATTTTGTTATTAGAAAGAATTGCTTTTTCATTTCATTGATATTATTTATTCCATTAAAAATTAAAATAATCTTAAGTATTAATACATTTGAAATGTTATATTAAATACTAATATATAATCCATAAAATTATATTTTATATATAACATCTAATATATTTGCTCTAAATACAATGGTTTATTTCTTTATTTTTTCAAATATATATAAAAAATTTATTTATAAATTAATATGTATACATATTATAAATTAATTGTCACTAAAATATTAATAAATAATATTAATTATTAAAGGCTATAATTGAATATCTACATATATTTTAACTTTATTAACAAAAAATTGTTTTAAAATGTAATATAAAATTTTTAATTGTAACAACGAAAACGGTAAACGCACTGCACAAAACTAACTTATTCAAAACACCAAACGAAACCGCCGCCTGCCGAACACTAGTTTTCAAAACAGCCAAAACAACCAGCACAAAATAACCAGCAAAACTACCACAAAACAGTCAGCCAAAATAACCACAAAAAAGCCATGCCAAACGCAGCCGTTATGAAAAGGAGTTGGATTTAATTAATATAGGATAAAAGACAAGTTAGTAAGACGTTCGACAACAATATTATAATTAGTGTTTTCTAAGGTGTATGTCCTTAGACAATAGTTTTTTTTTATGAAATTGAGATGACCATATATTATAATAGTATTACATCAACTAGCATAACCAAAATAGGAAAAGACCCTCTTGTCATGCTAGGTCCATGTCTAACTTACAAGCCATAATGATACTAGGGGGTACATGTTCCCCCATTCAGATCAGATTACTCTCGAAATGAGGGTTCCCCATATAACAAATTAATCTAACAGGATAGTTATCATACGAGGTAGGATTACCCCTTACAATACTAGCAAAATTAGACAATAAACCTCTAACCATCGAAATATCATCCCGACTAGCATTATCCCTTCTGATATCTTCCAGATTGAGGACATCATTGAAATACTCTTCCACTGACTCAATGCAAATGCTATGGCTGCCCACCGAGATAGCAAGCTCCATGACAATTCTTTTTGCTTTGATATCAGCATATTGCACATTACTACTGCTAGAAATTCTTCGATTGAAAGCTGCAATGGGCACACCGAGATCATCCCGGATAAGCCCAGCTATGACCCGGTCCCCACACCGACTGGAGAGCATACCTGTGCAAATGTTGAGGAAGCCAATGGGCGGAGGCTGCCACATTCTCTGAGAAATAAGGGGAGAAGAGACCTTCATCACCAAAATGTAAGCTTCAGTAAAAGAAGTATTTACCTCGACTTCTTCCCACCACGATAGCTCTGTATTATGCTTGACTTTGTTCCTCGAAGCATAAATGACCCAGAGCTTATTAGCTATAAGAGAGAGCTTCTTCACACTCCAAACATTGATCTTTCGAGAAAACCAATCTAGCATACCATAAACATTTTTGGAACACCATTAACATCAATCAACCCCCGCCATATATCCCTAACCGCACAACAATGAAAAAAGCAGTGGGCCAAATTATCCTTAGCCCCACAGAAGAAGCACTTCGAATCACCTCCAATCCGTCTAGCCAGATTATCCTGACAAGGGATGATATTACCCAAAAACTTCCAGAGATTGAGCTTAACTCTTGGGCAGAAGATAGAAGTGCTTATCTTCTTTCCAACTCTACCAATAAAATGAGAAGGATTGGAGGAACTATCCATAACTGTTTCCTTCACCAGAAAATTATAAGCCGATTTGACCGAGACTCTATCTAATCAATTATTTCTCACTTGGGGAAGTAACAATAGTATTTCATTGCTATAGGTACTTTTTATCTTTAGATAGGATCTAGATCCAATGGTTCGAACGAACCATGTCTTGAGTCGGAGGAGAAATAATCTCCGTTGTAGGATGATGCCGAGAGCCTTCTCTGAGCAAATCTAAAACAGAGGAAATGGACTTCTAGATAGTGCTACCTTTGTTAGTAGGATAGCACTCTCTTATATTGTTTTGAGGATAGTACAAAATTTTCATAAATTGTGCTACTAACGACCCCGAAATGGTAAGTAGCCTCCAAAGCTGTTTCACCAAGAGAGCTTTGTTGAAATTTTCCACTTCTCTGAAGCCTAGACCACCTTGGTCCACATTCTCACATACCTTGGACCATTTAGTCTAATGGAGAGCTTTTTTGTCAACTTTTCCACTCCACCAGAAAGAGGAAAAGGCTGAGTTGAGTTTCGCGATGATACCCTTGGGAGAGAAATAAGGACATGGTATAGTTGGGAATGGACTGGAGAACACTAGACACCATGATAGATCTAGTAGCTTATGCCATAGGTTTAGTCCAACTGGATACCCTTTTGTGAACGGAATCCAGGAGATAGGTGAAAAGATCATGTTTTCTCCTACCTATCTTAAGAGGGAGGCCCAGGTATTTGGTGAAGCAGGGAACCTCTTGGACGTTAAGCAAGATGGAGAGATTACCTTTAATGGAGGGAGATAATTTTTTGCTAAACACCAGTTCCGATTTTAGATGGTTTATTTTGTGCCCAGAAGCTAGGAGGAATTTGGAGAAAATTTGGTTCAGGCGGGAGATATTTGAGGAGTTAGCTTTACCAAAGAGGAGAAGGTCATCCGCAAAGGCTAGATGAGAAATGGATGGGCAAAGGGGGGAGAGCTTAATCCCATGATAATCTCCAGAAATATCAGACTTATTAAGGAAACTAGAAAGAGCTTCCTGGGCCAAGATGAATAAGAAAGGAGATTGAGGATCACCTTGTCTTATACCTCTGGACTGAGTGAATGTATTACCAGGTTTGCCATTGATGAGGATAGAGCATCTGACAGACCGGACACAGTTCATGACTGGAGTAATCCAATTCAAAGGAAAACCCATCGATAAGAGGACATCATGGAGAAAAGACCACTCTAATCTGTCATAGGCCTTACTAAAATCCAATTTGACAGCGAAAAAACCATTCTTGACAGCTTGATTTTTCTCTAAGAAGTGTTGGAGCTCGCCTGCTAGAATGACATTATCCGTGATTAATCTACCCTTCACAAATCCTGATTGATTGTGGGAGATGAGATGGGGAAGAATGTGCTGAACCCTATTAGCCAAGGTTTTAGATGCGATCTTGTAAGAAAAAATACAAAGAGCTATCAGTCTGAATTTATCAATATCAGTCACACCCACCATCTTAGGAATAAGAGTAATGAAGTAGTCATTCAAGGAATCCAGGAGAGGGAGGCCTCTAAGGATAGGCATAACAACTTCAATGATCTGATTCCCAATGATATACCAAAAGGTGATGAAGAATTTACCGTTGAAACCATCAGGATCAGGAGCTTTGTTAGAGCCTAATTGTTTCACTGCAGTAATGATTTCCTCTCTCGAGTATGGCCTGCTGAGCTCGGAAACAAAATTGGCATTTAGCCGACCCTCCACTGCCACCGAGAAATATCTATCTACCTGTGGATGGGAAGAGGTAAAAAGATTTTGGAAATACTCCCTCGCAATAATTTCGATCCTATGCCAAGAGTATTGCATATTGTTCCCTGAATCCAAAAGACCAAAAATCTCTTTAGATCTTTTAATAGAAGTGGCCCTAGCATGGAAGTAACCCGTATTCTTGTCTCCTTCTGCTATCCACTTGTCTCTGGATCTTTGTTTCCACCAGATTTCTTCCCGGAAAGAAAGTAACTCAATTTCCAGGAGAAGTCTCTTCCTATTATTAATAGCTCCCAATGAGCTATCACTAATACAAATATTACCTAGTTCTTTCCTCTTATTGTTAATCTTCCATTTAATCTTGGAAATGGACCACCCCTTCCACTCCCTTAGCTTTCGAGCACACAGACCCAGAGAAGTAGTAATGCTGGAAAAATTAGTACTCCAAACGTCAGCCACTATCTCTGCACACTTGGAATCCAGACACCAACCGTTTTCAAATCTGAAAAATTTTGCCGGTATTTTATGATTTCCAAAAAACAGGATAAATAGCGGACAATGATCCGAAGCTTCACGGGGTAAATGTTCCACTGAAATATTGGGGAAGACCTGTAGGCCCGCAGAGGAGCAGAAGACTCTATCCAATCTACTATGGGAATTGAATTCCCTATCCCGACAGTTGGTGTAAGTAGAACTTTCTCCAAAGAAACCGATGTCATGGAGATCACAATCAGCAATAGCGTCTCTAAACGGGGCCATATGAACTTCTTGCCTAATCCTACCTCCAATCTTCTCGGAGGCATGCAGAATCTGATTGAAATCACCAGCTATCACCTAGGGCAAGCAAACTTGCTTACTAAGAAGACGGAGAAGTTTCCAGGACAAGTGCTTAAGTGTCCAATTTGACCAACCATAAAACCCGGTAAACACAAACTGAAGATCACCCGGGAGGGACATAATAGCTGACATATGTTGCCTAGATTGTGATAACACCGAACACCGTATGGACCTCTTCCACATAAGGCAAAGGCCACCACTCCTTCCTCTACTAGAAACCGCTAGTTCAAAATACAGAGAAAATTTATCGAAGAAGACCACCATGTCTATCTCGGGTTTATGGGTTTCACTACGAAAGATTGTGTCCGGATTGAGTTTTAGGATCAAACTCTTAATCCAATATAATGCCTTGGATTTCCCCAGACCCCTGCAATTGAGAGCTAAGCAACTCATCTGATGGGAACCAAAAGACGAGCCCCCGCAAAGCTCCCTCTCCCCTGATCTCCACAAGCAAACGAACGAGGCCACACAAAATAACCACCAGCACTGCTGACTGCCAATGCAATGCCAAAAACCGGAGAGCCAACTCTCAGGAAAGGAGAGAACAATCTGGGCCGGATTCGACAGACTACAAAAGCATATTATCCGGACACGACACAATGAAGACAATAGCACCAACAAAATCAATCTCCTGAACGAGGGGAAGAGATAAAACGCGAACTAAACTCAGCCAACGGACTAGCCGATTCTGGAAAACTACTGGAGCAGAAAGACGCCCCGAAGAAGTAGGGCCAGCCAAAGAATCTCCCTCCACTGAAAGAATTGGAACCAGGGGAAAGCCGCCCGCGAAGTCAAGCAGACCAAGAACAACTAGAAGAGGAACCAAAGCAGACGACTTCCAACCGACTTCGACAGCCCGGCAATTGATAGAAGAGAGAAACCCCCTGAGGAAAAGACCTCCGCGCCCCGACAGCTTGACCCGGAGAATGACACCGATCAAGCAAAACTGTAGACAACAACCCCAACCTAGAACCGATGCCGACGCCGAGAGAAAATCCACGGGTAGAGCAGCAAAGCGACAACAGAGAAAACCCTTCTGATACCCAGGCAGCACGAAAAGAAACTGGCACAGGCGAGAGAAGAGAAGGGCGAACCACAGGAGGAACACACTGAAACTGAAAAGATCCTGAAAGGGAAACTAGAGGCAGGAGACCACCAAACTCCCAGAGAAGATACGGGATCCCGAGAGCAAATCTCGCTGAGGAGCAAACGAGAACCCAAAGAGAATGAAAAAATTCGCCTCTGGAATCGCTTCCTAAAGAGAGCGAAAAGTACAGACGTTCTTTTCACTTGCGATGCAACTCAATCGACATTTTCCTTAGACAATAGTTATTTACATGTTGTCTATATCAACTCTATGACAGTAGTTAATAAGTGTTATCTTATGTGATTCAAGTTGTTTGGTTGTATAAGACAACGGTTATATAAGTGTTATCTTAACTCTTACCACTTTAGACAACATGAAATGATACTAGAGATTTTAACTATTGTACATAACCTTTTTAATTGTTGTTTTTCACTTTTCCTGCCCTGGTTTCTATGGTTCAGGTGAGACAAGGTTGGTGAAACAATTTTTGTTGAGCTTGGCTATTTATGGTATCCAAATAACTTCAACAAAGGTTGAGTAACCCCTATATATCCCAGATGAACTTAGTATTGCTAGGGTAATTACTTCTAGTGTGTAGGATCATTGGGCTGACTCAAAGTACTTCAAGCGGTTAGTCTACGAAGTACTTTGACTCTATCGAACTTAGGTCACAGAAGTAGTCAATCGACACCGTCACATACACAATATAAACTCTTTATTAATAATCTTCAAAATAAAAAGATCACACCGTCTACCAAGTAGAAGAGTTCTACTTAGCAGAAGCTCACTCACTCACCCTACAAATTATTTGATAAGCTCTTTGATGAATGTAGTAAGCCTAGGAACACCATATATTTAATCTAACTATGAAGCTCAAACTATCTTAACTGAAAATGACAGAAAACTTTTTCTCTGATTACAAGACAAAATTATCTCTAAAATACTCGTAAGTATGTAATGAAAGCGTAAGTTGAAATGATGTACGCATTATCCTTTTTTAGCAACCCCTTCTGGTTGTCAGTTAGAGTCTGTTTCCAAAATTTTCGCTTCTGAACATTGTAGTTGCTCAAAACTCGGAACAAACTTCTTTGTGAACGTTGCTAAGCCATTGGCAAGCCCTGACCCTTAATTTTCGGACAACTACCTAGCCATTGGACGACTTGACATCGTTCAATCATGATTTCCGCGTCTGTGGCAGCTGATTGACTCAGTTATGAAATTTTGGGACCTTAACGTCCATATTGCTATATTTACGGATCTAACACGCTGCTGACTTGATTAGGTTGTTAATCCCGAGTTTTGTGGCCCAAGGCATATGTTGGCAAAGTTCGGATGAAACTGGCCCTTAAATCTCGCATCTCAAAAACGCAATCTGTTCGACAGAGTCGATCGATGCAAACTATAAGCTCCGACAGTGCAGCACTTCGTGTCCATAACTTTCTTTTTGCTTCTTCAATGCAGGCTCTGGTTGACTTGGTTGTTTTACCAAGTTGACTTGTAACATCGATTGACTCGATCCACCTTGATAGATTCCATCTTCTGCAACACCCAAAGTTCCAACATAGTGCCACCGGTGTAACTATCAGACCAACAAATATCAATGATTAAAAAGTGGAGTCAAATTGGTTTCGTTTGATGTTAGCTCTTAAAATGTATAAAATAGAGGAGAAAAAGTGGGACCCAACAGTCAGTTGCTAGCTTTCGGGTTTCATCTGTGAGCTGCCAAAATAAATAAATTAAGTAGAGAAGAAAATATGGGAAAACGTTTGAAAAAGTAGATAGCTGTCAAAACATATAAAGCAATGGCGAAAAAATGGGAAAGCTGCCAGCTGAATTGGTTCATCAAACAGGGCCATTACTTTTCTAAGCCATGGATGAAAAATCGTTCCCACACACTAGAGCCTATAGATATGTTTTCCTTTTTGATAATTAAGGTCTTAACAGTCTACAAATGCCCCATATATATAAAAGCATAACAATATCAAAGAAGCAAACAACCCACAAGAAACAACACCCTATAAGAACAAAAATACAAAATAAATGATCCAAAGCAGTATATAAAATCATTTCAAATTATAGGCAAACAATTCAAACTACAACTTGCAACCCATACTAATTAAGCATGAAACTAGTTAGTTTTCCCACTTTACTGTTCACAACCCTTCAAGAACCGCTTGAACCAATGTGCAGAAGATTTTGGATGACGAGAAAGCCCGTTCTTGTAGTCTACATACACCAAACCAAAACGTTTAGTATAGCCTTCAGCCCACTCAAAATTGTCCAGCAATGACCATGCAAAGTAACCTCTGACATCTGCTCCATCCCTGTATGGCATTATATCATAAATTGTTAAGATTGTGGTGCCCTCTATCATCAAGCATGTAAAATCAACATTGATCAAGAGCCAAATGAACACCGTTGCAGAAAGATAAGTAACTTTAATTTATACTTAATTATTTTTGTAGCCATACCTGGTGTTGGAAATATAGACACTTTCACATGATGACTGACATGATTCAAGACAAGTTTTTCTTTTGTTTTTGTGCATTAAGTGAGTCAGTCTATCTGATATATAAGAGTGCATTGGTGTGAAGGAAGATATCTGTCCTTACAACACCCCACTAAGTTCACTTCTATGTCAAGTAGCCAGATAATGGATTGCAAGGATGTTCAAATAATTATCATACTTAGTTGACAATGTTCATCTAATCATCATATAAAAAAAGTGAAGTTTACAACCCAAAGAAATAACTGGCGCATTGCAAATAAAAAGGGATAGCATGTATTAGTATTTTTCATAACATTAATATAACTTACTTAATTGCTTGTGCAACTGCAGTAAGGTACCCTTTGAAGTAAGTAACCCTTAATTTGTCATCAAGCATCTCATGAAGTTGAGCAGAGGAATCATCTTCATCGTCCATGCCTGCAAAATGCAACCGTTCCATCATATTGACATCCATCCATATACATACAAGATACAAAAATGCAAAAGTGATTGAAGACAATTAATTACCATTCTCAGTAATATAGATCGGAAATTTATTGTATTTTTCAGTTATGTAGTTGAGAGTTTTCTTTAGACCCCATGGAACTACATATAGCCATGATGATGCTGCCTGCCATAAGTAAAAGCAAGTCATTATGCATAATGAATAATAGGTCATTAATTCCACTAGATACATGTTTGGATGATACCTTTTCTCCAATCTTTTCACCCCCTTCCCATTCAGCTGTTAATCAAAAGAAACATAAGCTAAAACATTCTATGCAACATAAATTAATTAAATTAATGCTTTCAAAGTTTATAATCACCAATTCTCTCTGCCTCCTGAGCAGCAAAAAATTCATGTCCTTCAGGGTTATCTGTTGCATAAGCAATATATCTTGTGGAATAGTGATTTAGACCAAGAAAATCAAATGAATTCTTTAACAGATCCTTTTCTTCATCAGTGAATCGTGGAAGCCGATCTTCAAGCCTTTCACGCATCACGTTTGGGTAGTCTCCATAATATACAGGATTTAAGTACCTAGTTAAGAATGTGGCAATAAGTTAACTCTGGGTAGCTAGTCGGGCATACATGTCTCAATCAATCCAAGTACATGGTTTTTCTGATTATAGATTTATTTATCCTAACAGGATCTTGGAAACTCATGGGCAGGAAATCACATCAAATCTCTTTCCTATGTGGGCTACCAACAATGTAGTTTGAAAAAGGCGTATTTGTAACTGAATAATATTTGAAAAGCACAACAATGCAGTAGCTAATTTTGACCCTATCCAAGAAGCAAAAGTGCAACGTTTACATGTATATCTCTTGCAGATGAACTACTCATGTTTTTTTTTTTTTTTGATAAGTAGATGAACTACTCATGCTTTGAAGGGGATCTTACTTTTGTTGCTTTAAAAAGTAAGCTGAATTTGTTTTCGAACACATCTGGTCTCAATGTTAGTTCCTAAAAGAGCTTGGTTCGGTTTTGTGGTGTCCAAGAAGAGCTAAAGAGTTATATTAATTCTTTAAGAATCCTTTTATGCATTATGTTAGGTATCAAGGAAAATGGATTCTGGCTTAATCTGCTACAAAATGAGGAGGATGTTTGATCTTTCTGTACGACATATTGGTGTGTCTTAGTTATCCCACAAAATAACTTCGATAAAAATTAGTAACAAGATAACCCATTGGTGTGCTATAAAGTAGAGTTTTATATACGGCCATATGCAGCTGGTTAGCTAGTGTTCTTGTCAATATTCAACACTCTCTGAAACAGTGTGTTTCCTGTTACCAATTACTCCCTCCGTCCCAAGTTGACTGTCCACTTTACTATTTGGATGGGTCGTTTGACTTCAATATTTAACATGTAAGATAATATATTTTTATAAATTTTTTTTTATAATGGAATCCTTATGTGAAAAACTATATGTTGCAAAAATTATTTTATCTTATATATTTAATATTGAAGTGGAAAAGCGTGCCAAAAAGCAAAGGGGACACTTATGACGGGACGGAGGTAGTAATATTAATCAAAGGGTTGAAACAATCTGCACATGGTATATCATTGGAGCTTAAAGATGTTGATAGCCCCTATGGCTTGGAATTTGGGTTATCAACCTATTTCTTTTAAAGAGCTAGGATATATAAGGAAGTCATACAATTAGAATTCAGCCAGCCTTGGTGTAATCTTTATATGCTTCAAACTGATTTTGGTTGGATTGTTGAGAGAAAAATTAAGTACCAATCCCTGCCCGGAGGATCAGACTCCTAAAATTAATGAATATGGTATTCTTGGGTTTGAAATGAAGCATTATTATCTACTGTCTATGAGGATAACAAAATTGGGTTGATGCCATTTATCTCCTATTCATCATATTGGTAAGTAGCTTGATTTGTTATCGAGGATGATTTATGGGACAAGTAAAGGAAAGTACCATCCAAAATGAAAATCGAGACGTCTAGCAGCAGCAATCTTATCTTCATCTTTGTCTGAGAAAGCCTCGGCCCATTCACAGTCTATAGCCAGACCTATTTGTCCCCTTTGCTTCTCCTAACACGAGGGGCCAACAGAAAACAAAAACATTAACTTCAATACTGGAAAAACTATATGATTTGAGAATTTAGAATAACATGGTAACCCAACTTAGAAAGAAGTCTAAGTACCTTGTATTCGCTTCTGTATAAAGAAACAGCTGATGCATGGGCTAAGAGCTGGTGGTGTGCAGCCAAATATTGTTCTGTCTCTGCCTTTTCATATCTGCCTGGTGCCTTTGTTCCTAAACCATATCCTTCCACTGAGGTTTGAAGAGGTTCATTAATTGTAAGCCACTTTTTGACTCTATCTCCAAAGTGTTCAAAGCAAGCATCTGCGTAGATTGTGAAGTACTTTCTGCACATTCAAAAGAGATCATGCAAGTTATTGAGATAACCAATGTGGACTTGTGGTTAAGTAATGGTACGTTTCAGGTTTCCTTACACAATTTCCTTATTTAACCACCCTCCCTTTGACTCATGAAGATGTAAAGGAAGATCCCAGTGATATAGTGTAATATATGGCTCAATTCCTGCAAACAATTAGTATTAACATGAGTTCGTTCTTAGAGGTTGTAAGTTTTCATGTAGTTGTATGAAGTTATGCATGAACATACAATTTAATTAATTAGTCTGGGATGGGAAGTGTGAATTGAAAGAAATAACACTCGATGAATACAAAAACTTCTCCATATATTATACTGAATAGATTGAATAAATGTTTCACACACGTGGGTATATCACAAGTGATCACCCACTGACTCAGTTGCAAGTTAATGCACACTCATGTTCCCCACACATACAAGATATACCATTTTATTGCTCTGTTTAGGCAGACAACTATTCACTCTGCTAAAGCTCCCATGACTCCATACAATGTAATCACCTATTTATAGTACTTTTTAATCTAAACATAGTAGAAAGGCATCCACAAAATTATCTAGCTAACATAAAGGATATATAATATTCTCACAGTAATACACATTCGATGATGTTTCTTGAAACTTGGAAGCCTTAAAATTTGAGATACGAGCTGCAACTTCCCTCTTTTTAATAGAATATATATCTCAATTTGACCAAAAAAAAAACATTGCATCAATAATTCCCCTTTTGATGTGGGCAAATTCCCCAAGTGATTCCCATGAATAAATGTCCCAGTAGTGATGACTTATCAAGCTTGAGTGTTATTTTTCAATAACGGCTCTGTTTAAGGCTGAGTTAGTTTCATCAAAACATACACATTTAAACTTTTCCCTATTTTTCTTAAGACAAACACCATGGTATTGATGACTGGTTCTCTCTTAGTTCATGATTCCCTATTAATTAGGAATGTTTTATATGACTAGAAGAGCTAGCATTTCAAAAGTCTGAGCACTGGATAGAGCTTAACTAAAGCGTTCAAACATTCAACATGACAAGAAGAGATGTCCATTATTGTTGAAACAAAAATTACCTTGATTTCCTTTGAGACGACATAAGAATGACTAATTTATGACCGGTCTATTACGATACAGAAAGTGTGAGATGTGGTTTCATCCCACATCGAGAGTGAGCAAAACCAAGGGGCACTTCCTTTGTTATAAAAGGAAGTGCTCACCTCACTTCTTAATCATCCCAACAATTAGTAACTTCTTCTGAATGCTAAATTGTAATCTCTTCTCTCTATATCTCTTAAAGTATAAATAAGAGATTTCTGGTAGTGTCCGAGGAAGTAGGCAAATTGGCTGAACCTCGTAAAATTCCGGTTTCCCTTTTATAGCTTTATTTAGCAGCTATTGTGGGTAATTTTGTAGTGCTTTATTGTGCTAAGAAATTACAGTCAGGAAATTCTGTCTAAGGAAGTGGTTCTTAAGCGGGACCATTGTGACCCTACCACGACCTGGGAATTTTCCTGTACGGAGTGATTTTCTAGTACAATAATTTACTCTCTTACCCAGTCGCTTCCGCAACAAGTGGTATCAGAGCCAAGGTTCTGTCTTAGTATGCTCTGTGGTTGCAGCTAGGCTGATCTTCCACATCAGAAAAGCGTTCCTTTGTTCAGTTGATACGCGTAGCGCTGCTAAATAAAATTGGAGCAGAAATGGCAGACACAAATTAAAGACCCCGGAGACAGCGTCATCAACTTCCTCCGATTTGGACAAGAAGGGTGATGACTAATGCTAAGTTTTCGGTGGAGACATTTGATGGTACGGGCCATTTCGGCATGTGGCAATGCGAAGTCCAAGACGCTCTTTTCAGCAAGGTCTTGACATCGCCATTGAAGAGACAAGACCGGAAGACATTCAAGAGAAGGAATGGGAGGCCATGAATCGAGCAGCTTGTGGTACAATTCGCTCCTGCCTGTCGAGAGAACAAAAATATGCGTTCTCTAAAGAAAAATCTGCATAAATTGTGGAAGGCATGGAGGAAAAATTCATGAAGAAGCAGTCAGAATAAGCTTTTTATGAAGAAAAGGCTATTCCGCTTTTCTATGTTTCGGGGACCACAATGAATAACCACATCACCAGTTTCAATCAACTAGTAGCTGATTTGGTAAACTTGGATGTGAATTCGAAGATGAAGATTTGGCCTTAATGTTACTGGGATCTCTTCCTGATGAGTATGAGTTTCTGGAAACAACTCTACTCCATGGGAAGGACGATGTCTCTCTGAAGGATGTCACTGCAGCACTGTACAGCCATGAATTGAGAAGAAAAAAAGAGGGCTGGTACTGATGAAGCAGCAGAAGCATTAGTGATGAGAGATCGTTCTTCCGCTCAGAAAAGGGGAAGAAAGGATGGTCAAAACCGAAAGTCAAGCTCGGCAAAGATGAATGCGCCCTTTGTCGAGAAAAGGGACATTGGAAGAAGGACTGTCCAAAACAGAAGAAAGGCAAGGCTGTTCAAGACGCATGTGTAGCTGAATACGACAGCGAAGGATCAGGACTATCATTGGTGGCATCGACTTCAAAAATTAACCAGGATGAGTGGATTCTGGATTCAGGAGCAACCTACCATATGTCACCCATTCGAGATTGGTTCTTTGATTACAAAGAACTAAAGGGTGGAACCGTTTTGATGGGAGACAATAGCCCATGCAAAACAATTGGTATAGGCTCAATCAAGTTGAAGAACCATGAAGGATCAACCAGAGTTTTAAGAGAAGTTCGGCATGTTCCAAACTTGACCAAAAATCTCATTTCTCTGGGACAATTGGAGTCGAAAGGATTCTCATGGGCCGCTAAAGATGGAGTTCTAAAGGTCGTTTCCGGAGCACTGATGGTGATAAAAGGCACCAGAAGGAGCAATCTGTATTACTACGAGGGGAGTACAGTAGTAGGAACAGCAGCAGTTGTGTTGGCTCCCAAGGAGAACGGTGACTCTCAGTTGTGGCACATGCGACTGGGGCATGCCGGAGAGAAATCCTTACAGATTCTTGCAAAGCAGGGATTGCTGAAAGGCGTGAAGGCTTGCAAGTTAGACTTTTGTGAGCATTGCGTTCTCGGGAAGCAAAAGAGGTTGAAGTTTGGCAGTGCCATCCATAATACGAAGGTATTTTGGATTATGTCCATTCTTACGTTTGGGGACCCGCCAAGACGCCTTCCTTGGGTGGGAACCGCTACTATGTGACCTTCGTAGATGATTTCTCTCGAAGGGTTTGGGTGTATGCCATGAAGACTAAGGATGAAGTGATGGGGATCTTCCTAACATGGAAGAAGACGGTCGAGACGCAAACAGGTCGAAGGATCAAGTATCTCCGGACAGATAATGGGGGAGAGTACAAGAGTGATCCATTCTTGAAGGTTTGCAAAGACGCGGGAATTGTCCGACACTTCACAGTCAGGGAAACACCGCAGCAGAATGGAGTGGCAGAGCGAATGAACCGAACATTGCTGGAGAAGGTTCGGTGCATGTTGTCAAATGCTGGGCTGGGCAGACAATTTTGGGCAGAGGCGGTAACATATTGCAGCCATATTGTGAACCGGTTACCGTCATCGGCTATTGGTGGAAAGACACCGCTTGAGGCATGGTCTGGAAAACCAGCTACTGATTATAGTTCTTTGCGAGTGTTTGGTTCTGTGGCTTACTACCATGTGAAGGAATCAAAATTAGACCCAAGGGCAAAGAAGGCTCTATTTATGGGGATTGCGTCTGGGGTAAAGGGATACCGGTTGTGGTGTCTAGAAGCAAAGAAGACAATCATTAGCAGAGATGTTACCTTTGATGAATCTGCGTTGTGGCAGAAGGTGACAGTAGACTCCATCCAGACAGAGGAACTCAGAAGCAAGTGGAGAAAGCACCAAAGCAGGTGGAGTTCGAGAAGGAGATATTTGTAAACCCATTGGAGATGATAGTGACTCTCAAGGAGTAGATGAGTCAGAGGAAGCTCCAACAGCAGAATCAGATCCGATTGCAGAGAAGACCCAGAAGAGAGATCCGTAAACCTGCTCGCTATACGGATATGGTGGCTTATGCACTTCCAGTTGTAGATAAAGGGGTACCACCGACTTTCCAAGAATCAAATCAAAACTCAGAAAGTAAGGAGTGGAAAGGTGCCATGGAAGAAGAAATGAATTCTCTTCACAAAACAACACGTGGAAGTTGGCACAACTACCAAAGGGCAAGAAGGCAATTGGTTGCAAATGGGTGTTTGCAAAGAAAGAAGGAACTTCAGGTGAAAACAGTGTCCGCTACAAGGCTAGGTTGGTGGCCAAAGGGTACGCACAGAAGGAGGGAATTGATTACCATGAGGTATTTTCTCCAGTAGTGAAACATTCCTCCATCAGAATTCTGTTGGCGTTAGTAGCTGAGCTGAATTTGGAATTAGCCCAACTTGATGTGAAGACCGCGTTCTTACATGGCGATCTGGAGGAAGAGATCTATATGACTCAACCAGAAGGATTTAAGGTTCGTGGTAAAGAAGATTGGGTTTGTAAGTTGAACAAATCATTGTACGGGCTGAAGCAGTCTCCAAGGCAATGGTACAAATGATTTGTTTATGAGAGGGCAAAGGTACACGAGAAGCAAATATGATCACTGTGTGTATTTGCGCAAGCTACATGATGGGTCTTACATCTACCTACTCTTATATGTTGATGCATGATATAGCTTCAAAGAATCAGTCAGAGATTGATAGATTGAAGGCTCAGTTAGCTCAAGAGTTTGAGATGAAAGACTTGGGAGAAGCCAAGAAGATTCTCGGGATGGAGATTAGCAGAGACAGAAGGAATGACAAGCTTTGTTTGTCCTAGAAGCAATATCTGAAGAAGGTGCTACGACGTTTTGGTATTAACGACAATACAAAACCTGTGAGTACCCCGCTTGCCTCATTTGAAGCTTAGTGCCAATTATCTCCAAAGACTAAAGAAGATAGAGACTATATGGCTAGAGTCCCATATGCAGAAGCAGTTGGTAGCTTAATGTATGCCATGGTGTGTACAAGGCCCGACATTTCACAAGCAGTTGGAGTTGTGAGCAGATATATGCATGATCCTGGCAGAGATCATTGGCAAGCTGTGAAATGGATTTTACGATATATTCAAGGTACTGTGGATATTGGTCTGCTATTTGAGAAGGATGTTACAGGTGGTCCAAATGTGGTTGGATATTGTGATTCCGACTATGCTGGTGATATGGATAAGCGACGATCAACTACTGGTTACTTGTTTACTTTAGCCAAGGCACCAGTAAGTTGGAAATCTACCTTGCAGTCTACAGTTGCTTTGTCTACGACTGAGGCGGAGTACATGGCTCTGACAGAGGCTGTGAAGGAAGGTATTTGGCTTCATGGGTTGCTTAAAGACTTGGGAGTTGGTCAGAGGCACATCACGGTGCACTGTGACAGTCAAGTGCTATTCATTTAGCAAAGAATCAAGTCTATCATGCAAGGACGAAGCATATTGATGTTCGCTATCACTTTGTGCGGGAGATACTCGAAGAAGGGGATATTCTTGTTCAGAAAATCCGGACGACTGAGAATCCTGCAGACATGATGACCAAGGTGGTGACCGCAGTCAAGTTCAAACATTGCTTGGACTTGACCAACATCCTGCATATTGAAATGGCGCCTAAAGGCGCAATTGTAGACACTACCAAGTAGGTTTGTAAGAGAGTTTATTTTTTAGTGGGATAAACCAAGGTGGAGAATTGTGAGATGTGGTTTCATCCCACATCGGTGAGCAAAACAAGGGGCACTTCCTTTGTTATAAAAGGAAGTGCTCACCTCACTTCTTAATCATCCCAACAATTAGTAACTTCTTCTGAATGCTAAATTGTAATCTCTTCTCTCTATATCTCTTAAAGTATAAATAAGAGATTTGGTAGTGTCCGAGGAAGTAGGCAAATTGGCTGAACCTCGTAAAATTCCGGTGTCCCTTTTATAGCTTTATTTAGCAGCTATTGGGGTAATTTTGTAGTGCTTTATTGTGCTAAGAAATTACAGTCAGGAAATTCTGTCTAAGGAAGTGGTTCTTAAGCGGGACCATTATGACCCCACCACGACCTGGGAATTTTCCTGTACGGAGTGATTTTCTAGTACAATAATTTACTCTCTTACCCAGTCGCTTCCGCAACAGAAAGGTATGTCTGATAAAGAAAGAATTTCAATGTTTATCCCTCTTTTCCACTCTCCATTCAAGTTGAAGCAAAATTTCAAGGTATTCGTCAAGGCGCTTTATCCATTAACCTCAAAGCTCTCGCTGATGGCCTTGCCGATGTCAATAACCTCGTCATCAGAGTGAATCTTATTTAGTATGGTATTGGGTTGTGCGAATTGAAAGCATGGACTTTTTGTGAATGAAATAAATAAATTTTCAATTGTATTGAATAGATTGAATTAAAATTTCACACAGTTGGGAAGATTATACATGATCAAGCACAACCTCTTTTGTTGCATATACAACACACTTGCATATTGATCAAAGATCAACACTATGCAGTATTCGGATACACTTTTTCCCCTTGCTCTCTCAAACCACTCATACCACATGTTATTAATTATCTCTAATTAAGGATCCCATGAATTTTATACTATGTTATAAATAGAGTATTTTCTCATGTAAACTCTAGTATATAGATGCTCACTAAGTTAAATAACTTAAAAGAAGAGATAAATAATCCTCTGGCGTTTGCGCTGGTTAAGCTCAAGCGAGCTACTTGGGCTGATGAAGCGGTGGGCATGCTTCAAGGTCGTCTGTTTCTTGGCCAAAGTATTTTTGCGCAAATTGCCAAATACCCATTCTCGGAGGTTTGTAGAAGACCGCACCATGGTGATTCCCGATGGGTTACTTCGGCAGCAACTATCAGCCCTAATGCGAAGATCAACGGGTAGGATGCAGGGGAACAGGAATCTCCGCCTGGAGGGGATGGGTCCAAGTCAAATTGTGCGCGGGGCCAGGGAGGTGTAGGCGACGGCCGCCGGTCAAGTAGTGACGGGGAGTTTGAGGTGGTGGTGGTTGGTTGCATTCAAGAATTAAAATTTCCCGCATTGATGGAGACGGGGACTCCAAGGGCTGCGCATCGTTTCGGGTGCGTGTTTGGGAGGGCAAGAGGAGCGAGAAGGAGGTTGGAAAATGGATGTCGGGAGACACCATTTCTGCGCCACAACAAACTCCTGAGGTATATAAAGAGTCTTTGGAAATTAGAGGGGCGAGTAATGGTAATTCCAATATTATGCAAGGTGACGAGGAAGGAAAGCGAGAGTCGGGTGTTGGGCCTAAGGCCTCGGAAGTGGCAAGCCCAGATTTTACCAACAATGGGGCCGGTTCGCAATGGAATTTCTGGTACCCGGGCTGTTTCTATCCATACGATAGGTACTGGACGGGGCACCCAATGTATAATTTTGACCAGGTTGGGCTTTGGGGTCTTGGGTATGGATGGAATGGAGAGTGGCACAGTTATGTTGCCTCGGGTATGGGTGGGTCGCCGGTTGGTCTAGGCCAGAGGGGGCCAAACCAGCCACATGTGCCCACGAGCAATCCCCGGGCTGATGGTGTGGCAGTTTCTGGGTGGGCGCCTATTTCTATTCGTAAGCCTTTGGTGACTAAAGAGCTACCGCCTGACCCAATTGCGGACGAGATTTTGAGGAATGGATGGCCTAGTTTGGAAGAAGAAAGTCAACGGAGTGGAAGGATTAGTAACCGAGAAGTGTTTGAGACAGAGTTGGATCCTGGTTTTGCAGCGGTTGGTTTAGGAAGCTTGTCCCCTGATCCGGTGCCTGATTCTCCCCAGGTTAAGCAGGTGGACGATGATGTGGATGGTGAAGATCTTAGAAGCTTGTTCGAAGATCCAGAGTTTTCCCCCTGGCTTTGAGCCGGATAGAGGATTCTCTAAGCCGGCGGGGTGCCCAGAGCAGGACTTTGTCAAAGAAGAAGCCAGACAGACTCTACGCTGGCTAAGAAGCTCGGGTGCCAAGTGCAAGATGAAGGGTCGCCTTAAGAAATTTTGAATAGATCCTTCGGGAGCCCAGAGCGAGCTCCCGACAAAGAAGTCAAGAGTCTAAGGTTGAGGTGGAGGCCGATGCAGAAAGCGGCGCGCAATCCACCTCTAGATGTGGTTCTAGAAGGGGTGTGGGGACTAAGAAGTGCCCAGTGGGCTTCAGCAAGTTTTCTCGTATTAGCAAGATTGCATCTAGGAGCAAGAATAGAGCTCGAACGTGATAGTAAGGTTTGTCTTGCAGAATTGTTTGGTAGGCTAGAGAAGTATGTGTACGGTTGTTTGTCTGTTTTGTTGGGCTTTTGACCGTCTATGCGGCTTTTAAGGCTTTTGCCTCTTTTCAGGTCTTGTGCCCTCAATTATAAAAAAACAATATTCTCCTATAGTATGCTTTATAAATTGATGTTGTTGTGCGAAAATCCAAAGTATTACAATTTTCTAAACGATATGTGTTAAAAACTTCACAACTTTCTTAAAATATATCTCAGCAAATTGCATCCACAACTATATAAATATCATAAAATGAAAAGGCAGCGCAAAGCAAAGCTAAAAAAACAACTTTTTACTGTACCTTTCTCAAGAAGAGCATCAATAAGATTGCTATAGTAATTGATC
>CM041782.1:194147812-194351390 GCA_023374045.1 Limonium bicolor
TTCCTCCTCTGAAATAATGTCAAAATCTGTCTGTGTTTCCTTCTTATCTACGGTTATGTCTGAGTAAAATTCCTTTGTATCCTAGGTTGGGGGTTATTTCTAATATTACGTAAACAATATTTATCACCTGTTTTCCTATTAATTGTTTTAATTCCTTTTAACTAATATTGTTAAATGTTTGCGCGACAAACGACTGCATTTATTTGGTAATTATCAACACATGATTTTGAGATAGTCTAAGTACCACAAAGGAATTAATCTTAGTATTTACACTCCGGACTGAGCAGGAAAATACTAAGGCTTTTATTAAGAGTTCGTAACTAACAATTATTAACTCTAATAGGCAATAAATAATTGAAACATGGTATAAATATGTTTAAGTAATTTAGGAAATTCCCCCGCTATCCTAGGATACATTTTCCATCCAATCACTTAATTCACCTGTTTTACTGTTTTATTATATTTGCACTGATCAAACAACAAATCAAGCTTGCCTCCGGCTAAACCCCTTTTTACAGTTTTAAGTAACTACACCAAGACTAGGATAAATTGAACAATCTCCCTGTGGATACGACACTCGTTATACTACTACGACCGGGAAATGTTTGCAGCCCGACGTTCATAATTGAGTTTTTAATTTCTTTTATTTTAATTTTACTCCACTTTAACCACTCAGAAAATACCTTCTGCATAATCGTCTTTCAAAAAAAAAACTTTCAGTAATCAATCTTTTGTCTTTTTAAGTTCCATTAATCTAACCAATCTACACCTAGCTCTCTTACATAAAATGGGGACAAGTCACTTCACAAAAGACTAAATTTTCATTTACACAACAAGTACCAACTTACAAAAAAAAGTGGTTTTATATATAAACAATAAAAATAAATAAATCAAAACCACCAAATCTTAATTTCAGATCAATCAAACATTTCACAATGAGGTATTTCAAGAAGACACATGAATAAGTATAAAATTTAACCACCTTATTGGTGCTAAAAATTTGAAACTCGATTATCTTTTGTGTGTGTCATTTCTTAATCAAGCTCAAGTTTTTCCCAACTGACAAAAGTTGTTGATCTCTTAGGGCATCCACAATGGTAGAGAGTTTTTTAACTCATTTTTAGTGCCATGTCAACAAAATATATTATTTAATTGTATAAGAAACTTTCATCTCTACAATGGTAGAGTTTCTTAACGTTATACCCCCTCCCCTTCGTAATTTTACTTTAGCATTCAATTAGGAGTTTTTATTAATATTATAGTGTTATAACCAATAGCGATGCTTTGAGGAGCGTTGCTTAATTAAGCAACGAGGAGAGAGAATAAAGAGTGGATTCCACACCACTACAAAAGCATTTTCATTTTTTAGGGTGGAATTCACACCATTGTGGATGCCCTTAGTACCTTTAACCTTGAGTATCATCCTTTTAGTATACAGTCGATTTCGACTGATCTGAGCTTGTTGAACACACAATGTCAAAATCCTCATCTCCCATCCTTCAACTTTCCCATTTCTGATTCCCTGCTTATCTGACCTCCTCCTCCACTGGTCTAACCTGAGGGATAAGATCCGTCATATTCACTGCTTGTTACATCAGTTTTCGGGATCCCATGGGTTACCATTTGCCTGAAACGCTCCAAGTCTTTCTTGTATTCAGCGGTATTATACTCTGAACCTGTTTGGGAACTGAAGACTATGCTATGTCCTGGCGAAACACCGTCATTTAGATCAGCCAAAGCCATGTTTCCTTCCAAAGCTCGAACTATCTGCTCATTCCATAATTTGTAAGATAATGTCAAAATCAATCCGCAATGACAAAGAACTAGCTTTTTTATCCCTATTATTCGTAATGGTAATGGTCCTAGAGAAGATTGAGTTATTAAAGTGCTCTTAATTGCTATCAGAACCCTTCTTATGTGCAATTCATAAACAGGTTTAACCCATAATGAACAATCACAATTATTTTATTAAATAACCTTAAATTCATCTTGAGATTTGACCTATTGTCCTATGTGACAATCCACAAAAACAATTTTGAAGATGTACCTGACTCATCTTTGTTCGACGTTTAGCTGAATGTCGTACAGAAGCAGCTGCACAAGTTATCATGCGCATCACCTCTTCATGGTTATATTTGTTCTCTAACTTTGGATCTATAAGAGGGTCAAAGTTACCATCTTCTAGAGCTCTTTGAAGTAGAGGTTTTGCCTGGAAAATCAGACCATAGTTTATCAAGCATTACTTTTATTGCTTGAGATGAGTGGAAGTTCTAGTTATTCAAGGGGGAATTCAATTTAAACCATGGATACAAATAAGGAATAAACAATTACCCAGTCAACCATACTGTCATCCATGTCAAATGCTTTCATGTCATGCGGCAAGCGTCCAGTGATTAGTTCAAGAAGCATGACTCCAAAGGAAAATACATCAGATTTTTCAGTGAGTTTCCCACTTGCAGCATACTCTGGAGCCAAATACCTACCAGTTTTCAGAGTAAATTAATCCAACAACGTTAAGCATCCATCGTAAGAGTTTGAATAAGTCAATGAACATAACTAAGTACAAGACCGAGTGTTTGATCTTACCAAAAGTTCCCATCACTCTCGTGGATACATGAGTGCTCTGATCAGTGGTAAACTTTGCGAGTCCAAAATCAGCAACCTACGTGAAATCATATGAAGTTATGATAATGTCTATTAGATTTTAAAAAAACAATGAAATTTGATTTGGTATTATATGGCCCAAATACCCAAATTAAGAACTACAAAAAGTTATCAAACATAATAAGAAGGGATTGAGAGGGTCAAAGAATAACAAAATGCACATGGAATTAATAACATAAAATAGATGCAACAACTTACCTTTGCTTCAAAATCAAAATCAAGAAGTATATTGGCAGCTTTAATGTCACGGTGAATAATCTTAGGCCGGCCTGAATCAGTTAGACAATACCCACAAGCATTTAGCAAAAAATTCCAAACAACAAAAATGGTAATCAAGTACTTCTAACAAGGTAAAACTTACAGTCTTCATGCAAATACGCCAGTCCCCTAGCTGATCCCAGGGCTATCTTCATTCTAGTTGCCCAAGTCAAGGTAGGGACACCTTTCGCTGCAGATGATGACAACCAATTAAGTGACAAGAGCCCAAATTTTTGTGCGAAAATGATCAGCTAGCATCGAAGAATTTGAGCAGGTTGTCCAAAAAGGAAAGAAAAGAAACAAACTAACCGTGAAGATGGTACTGCAGGTCCCATTTGGAATGTATTCATAGACAAGCAATCGGTGCGCATCTGTTACACAATATCCAACCAAGGATACAAGATATCTGTGATGAACTCTGCTTACGGTTTCAATTTCAGCCTCAAACTCATTATCACCCTGGCGACTATCAGCTCTCAATGATTTCACCGCCACTTCCATTCCATTTGGGAGGACCCCTTTATGAACGTATCCAAACCACCTTGTCCAAGTATATTAGAATCTGCAAACCCATCAGTGGCTTGGGCGAGCTCCACGTAGTTGAATATATTCATTGAGAAACCGAGAGCTTGCTTCCTAGGTTTAGGTGGGCCCACCGTTCCAGATGAATTGTTAGTAGGAGGCCTCGATCCATAGCTGCTTACCGATGTCGTTGTTTGTTGATCGGACGAGTATGGAGCCGGTGGTTGTTGCTCTTGGGGATAGGGGCCTGAAGAAGGCGGAGACATGTAAGGCTTCGCCGGAGGTTGGGTCCCTTGTGAATAAGGACCGGAAGACGGTGGGGAAGCGTGAAACGCCGCCTGTGGTTGCCATCCTTGCGAATTGGGAGCGGAAGGTTGCGGGGACATGTAATGCGCCGCCGGTGGAGAGGGGTTGTTATTCTGCTGCCATAGTGGTTTCTCCGGATCATAGTAAGCACCTGTAGAAAGTACCCACACATAGTTGAATAAACTACAAAGCTAAACATTGGAAACTTATTCATCTGGCTAGTGAAAAGCAAAATCGAAGAAGGAATATTGGCATGATTTTGGATTGATCCATGAACAGGGAAGGGAAAAACAATTTATCTTGAAAATCTCATATTGTCCCACAACTATATATGTACACACACAACATATAATGGAAAAGTAAAAATGAAAACTGTTTTTTACAACTTTGAATACCTAATCTTTTAAAATATTGTTAAAGAGTTACAATATAGTACTAGAGTAAGGGAATACTCATGTTTAATAGATATCAGCATTGAAGATGTTTTGATTTATCCCTAACTCGCAAACCATTGCTTAAGGTATTACTATAAAATATAATGATATAGGGTTCAAGATTAACGATTTAATGTACAGAACTTGGTTTAGATTTCGAGGCTTTTATTTTTATGTTTTCTTGTAACTTTTTAGAAATGGGAAATTAAAACTAGTTACTTCATTATCCAAATTTACTCGCAATATATAAGTCAACACCATATTGTTCAAAAGATAAGCTTTGAGAGTCAAACCTGTCGGACAGCAGCAGGAGTAGGCGACGCGGCAGCAGCAGCATCAGCAACGGATACGCATAATTAGCTTGAGCAGCCGCCGGAGCTCCTCGGCATAGTAATTATTCTGACCTCCGGCGGCCATCACCGGTTTCCTTTTCTTCTTACAACGACGAATGACCACCACAACAATAACAATTATTTTAATGATCACCAGAACCCCAGCAACAATGCCGCCAGCAGCTGCTGCCGACAGCGACGATGACGACGATGGGGGTGGTGGGGATGAGTAATAATAAGGTGGAGAACAACCTCCGTCAGCACAGTCTTCATAATAGGGTTGTGGTTTTGGGCATGAGAGTTCGCCACGTATACATGAGAGGATGTCGCTACTAGGAGGATTAGCCATTAATTGTTTCTTTGGGTGGTGGTCAAGTAGCTAGTCAATGGCGATGGTCGATCTCCTCTTCCAAGCTAGGTAGAGAAGAGAGGGGATTGTAATAATATGAAAAATGTCTTACATTATAGTTATAAGATGATGATGATGAGAGTGCTCGATGTGTGCATATATATACAGGGGGGACCGAAGAGGCTTACGAATAAGTTTGCACACTAATTCATTATTCTTAATATTATGTAAGCCCAAACCGGGGCCACTACTATTGTTGTTATCGGGAATTTTGATGCACATTGCTCTAAACCACCGTGCACGATGGGTTCACTTCTGGCGTTCCTCGTCGCTCCAAATGGTACCGTCGTCACCTGCAATTCAATATACCGAAGACCAGACTAATAATGATGACGGAGGGTCAAGTAAACGGTGCAGTTGACTAGGTGGACTGTTTTATAGTAATGATAAAAATAATAATAATGATGATAGTATCTAATGATGATAGTTATCCCTATAAAACATTTCTCTAAAAACAATATTCTTATCCAAAGTTACTAATTGGTTGAAACATTAGGCTTTGATTAAAGTAAGAAGTTCAATTATTCTGATAGAAAATACATTGTATTTATTTAATTTAGTATAATTATATGTTAAGTTAAAAATTTCTAATTTATTAGTCAGATTCATTCATTTTATACTCTTGTTTTTACATATGTATGTTTTAATAGTTATACGTATATGTTTGTATATGACTATATGTTAAGTTATATTTATATTTTTAATCACATATGCGACGTTTAACATATCCGAAGTAAATTTGGCCCATTGAAGAGGTTATGACCGATCCAGTCACCCTGACTAGTCCTGGGAGGGAATACCCATAAACCGCGTCAAGCTATGGCATCAGACATATCAATTCAAATATTTTAAACTCAAAGTTGTGTGTCCTTCCGTTACAACTTCTACTCTGCAATGGTGAAAAATAAAATATCATCTCCAATATAGGTAATTAATGTGAAAATGTTATAACACAGAGAGAAGAAAGAAGGTAGAAGACAAGATAGACGTGAATAGGTCTCTCCCATTGCATTCCATTGTGTATCTATATATAGTACATAATACATAACCGTTACTGAACCTTTGAGTGGAAGGAATACGAAATATCAAAGGACTTCTAATGAAGAGTTTGGGAGGTTACGGGAGTTACACAGACGAAAGGTCTAAGGAGACCAAAGGATGATTGGATATACATCCACTAATTGTATTAGTTATAACACTCCCCTTGGATGTATATCCTACCGCCTCATTAAAAACCTTGCCAGGAAAAACCCATTGGGACAAAAACCATGGTCAAGGAAAAAAGAGTACAGTCTAAATTTTCTCTCCCCCTCAATTTAACAGAATGTCTCTTCGATGTCGCATACCTATATCACGAACGAGCTTCTAAAGACTCTTGAAGAAAGTGATTTGGTGAATAAATCATCTAGATTTTTCATTGGACTGAATCTTGCGAACATCAAAAATACCTTGGTCTGAAGTTGATGAGTTGAGAAGAATTTTGGTGATATATGCTTCATTCGATCACCTTTGATGTATCATTCCCTTATCAGTGTAATATAGGCAACATTATCTTCATTGTTGGCATCTCTAGATCAGGCTGAAAACCTCAATAACTTAATCGTTGATAGATGACTGATCTGAACCATGCTCATCCTCTTCCTGTTTCTCATAACGCAATCAATTTGGCATGATTTGATGAAGTTGCCACTGCATTCTGCTTTATTGAACACCATAAAAATGGCAGTTCCACCACATATATCATAACACTCCTCTTCATATAGATCTCGATAGAATCCTTATTAAAACTTTGCTCAGGAAACCCTGTGATGTAAAAACCAAAACAAAGGAGAAAACATAACCACATAAAGATTCTCCCCCTAAATTTGACATGTATGAATGTATGCCAACATTCATTTCATAAATATGTCATCAATCATCATCATCTTAACTTTGATGAAAGGGAGAAAAATGGTGATTTATGTTTACTGAGAATCATCACCTTACCAGATGGTAAGTCTTATATCACCATTAATCATTCACACAGGTAAAACATATATAGTGTTTTCTTGACCTGAGCCTCATACATTTTTCTATCATATAAAGGATGATAAATTTGTGTGACCCAATATGCTCCCAAGGTCTATTTGATATTTCTATAAGAGGAGTATCCTTTACTAGTCATGTATTATCAACTTGACTTTACAAAACTCATATATACGAGTCTAGTGCAGACAAATAATGCACATTTATACCCAAATATATGCCCACTTAGAGGCTTATGCCATACCCTTGGCTCATTTGATATATCGATATATATAATTTTATGAGTTGTGACTTGATACCATTCGATTATGGTTTAGATGGTTCTCCAAGTCACCATTGATCATATAAAACATAAGGCCTTTAGAGAAAATCATTCTCAAGATTTTATTTGAATAACATTTCCCGGGAATTCGCATATTCACATTATGCCTTTATGCTCTCTTTGAGAGTTTAGATCCTCTTTCAAGTGATACACATAAGTCAACCTTAACCTTTTTTTGAAAGTTTATAGCTCCTTTCCAAGGCTAGACACCTTTTTCAATGGTCTACTATTTTCCACCAAAGTTCATAGCTCCTTTTTCAAGGGCTTGACACCTTTTTCAAGGGTCTACTATCTTTCACCTTTACGATATTACAACTCCTTTATCCAATAGGAGGAACGCGTTCATTTCTCATATCGAGGTGGATTATAACATCTCATATGCACAATTTTGGTGCATTATCATGCTAGCATCACACGCTTTGGTGTGTTTATGATTTATCTTTATCAACTTTTGGGAGTTATATTCCGCATTTCTTTTACTCTTGGAATGTATCTTTTGGCAGTTTCTTCCCCTTTTGAGGGTCTAAACTCCTCTTTCGAGGGTTCGAATCTGAAACTCCTAATTTCCCCTTTCCTTTTCCTTCTGTGTCATTTAGGCATATCCGTCCCCTTTCGAGAGACTAGACTCCTCTTTCGAGGGTCTGAACTCCTCTTTCGAGGGTTCAAATATTTCATAATTTGCCTTTTCTTTTTGTGTCATTTTTGGCATATTCGTCCCCCTTTCGAAGGACTGGACTCCTCTTTCGAGGGTCTGAACTCCTCTTTCGAGGGTTCTTTGGATCCCAAGGGTCGACCACACCTCCAGCGTACTTGGGATTCTCTTGCCATAGTGGTTGTCTCCCACGCTTCTAACCGAGCTGGAACATTCGCAGCTAGTATATATATGATCGCGTTACTTTATTCATATTTATGACCACATCAAGTAGTTGCAACATTTTCAAATGAATTAATCTTTGAACCTCTAGTTCATTTTTCTTTGTCATGCATGACATAATTCATAGTCCATTAACATTATTTAAGGACATTCAAGCTAGAGACAACCGCTCTCTATTTGACATCTTAAAAACTCATACTTCCCAGAAGCATGGTTGTAGCAACATTCAATATGTGCTTGCTTTTTAATCTTTCAACAAGGCACAATTGGTTTTACTGATAAGACTTTTTGCCAAATATCAAAACACATATCATTCTCCCCCTAAAGTTGAGAATGCTTAAGAACTAAAGAAGTTCACTTTCAACTTTCCCTTTTGTAACCCTTTTGATATTTTAATGGGGGAGGTATAGACACAAACCCAATTGTCTAACCTTTTTTCTTTGCTATACAAAAATTAACGACTTAATAAGGTCGTTCTTAGTGGGAGTATAAGTTACTCAATACCACTATTCGTTCAATCCTCTTTTATCCATCTTATTCTTAAATCACAGGGTATTTCAAATTATAGTCATAGATATATTCTAGCATAACAACTGAAGATATTCTAATCACATGGATAATTTCATTATATAGATATTTTGCCAATGAATACAAACATCATTTGATGTATCAAACATCATATATATCTCAAAAGGTCCACATGGTAATTTTTCAGCCCATAATCGATCCATGATTTTCAAGGGAGTATAAAAATCATTCCTTTTGAATGATCTCGCTTTATCTTATGTGAACTATTGTCACCCGAGTAAGAACCTGGAAGTTCCTGACAGTTTAGAAAACTAGTGATTCGACATCACTTTTCTCATGGATGACCCATTTTTCCGTGTCATATAAGAAATATTTTATTGTACACTAACCGCATATTAGTGACCCTCCTTTTTCCTTTTGGGCTTTATGGGATTGGATTTTACGTTATATCAACTCAATAACTTGCACATTTTGTGCTTGTTTCCCATTATACGAGCATATTTTGTCATTAAATAAGTGCATCATCAATGTTTATTCTTATTCCCTCAAGGACATAATGAAGAGCTTTTAAAATCACGCTCAAAAGAGCAGCTATCATTCTTTATAGCCTCTTATAAACTATAGAGATGTATATAAACATTTTCAGTTGTGCATTATAGCACTATCAATAAATTATGACTCTTTGTCATTTAATCACTTACGACATGCTCGCAAATTTATTATAGATTTCAAAGATGGTTCAAAACGGACCATATTTTTATTCCTTTTGAGTACCATGAATAACCAATACCCCAAGCATGGTTATAAAAATGTCAAAATTCATGTACTCTAGTGCGTCTTTTGCACTTTATACACATGTATTAAGGATGACACCCTTAACACTTTTTCATCAATAATGACATCACTTAACAATATCCTTCAGGGATCTATGTGATGGTCTCCACATGATGTCAATTGTAAACATTTTCCTTTTACACGGTCCAACCATGTCCGGACGTACAATAATCTATCATAGAATATAGATTATACATCTTTTACAATCGACCTTTAGTAGAAGATAAAATGGTCATTTTCATAAGCTAACTCAAGCTTTTAGTTCCCATATCATCAATGATCTTACATATAGATCTTGCCAAATCAACAACCTCAACTCGACTTCTTTCATATCATCATGCATGATACACATTATCATTTCGAGCTTGAGTTGAAAATTCATTGGGAAATAATAATCCTCAATGTAACTCCTCAATGGTTACTTAGAGACCATGTAACTTATACTGAAGTTACTACTTTTTGTGTGGAGTTATTTTTAACTCTTTAAAATCTATCTAGCTCTCCAAGAGATTTTTACAATTGGTCCAATCTTATTCAAATGTGGACCATTTTAACATCCACCTCAATGCATAGTCATGATGCTGAGGGAAAATACTAATTTATCATTCTCAATCTTCAATGTAATTTTCTGGCACGAGGGAATATAAGGATCTACAGCTCTTAGCTTCAAGAGCATAATTTCGCATGAGGGAAATAGCACACTATAATTCTCAACCCTCCAATGCTTGTCATACAATCGAATAACAATCCTTTTATTTATTTTTTTTTCCTCTAGTGCACTCATTTTGCACGAGGACGTATACGAATCTTATAATCCCTGAACCTCAATTGCATTCATTTTCCATGAGGAGAGTATTACAATCTTACCTCAAACGTTAGCATCTTACACGAGGTAACATAATCATTAACCTCAAATGCACCGTCTTGCATGAGGTAATATTTTACAATCTCCTTTTCAATAATTACATAGGAGAATTATTAACATCTAGTGCAACATCTTGCATGAGGTTATCACCTCTTTTTTGTTCTATCTCAAAAGAAATTTCCTCATAAACTGTAATTCAAACCCATCCTATGGGAATACTGTTTTTCATCATAAATTAAAATTGAAACGGAATAATTATACCATTATTGATGGTTCGCTTTCCAAAAAAAAAAATATATATTGTCAAATAATACTTTGAGAGCAGTGATTATGCAAAAATCATTATACCAAAAAATATGTAGTTCTTCAGTGATAAAAACTGATAGTTTAGTTCTTTAAACTATAACAATATATTTTCATCGAAGATACCCACCGCTTTCCTTTAGCGATCTATTATTCAATAAATAAAAAGCTTCACCCCGCGGAATCTCACGAAAATAATTTTTTTCTTTACCATTTTTCTTTGTTAAGAACTGTGAACTTTATTAACAAAATAAAAAAGGTCTCTCCTTTGATTTAAAAATACATATACACGTTTATTAAATTTTAAGTTGTGGTCTAACTTACCTGCTTGTTAATGATTATTATGCCGGTAAAATTGATTAAACTTACTTATTAACCTTCCTAATCGGTAGAGTACCCATCAAATGCGGCTTCTACATATAACTTTTTGGCATCACAGATTCTTGATAAAGCACAATGATTTATGTAGGATAAATAATAACCATCATCACATGGTGCATGACTGAAGACCTCCTGCCAAGATATCACAGAACATAAACAAACACTGTGAACCATTATTTTGCAGTTGAAATCGGAAAAACAAAATAATAGAATATTGAAAGTGGTGGGCGCTTGAGAGATCTTCATCTTCCCTCGAAAATGAAAGTGAAATGTGGGGGATAGATCTAAAATAATGCCATGTAGCTTGCGCAGACTACCCAATTCATCCCTTCTCCAAGCTAGAGCCCGGGGAAGTTCTGATGAAGCCGAGATGATCTTTGTTGATGATGTACAGCAGAGAAATAATATTTTTATTTAGTAGAGTCTATCGTGCTGATAACGTGTTATAACAGAGAGAATAGAAGAAAGGTAGAAGACAAGATAGACGTGAATAGGTCTCTCCCATTGCATTCCATTGTGTATCTATATATAGTACATAATACATAACCGTTACTGAACCTTGAGTGGAAGGAATACGAAATATCAAAGGACTTCTAATGAAGAGTTTGGGAGGTTACGGGAGTTCACAGACGAAAGGTCTAAGGTAGACCAAATGATGATTGGATATACATCCACTAATTGTATTAGTTATAACAGAAAAGACTTTTTGTCCCAACTCTAACAATACACATCCCCCCCCCCCCCTCAAGGACGTCACATGTGGACCGATTGAGAAGACCTTTCCTTCCATGTTTTTGTCTTGGTTGATCGGTAAACGGGCAACCCAGCATCTTCTTTCACTCAATAAGGCGGTCGAGATCAAGTGGACAAAAGTATGGTGGGAGATCTCCCGTTGTCTTGTAATGTTTTTTATCGGTTTTTCGCTTTGCTTAGAGACTTTGTGTAAGATTGCCATGCTTTGTCATTTGATTGAAACCTTTTCCTCTGGTTGTGGTTCCTTTGGTGAATTTGTTTAGTGGGTTATGTAGGTTTGTACTTGGACATGGTGGGTACTCTTTTTCCTCCATAAGCTTTTCCTAATGGTTTTTGCTTGTGGAGTTTTTAATGAGGCCCGTTATACCGGTCCACCTGCTTTGCAGGAATACTCTTTATTTTATAAATGGCTATTAGCCCAATTATCAAAAAAACATCATCTTCTCTTCATCTAAATGTGTTGTCGTTCGTCTTCATTTTCACTCTGTTGATAATATTTGTCTGATTGGTAACTAATGACAATCTTTCGTTTTATATTCTTCCTTCTTGTCCTACTATAGTTAGCTTCGTTGTTATGATGAATAATATTTGGATGTACATTACATTTTTTGTTAAAAAATTGAAGTGCAATTAAAATAATCAATTTCTAAACTTTTATCGCTCTCCCCCGCGAGGCGATTCCAGAGGCGACAGTCGTTGTCCTCTTTCTCTCATCTGAATTCATTAAGTGAGTTTTGGCCGCCCGGCAGATTCTTCCAATAGTGGCCTTTGTCCTTCCTCTCTTCTTCGGGCGAGTGATCTCTGCCTCTAGTGTGGAGTTTTCTAGGTTAGCCAGTGCGTCTATTGGGGCCTCGAAGCCAGTTTACTTCATCGGTGTTTTTGGCCCGCTAGTGCAGAGGTGGTGCGGCGTCTTTGGCTAGTCTTGGTACTGTGTTCAGGCGCGTCTGGTTCTGGAGGTGAGGTGGGGTTGTATTCAGAGGTGAGCGGGAGTTCGCGGTTGATTTTTTTTCTGTTTGGATTCGGTCTATTTCCTTGTTTTGGTGGTGGTTCTCTCTCGGCGTGCTAGTTTCTGCTGGGTTGAGAATTTCCAGTCGATCCAGTCCAGTGGTGTGGTCGGTTTCTAGGGTGTTCTAGAGTCTAGTCTTCTTCTTCCCCAGTGCCGGAGTATCTAGGGTCCAGTGCTTCAATGTGGTCCAGTGTTCTGAGGCGGTGCCTTGGTTGTTGACTGATTGGATCGATGCTCAATTGCGGTGTTGGTTTGATTACTGGCAAGTTGGTTGTTTGATTGTGGCTCGTTCTGCTTGTAGGTCAGGGGCGGGGCGTGACTCTATCGAGTTGGTAGGATTTGGTGTTGCTTGGGTTTGCAGCTCTGTTTACCCGAACTTTCTTTTTACGGTGTTGGTCTGATTTTAGCTACTGTCGGATTTGGTGTTGGAGTCTAGGTTCGGTTGTTTGAGGGAAGTGTATAGGAGTCTCCTGGGAGATGAGTTGTATTTCTCTGAATTGTAGGGGTCTGGGGAAATCCAAGGCAGTGTATTAGGTTAAGGTTTGATCTTAAAACTCAACCCGGACATAATTTTTCTCAGTGAAACACACAAATCCTTGACAGATATGAGATGTTCTTTGAAAAATTCTCTCTGTATCATGGGCTAGCGGTTGCTACAGCAGAGGAAGGAGTGGTGGTGTTTGCCTAATGTGGAAGACTTCTATAGGATGTTCTATGTTATCCCAATCTCGGCAACATATATTTGCTAGAATGACTCTCCCGGGGGATCTTCATTTCGTGTTCACCGGATTTTATGGGTGGTCTAACTGGACTCTCAAGCATTTGTCGTGGAAACTTCTTCGGGTTCTTGGCAGACAAATCTTCTTTGCCTTGGGTGACAGCCGGGGACTTTAATCAGATATTGTATGCCTCCGAGAAGATTGGGGGGAGGGTTAGACAAGAAGAGCATATGGCCCCGTTCAGAGGGTTATTGTTGAATGCGATCTTCATGACATCGGTTTCTTTGGAGAAAGCTCCACCTATACCAACTGTCAGGAAGGGGTCCATAATTCCCATAGTAGAATGGACAGAGTTCTCTGCTCTTCTCTGGGGTTACAGGTCTTCTCCAATATTTCAGTGGAACATCTCCCGCGTGAAGCTTCCAACCATTGCCCTTTGTTTATTCGGTTCTTTGGAAAGCACAAGATCCCGGCAAAAGTCTTCAGATTCTAAAATGGATGGTGTCTGGATTCTATGTGCTGAGATAGTGTCTGATGTTTGGAGTACTAGTTATCCTAGCATAACTACTCCTTTGGGGCTATGTGCCAGGAAGTTAAGTGAGTGGAAAGGTTGGTCCATTTCTAAGATCAAATGGAAAATCATTAATAAGAAGAAAGAACTGGGTAAAATTTCTATTACTGATAGCTCCCTGGGAGCTATTAACAATAGGAAGAGACTTCTCCTGGAAATAGAACTTCTCTCTTTCCGTGAAGAAATCTGGTGGAAACAAAGATCAAGAGATAAATTGATAAAGGAAGGGGGATAAGAATACGGGTTATTTGGTGGAAACAAACTCAAAAATTCAAAGAAAATGTTGTTGTCAGAACAGAATTTTTGTACAGAGATGAGATTCTTTGTTATTTGAGGAACATGAAGTAAGTGAGAGAGATAGAAAGAGCGTGAGGGTGTAGGAAGTAAACCAGATCCTTGATGTTTGATGGGCATGGTGGTGGCATTTCCCAGAGCAACTTCATTAGTACCACTGTAGGGTTGTGAATCAATGTTTAGGTTTCCAAAGTCATGAGTAAAGTGGTGAGAGGCACCACTGTCAGGATACCATAGGTCATCACACTGGGAGATGCTGGTGTAGTTAGCTCCAAGGATGTTGGAGCTTTGGCCTGGTAAGCATGGTCAAATCTGTGCCAGCATTCAGAGCCACGTGGCCTGGTTTCTCACAGATTTGGCAAGTAATGCATCCATCTGATCTTCCTTTTCTGTACTGAGGTTTTGAGTTGTTCCCCCTGTAGTTTGAGCTTTGGCCTCTGTAGTTGTTGGTTGTTTCTTTCTCTGCCTCTGTTACTAGGAGATTTACCCCTGGATGATGAGTTTGAGTTGGACGAGTTTAGGGTTGTGACATTCATTGTGGTGGTTGAGGAGTCGAGGATAGTTGTGTTTTGTTGTTGAACACGAGCCTCATAAACTAGCAGCTGACTGTAGAAGTCGAAGGGGGTGATAGATTTTGTTCTCATGGTGACATTGGTTACAACCGAGTCAAACTCAGACCCTAGGCTAGTGACCATGTGAGCAATAAAATCAGTGTCACTAACTGGTGCTCCTGCGGTAGCTAGGGCAGAGGAAAGGATTTCAGTTTGTTGAAAAACTCAGTGACTGAGTCAGGGCCTTTTTTGTAGTTCATCATTTGGCATTTTAGCTGCATAATGCGAGCAGAAGATTGGGCATAGAACATCTTTTGTAGGGAGTTCCAGATTTTGAAAGATGTGTCAAGATCAATGACTTGGGGTAACAAGAGTGTCGGTCATGGAGCTAGTAAGGATGGACATGACTAGTTGATCATATTGCTCCCAAGCTGAGATTTCATCTGTTGTGCCAGAGGTGGGTTTTGGTTTTGAACCATCGGTCCATCCAAACAGACGTTGACCTCTGAGATAGGGTTCTAATTGTTTCTTCCATGTTGGGTAATTTTCAGAAGTTAACTTGGTGAAGTGAGAGCTGGTGGAGATCAGAGATGGAAGAGAAGATGGAGAAGGACGATGAAGAGGAGGAAGAATGGGAATTCGATATACCAGATTGAGCATTGTTGTTGTGGGGAGTCATTCCACCTTGAGTATCGTCATTGAGGGCGGCCATTTCCAGGAGCTTTTGCTTTCACAATTAGCTGCTCTGATACCATACACCAACGCAGCAAATGATTGAAGTATGTTCTCTGTATTGTATTGATTTATGTGTATTACAAATTGTTATTGACGGCTACTGTTGTATTCGTCTTATACACATTAGTCACTAGGGTATTCTTCTATTTGTGGACCGGTGGAACATTGGGCTTTATTTTATATTTGAACATTATTATTAATGGGCCTATTACTAGTGGGCTTCGTACCGCATGCACACACCAAGAGAAACCCCCGCTCATGCCTTTGATCTTGTATCAAATTCGTGCAGAAGATTCTTTTTCTTCGACTCGCGGAAAGAATTGAGTTTATGGAACAATACTTCATCATAAAAGGAGCTAAAGTGATTAAACTCACTTGACTCGACAACCACCAGAAGCAAATAATCCTGTGATAAATATTTGATTCAAATCCCTTTATTTCTTTTCAATAACCCAAAATACATATACCAAGTTATAAACACAAGGAATAAACAAATCATACCGTCAACCAAAATGATACCAAGAATTATAACCCAATTTAGGCCAAAAAGATTTATGCACAATAAATACGTAATGAAACATCTTCAAATCTCAATATTACAATTGACTTTTTACCACTGAATCGCAGAAATAATGGGCAAAAAAATGGGGCATGCATGTACACCATAAACGCACTTCAGTCACAAAGAGCTTTCTCTTGACTCTTCATCGCTCTGATCTCTGTTCCGCACTAGTATGGTGGTGTTCGCCACTCACACCACCCGAACATGTCCCACTAAACCCCTGGCTTTCCCTCTGTCCCCTTTCCATCTCCATCTCCCTAGTCATCGGCCTTCACTGCTCTCGTACCAGAAGGGTTATGGCCATAATCACTGGATGTTCCTCCATATTCACTGCTCGTACCAGAAGGGTTAAGGGGTTAACAAGAGGAGATAAGGTGGGAGTTGAGTGGGTGTTCTACTAGCCTCCATTGCTGGCAGGGAGAGGAGAAAACTCAGAAGGAAGGAGAAGGTGGGTACGGTGAGGGAGTGAGGGATGGAAGAGAGAGAGAGAGCCCCACTTCATTTTCTACTTTTCTACTTATTTCTTTTGTCTTTTAGCTAATAAGAAAGCATTAAGAGAGTGAGGGAGGGGGAAGCTGGCCGGCCCACTCACACACACACTCAGATTTTTATTTTTATTTTCAAAAGTGGACACATTAACTTTGCCTATTTGCATTCTCACCCCACAACTTCCCGTTGTTACAGTTTTTACTAACCGGAACTCGTTTTCCGGAATTTTCTCGTTTAATTAATTTTATTGGTTCTAAACCTTCATTAATGTTTTATTAATGACTATCTGGTTGACCAAAATCATTACGAGTCTAATTGACCCGCTTAAAGTCGTGTTTTCCCGGTTTCCTCGAAAAATATGCTTTAAGGTTCGTTTATGCTTTTAACCCATTTTAAGGTCCGTTTTCTTCGAGATTTGTTCCCTCATGTTTATTTAAGTGTAATTAAGCCTTTAAAATATTTATTAGCCTAATTAATCACTATTTTAATTACGGGGTATTTCAGTGAAACCATCATGAGTTTCAATTTTGTATGGACCCCATAGGTCTATATGTATCATTTCAAAAAGATCCTTGGATTTTATTGAAATTGAAGGGAAAGTAATCCTATGACTCTTAGCTCTATTACATGGTTCACAAAAAAAAGTACTTTCTAAATGCTTCTTTCTAACTAGGCCCAAACTCAACAACTTATCATTTGGCAAGTGGCCCAGCCTATGGTGCCACAAATCTAAAAGATTATTGAACTCACTATCTGCAGTAATTGTTTGGTCACTATGGGAAGTTGACCTAAAAAACTATCCTTTCTTCGATCACACAATCTGTCAAGCAGATATAGACCCCTATGAGCATGACCAATCTTCACTTCTTCCTGGTTATCACAAGCCTGGTAAACAACAATTTGAATCAAAACAAAACCTGCCCTTCATTTGACTGCACAACTTACTAATGGATATTAGACCAAATTTAAAATTAGGAACATACAGGACATTGCTAAGGGTTATTAGGCTATTGATTCTAATAGTTCCCATTAGCTTAACTAGTCGTGGGTGCCCATCCGGCATGCCCACCCAGTGATCATTTTTCAGAAAAACAACTTCATCAAACATGGCTAAATCCCCACACATGTGGTCGGAAGCCCCACTGTCTATGATCCAGTCCTTTTCCTTAAATCTATCCCTATCAGAAACAGTAAAAATTCTGCAGTCTTTACAGGTTAAACACATGCGGTCAACAGTGGTATTCACAAAATGACAGTCATCGCAATCAGAGACATCTACATTAGACTCATTTGTATACTTGTAGCTACTTCCAGTAAGACTATAATCACCAGCAGTATTAACATGATCACGACAATCAAACTTATTAAACACACATTTATCAACAATATCAGAAGGAAAGTAACCACCTCTGGCCTTTTTATCATTGACGCTTTCAGTTAAATAAGCATGTTTATAAACTTTACCACATCCCTTGAATACGTTATTGCCTAGACAGACAACATATCAGAATTCCTACAATTTAGCTTGAGGAATTCTTTAGTTTTATCACATCTCTTACCATTATTACCAGTTAGATCGTGTTGTGAGATGGGCGTACCTGTGAATCCACAGTTGGATTCAGAGGCGGGCGATTCCTTGTTCTTGATCTGGGATCGACTGATGTAATTCAGCTTTACCAGTTAGAGGAGATGGGCGTATTCCACAGTTGGATCAGATCGGCGATTCTTGTCCTGAGGATGAATTAAGCAGACCATTAATCTGCTCTGTGGTAAGAGTTCCTCAAGAGGGTCCTTGCGTGTTCTTCCTTTCCCTCACTGGCACCATTCGGTGGTGCTTCTTGTCTTTGCCAGACGCACACCCTAGAGGGAAACCATGCTTTTGAAAGCACTTGTCCTCTTTATGGCCCAACTTGTGGCAAGGGTGCATTGTAATCCGCTGTGTGTTCCTCCTCCGTTCTGCCCACGCCGTAACCTCTACTTCCTTGGGTTGCAGAAAAGCTCTGGGGCTTCGATCTCAACAGTGGGGTTAGCAGTGATCGAATTATGCCTTTCTGGTGGATCAGAATCGAAAAAGCTTGTTTCATTGAGGGAAGTGGTGGATATCATGAGAATATTTTCTTTGCAACCCGCATATTTCTCATTGAGCCCATAAGGAATTTGATAAGGCGCTGAGTCTTGATATATTCTTTGAAGCTCTTATCTGTAGCGCAGGCACAGATGGGCAGAGATGTGGTAGCATCAATCTCATCCCAAATTCCCCTTAGCCTGGTGAAATAACGAGTCGATTGTTTCTCCGGCCTGCGTGGTTCCAGCAAGACGCCTTTCCAGTTCAAACATTCTTGTGGCTCACTTGATCGTACCAGGTGCATAAATCCTCCCAGATCTTGGCTGCCGAAGACCGGAAAAGAACAGTGGTCGGCCACACGTTTTTCCAAACTCATAAGAATCCAGGACCGCACCATACTGTCACAACGGTTCCACGCTTGTCTCGGACTCCACCGTCGTTTGGTTTCTCGATGGTGCCTTGAACGAAGCCAAGCTTGGTTTTAGAGGACAGCGCTATCTCTACTTGTTGCTTCCATTGAGAGAAACCCGGGCCTCCGTCGAACTTCATGGCGAGAGCAAATCTAGGGTTATCGGAACTTGCTAGGTATAGTGGATCCCCAACGTCAATCGTCCCCCCTCCGCTGTGACTGGACTCCGGATTTAGGGTTTCCTTCCCTTTGTTTTCCGGGTTAGGTTCGACTCCTGGTTCATTTCGGTAGAAACTCGATTTCAAGAAATTGGGCAAGAATGGGTAGAATCACAACCACGCCGCTGAACCAAGACTCACGAGGGAGCTGGTAGAATCGCAACAGCGACGCGGAACCAAGACTCACGAAGAGAGGGGAAAAACAAGGAGCGACACGGATCGAAGACTCACGAAAGAAGGGGAAAAACAAGAAACCGAAAATGGAAGAAAGAGTACGAATTGCTGAGGAAGGAAGAACTACGAGCTAGGTCCAGTGACCTCCTGCTCTGATACCATGAAAAATCTCAGAAAACTCTACTCATTCCATTGAAGAAGATAACAGATAGAGGAAAGGTTCGAGGGAACCGTATCCATATACAGAGAGTAGAAGGCTTCCTCACATATAGTCTACTCTTTCTCTAAACAATGAATAATTACTCTACTAAACTCTCAGCCTTTATAACCTAAGCTAACTAACGGTCAGGACAAACGGAGTATATTAAATAGAGATAACATAACAAGCATATCAGCTATAAATAATAAACCCACTAGCAGTTTCTATTCTAACATAAGGGTCCATGTTCTTCTTTCTAAGACAGCTAAATAGTAGAGGTAAAAATCTTGCAGGGCAATATGAACATCCTACTTTTTAAGCTTTGTTAATCAATTGCTGAACTTATAGTATGAGTTGAGCAGTTAGCTTAGAAGAGTTGAGCAATGCTAATTGTTAATTTTGAAGAAGACAAGAAACTATACTTATATACTATGAAGCACAGGTGTGGGCACAAGAAGCCTAAAAAAGAAAACGTTGTTGTGACTAGCGTAGATGAGATATCTCCAAGTCAACAAGTCTGGATGTAAACAATAACTATGACATGGATGATGATGACCATGATATTGTTGTATTTGAAGCTTCCAAGCAGGATTTTCTGTAGCTAACCAACCAGAAATGATGGTTTGACTTAAGTATAGTCCATATATATTTTCTATATCAAACCTACACATTATGCTTGCTGAATTTTACTTGTTGTGCATCTTAATTTTCTTCTCAGGTTATTAAGAAGATTATGAAAATGGAAGTAGATAACCATTTATGTGATAAATTTAAAGCGCTCTCCTAATCATCAACTCTTATTGATGATAGATGGTGATCCTCATGGTTTTCTTTGCAGGAAAATCCACTGATTACTGAATGTTTTGATTTTGAAACCTCTGGTAGTCATGCTTTCGTTGGGTAAGGACACATGTTAAAATTTTAATTTCATTTGTCTTGTCTACATTATCAATGCCTTCACATTTTGGAGTAATAATTTAAGTCATTGTATTGTTTATCAATAAAGTTCAGAAGTCAATGGCTAACTTGGAGAGGCTGCATCATGTAGAAGTTGTACATCTGGAATAGTACCTCTCTTTTTTGCGTAAATTACTGGACACTCTGCCTCTGTGATGTCATTAGACTTCCACCCAATCGAAAGAGGATCTCATATGCTCTTGTAATAGAGATAGATAGATACGGTATTGGAGAACTTTTCAGTATCCTAACTTCTTATCATGATGCGGCTGGTGGTGAGTTCAACTTTTTAATGCATTTGCTATATACCCTGCAGTATTAGAACAACTTATTCATCTATAGGCCTATGTGATACTTTTATTAAACTTGTCGATGAATAGCATGTTGCATTGTTTCTTCCCCTCTTGGGTCAATAGCATTGTAAATTGTAATAACTATCTACCGTAATTTGTACACTTGTGATTGCTTGACTGCTCTAGCAAATAGAGAAAAATATCATTGTATATTTAGAATATGAAGCTAAATTTTATCCTGGTCGGTTGTAGTAGTAGAAGAGCAGACGGTTAAGCTTAAAGAGAGAAAGAAGGTGATTAGAAAAAAAAAAAGCAAGTCGCATCAGGCGGTGTTCCTTTGTATCCTGGTGATATCACTGGATTAATAGATGCACAACACTGTAGTTTCCAATTTGCAGGGTGTCTTCAAAATTGTCAGCTTGATTGAAAGTGTGATTTATTTTGAAGTTTTAAGAAAACCCAGGAAGAAAGAAAAGGTAGATAAGCACAGACCTAAACACACCCCTGTAACTTGTATGTACTTGGGAGCAAACTTATTTATAGAAGGGAGCGAGCGATTTTGTTATGATACCGTCGTCTATCTGTGTAATATTGTCTTAATGTATTTTTAGGTAATATCTACCAGATTAATGTTTTCGTGATCTACTCAATGGATCCAGAAATATCTACCATTTATATAATATTATGATTATGTACGTCAATCTTGTGCCAGTTGTATTTAGAATAAGTTAGAGGTTCTACTTGAATTTAGTTCTGAACGACTTACTATGATGATCAGATAAGAAAGTCAGAGACTTGTTGATTTTCAAAGCTCCCTAATGCAGAGAAAAATAGTTGCATTTTCATAGTATGAGCTACTGAGAGAACTGATGCAATGACTGCAAATGCTAATCCTAGTACAAAGTATGACTGCAAATGCTTTTGCTCCCTTTTGCTGTAATAATCCTTCTGTATCAGGTAAAAGAAAGAGTCTTGGCAAAAGATGTTATTATGATCCATGTACCGTCATATTACTGGTGTAGTAATATCCTGTGTGGATCCTTTACACTTGTTATTGAGGTCTTGCTGCCCGTGGACCAATCATTTATACAATGATTTGGGTAAGTCTTGGCCTTGTAAGTTCAGAAAGGTAACTACACGCTTTCTTATTCTTTCATGCTGGCATTGATGATACAATATTGTGAATTAGGAAGAATGTCAAACACATCTTAAAATTTGGGAAAAAAAGTAGATATATATATAGAGAGAGAGGGAAGTAAGTGTAACAGCCCTTCAAACTTCTATCTATATCCTTCTCTTCTTGAGTCTAAAACCTTAATCGAAGCAACACACGCATACAGACATAATAATGGATCGAAGTGGTGGAGATGGTTTTCAGAAGATGAAGGTTTAAGATCACACTTGTTGGTGGAGAATCCAGATCTTGAAAATGTTAACGGCACAAGAGAAATTATAAAGGCTGATGATCCTGCTGCATCTTCAATCACTCTTTTTCTTGTATTTAGTGTCATCATTGGTTGTTCTGGCGCACTTACTATGGGAAATGTTGTAAGAAGACAATTAAACCTTCTTTCTTATTTTTACTCTGTCTTGTTGTGTTCTGTCCATTCTCTTATGCCCCAATTTTTTTGCCAAGTATTCATCTTGTCAGTATTTTCTCTACATATATATGCTTATTTACATCAATTTTCTTGCTTAGTTAATTAGGTTATGAAAATCGAACTGATCTCACTCTATATATACATAACTTTATTCAGAATATGTTTGAAAAATTCCGTATTTTGTAGCTTGGTTATACATCTCCCACTGAAGCAGAAATTATGATGTCTGACCTAAGTCTCACAACATCAGAGGTAACAAATTAAAACTCCCTTTTTTTATTGATCTTTCAGGTGTTTTTTCTTTGTTTCTTTGTAGCGCGCCATCGGAAGGGAAATTGAGTTTAGTGTTTATTTGTCTTTATTCATGGTGTTAAAAGTCTTACCTAACCTGGTTGTGATAAGGGTTTTGTAATTGTTTGTGTCTGTCTTTATTCAATGTGTTAAAGTCTTACTGATTGTGTAGGTTCTCATCATTTTGCTGGATGTCTTCTAACTTCAATTTGTGCTTCAATCAGTGTAGGTTCTCATCATTGGAGATGATAGGGTGTCGCAGTTTCCTTCATAAGCTAGTCAATATGTGCTTCTAACTCTTTGTATAAACGTTTTCTGAGAATAATCATGTATGTATCCGTAGTGTGAACGAGTGTTGTAGAGTAGAGATGTTTGATGTTGTATAGAGAATGTCTTGTCTTGCCTTTTCAATTCCTTACTCTTGCTCTTGTTCCTTTGGAATGTTGTGTTGTGAACTAATATTATCTTGCTTCTCTTTATTCTTTCACGGAGCGATCATTGATGAAACAAGACCGATGAAAACTTAGCAAGTAGTGTCTTATAATTTGATTTAGACTACAAATCTTGGACTTGTTGATCTAGCTAGTGATGTACTTTGTTGGCTATAACAAGCTCATTTTGGTTCTAGTTTGTAACTGATTTTGATTTAGTTTAGAAACTAATGCTCTCTACTTTATTTGTAAAGATGATTCACTTTAATATCCCCTCTTTATATATGTGAGCATATATTTAAGCTATTATGAGTTACAATATAAATAATAGATCAATCTTTATGTCTTCAGTCACTAAATTAGAGATATAAGTGTAACCGTGAAATATGATTGAAGCAATTTAACATCTGTAAATATGTTTTTTATGCTTGATAAATAGTTATAATTTAGCGTCTGAAATTTTGATTTAACCTTTGATAAGTGGACACTAAATTAATATTTGATAGATAGGTGTAAACTAACGTACGATATATAAGCTAGAGTCCGATGAATAAAAGCAATTAGCGTCCGAAGATCTAAATTAGTGTTCGATGAGCGGAAGCAATTTAGTGTCCGAAAAAAAATTGGACGTAAAGCTGTAATCTATTTGCCTTCAGTTAGTTAGTGTCCGATTAAGTGACTTGTGACCATTTAGCAGACGCTATTTAGCTTCCGATTGTGGATGCTAACAAATAGACACAAAATAGCGTCCAAAACAAAAATGGACGCAAATTAGTGTCCGCGGACGCAAAAAAAAAATAGCATCCATGCTTTTAGCGTCCGATGAATATCGGACGCTAAAAGCCTAGTTTTTGTAGTGGATCCCACGGGTCTCATTTAAGCTTAAAAACTTCAGATTTGACATAAGAAAAAATATATCACTTTAGCATCATTCATGTAAAGTTTCATCAATTTCAGACAATGTTTAAACATCATTTGAATTGAACAAAAATTAGAAAAGTTGCTGGATGTAAAACGAGGGAAACCACATGGGTGAGGAAAGTAATTTTTGAAACCTCATGGGTGGAATGTGTAATTTTATCAAATGTCATGGGTAGGACATGTAATTTTCCTAAACATAATTTACTACATATTTTGCTGGATTTTAAGGTTTATTAGCGGTTTCCCCCTCTCTCAAGTTCATTCTCCATCGGGGTACCAATCTATTCCCTTTCCATGCTCTTCTATCTCCATTATCTTGCGAAACCGTACTGGCGAACAAGCAAAACAAATTCAACCCCGTCATCAGTGAAAAGGCCTGCCTTTGCGTTGATAAATCGATGAAGCCACTAGATCTCTCGCAACAAATTGAACACGAGGCATAAAACAATTCATCCAGGAACTGGTGATATACTCGAACTCATCTTCCTTCTTGCTGGCGATTATAATAATATAAGATTTTGATTTCTTTTGTCCCACCTGGTGACATATACACCTTGTACATTTTTGCTTTTGTGCCTCTGTGGAGATAAATCGCTGGAACTACAGCATCTTGCTCACCAAATTGAAGATGGGGCTGAAAAATAAATCACTCCAACTCCTCAGTTCATTCTCTCTTGTGTGTGTGCCTCTGTAGACGGGACTCCACAACTCAAGTGAACAATGACTTTCAATTTGATGGTGCTTGTTAAGAGCTTTTTGTCATCTATTTATGAAGATGAGATGGGTTCAATCCACCTATTTTGCACCAATGAAATGTAGATGTAAAAATCTTCTGTGTTTTGTCTTTATATATTGATGTAGATGATACGTTGTGGGTGGTACTTCATTATGCATTCGGTTGGTACTTTTTTATGCTTATGCTTGGTTTTGTTTATGCATATGGTTGGTATCTCTCTGTACATGTGGCTGGTACTTCTTTTAGCATTGTCTGGTACTTCAGTATGCTTTCGACTGTAGTTTTTATGCTTGTAGATGATTCGTATTTATGTATATGGCTGGTAAATTGATGTACATGTATGAACAAAGTACCCATCGACAGTCATATAAAGACAAAACCTTCTATGTTTTGTCTTTATATGTTGATGTAGATGATATGTTACAGTGCAAATGGGCGGTACTTCATTATGCATTTGTTGTTCTTATTTTGCATATAGTTGGTATTTCTCTTTACATGTGGCTGGTACTGTGTTTTCAAAAGATTGGTAGTTGTTTTTAAAACTACTTGTACTTATGGCTGGTACTTGTTTACCAGAAGGCTGGTACTTACTATGCCCATGGCTGGTTTTTTTTTTTTTTCCAAAAGGCCAGTACTTATTTTCAAAAACGTTGACATTTTCTCTGTCTATGAGTGGTACTTGTTTTACATAAGGCTGGTACTTGTTTCTAGAATGTTGGTACTAGTTTTCGAAAGGTTGGTACTTTCTCAGCCTATGACTGGTATTTGTTTTCCGAGAGGCTTGTACTTGCTTTCCAAATTGTTGGTACTGACTCTGTCTATCGCTCGTACTTTCTATGCCTACTGGTGGTATTTATTTTTCAAAATGATGTTACTTGTTTTACAAAATGCTGATACTTTTTGTGTCTATGAGTGGTACTTATTTTCCAAAAGGCATGTACTTGTCTGCACATATGGCGACAGAATACCAAATGTGACTGTAATAAATACCATGCTAACGTAAATAACATACCAATGAATATTAAAAAAAGAACGACACAAGAAGTTTAACACTATATGCTAATTATCTTTAAAAAAAGAACCAGCCACAAAAATGTAATACCTCTCACCCCAAATCTAGATTCCTAATTGTTTCTAATGTAATACCTTATTTTCAATCAACATGCAGGGGCGGAGTCAGCTTGTGAAATTGGGGGGGGGGGGGGGGCACATTAAAAAAAATAGGGGGGCCAGACTATAAAATATATTGTATTATATGTATTTTCTTATTGAATTTTGTAAATTTTAGGGGGCCAAGCCCACCCAACTCAACACCTAGCTCCGCCCCTGTCAACATGTATCTCCCAAAACAAGATGTATGGCGATAAGATGTCAAATATGACTATAATAAATACCATGCTAACGTGAATAAAATACAATAGATAATGAAAATAGTACCATACATAGAAAGTTTAACACAGAAGAGGTATTACATTTAGCACTGGTACAATCAATAATAACTGTACCTAGACCATGCCACAAAAAAATCTTATAACTTGATGAAGGAAAAATACTCCAGATTAAGGGGGAAATGATGAAGAGTTATGTGTTTTGTGTATTACGATAAATTTTATATTTCTAATAGCGAAAATCCCCACAAAATCTAGAACAACAAACTATCTCCCTAACAAAATTTTGATTATAAAATAACTTTATTAAAATCTGAACCCTCCATTTAGAAACCACTTAATCTAATAACTGAAAATTAGTCTAGAATAAATCTACCTATAGTATAATATATACCTACTACCGTACACATTGATTACTCGAAGGAACCGACTTCAACAAAATAATAATAAAGAGAACATGTTGATAATTATCCACAATAAGGATTCAATAATTCCAAAATATAATTAAAAATAAAACTACTTAAAATTTTAGGCATCTATTTAAGAAAAAGAAAGATGGTAAATAGTAAACCGTAAGTAATCTCACTTTGTAAGCTGGTTAGGGAAACAATAATATATTTCCACAAAATTAGCTTTAACTAATTGTCACTAAATTAATTTTGATTTTTAGAAACAAAGTTAAATAAAATTTGGACCCTTCATACATTCTCCTCCTAATGGATGTTAATTAGGTCATAATGGTTCAGGGAACTCGAGACCTAAAATAGAATCCACTTTCATGCGGTTTGATAGAATTATCTACTAAGGCATCCCATGATATTTATTGAACACAGGTCGGGTCAAAACTATAATATATTATTATAATTATATTGCTTCCTATTTTATTATAAGTTCCTCGCTCATATTAATTTTCAAAACGATTTATCTTTAAAATAAGAGGTATTTAAGAAATGGGATATCAATAATACGTCACTCAGTTTAGTGGTTACAAAAAGTATTTTGACTTCTGTCTTAATTTATAAAAAGACACTTTCATCAATAACTTAAAAACATTCTACAAAAATTTAAATACTACCATAAAACAAAAGAAACAATTATATAATCCCACTAAAATTGACACTTTTTGGCATTATTCAATCTTTATGAATTCTAGCTTCTGGGTTAGATCTAGGATCTCTATTCAATCTCTAAAGTCACTGACCGAACAATATCAGAAGAGGGAGCTTAGTAAAAAGGGTAAAGATAAAGGTTCGTACTTTTCGCTCTCCTTAGGAAGCGATTCCAGAGGCGAAATTAATTTTTCGTTCTCTTCTGGTTCTCCTCTGCTTCACAGCGAGATTGGCTCTCGATCTATCTTCTCTTCTTCGGGAGTTTGGAGGTCGCTTGCTTCTATTTCCTATCTCAGTGTTCATTTCCTTTCGGAGCAGCCTGGAGTTCGAAAGGGGCTTCTCTGCATTTGCTCTGCTGCTCTTCTCGTGAAGTTTTTCACGTCGTCGGCATTTGTTCAAGATTGTGGTTTGAGTCTGCGAGTTCTGCTCGTGTTGTGTTGATCTTCGGGTTCAGCTGTCGGGCCGCGGCGGTCCTCTTTACTAGTGTGATTCTTTTCTGTGCGAAGTTTTCTTCGGGGACTGTTTTGGGATTGTGTCTGACCGATTTTTGTCGATCTCTTTCTAGTTTTTTTCAGGGGCTTCTCTTCTTTGTCTATTGTCCGTCTTTCTTCGTCGATGGGTGCCATCTGTGTGGATCTTCCCCTAGCAGTTTGTTGGTCTGCTTGACTTTGCTGGTGGTGGCCATTTTCTCCCCTGGTTTCTATTTCTTCAGTGGAGGGCAGATACTTTGGCTTGCTGTTTGTGTTTTGGTTCGATATTCTTCTTTACTTCGTGTCTGGAGAGTAGGCTTATGGGACTGTTGGCTCTGGTTCTGATTGTTTCCTTTGTCCCTGAGAGTCGGATCACCGGTTTATTGGCTTTGTACTGGATCAGCTAGTCGTGCTGGTGGTTTTTTTGTGTGGGTTCGGTTTGGCTTCTTGGAGGTCAGCGAGAGGCAGTTTTTCGGGGTCCCGTTCTTCGGCTTCAAACTAATGAGTTGTTTAACTCTAATTGTAGGGGTTTGGGGAAATCCAAGGCAGTTTATGGGTTAAGAGTTTGATCCTAAAACTTAATCCAGATATAATCTTCCTCAGTGAAACCCATAAACCTGAGATAGACATGGAGTCTTCTTTGATAAATTTCCTTTGTATCTGGGACTAGCGGTTTCCAGCAGAGGAAGGAGTGGTGGTCTTTGCCTAATGTGGAAGAGTTCCATAGGGTGCTCGTTGTTATCCCAATCAAGGCAATATATGTCAGCTATTATGTCCCTCCCGAGCGATCTTCAATTTGTGTTTATCGAGTTTATGGGTGGTCAAATTGGACACTTAAACATTTGTCCTGGAAACTTCTTCATCTTCTTAGTAAGCAAGTTCGCTTGCCCTGGGTGATAGCCGGTAATTTCAACCAGATTCTGCATGCCTCTGAGAAGATTAGGGGCAGGATTAGGCAAGAAGCGCACATGGCTCCGTTTAGAGACGTTATCGCTGATTGTGACCTCCATGACATCGGTTTGTTTGGAGAAAGTTCTACTTATACTAACTGTCGGGATGGGGAATTTAATTCCCATAGTAGATTGGATAGAGTCTTCTGCTCCTCTGCGGGTCTACAGGTCTTCCCCAATATTTCAGTGGAACATTTACCCCGTGAAGCCTCGGATCATTGTCCTCTATTTATCCGGTTCTTTGGTAACCATAAAATCCCGGCTAGAGTTTTCAGATTCGAAAACGGTTGGTGTCTGGACTCTAAGTGCGCAGAGATAGTTGCTGAAGTCTAGAGCAATAATTTTTCCAGCATTACTACTTCTCTGGGTTTGTGTGCTCGGAAGTTAAGTGAGTGGAAGGGGTGGTCCATTTCCAAGATAAAAAGAAGATTAGCAATAAGAGGAAAGAACTAGGTAATATTTCTATTAGTGATAGCTTTTTGGTAGCTATTAATAATAGGAAGAGACTACTCCTGGAAATAAAGTTACTTTCTTTCCGTTAAGAAATCTGGTGGAAACAAAGATCCAGGGACAAGTGGATAAAAGAAGGAGATAAGAATATGGGTTACTTCCATGCTAGGGCTACTTCAATTAAAAGATCAAAAGAGATTTTTGGTCTTTTGGATTCTGGGAACACTATGCAATACTATTGGCATAGGATTGAAGTTATTCCAGGGAGTATTTCCAAAATCTGTTTACATCTTCCCATCCTCAGGCAGATAGAGACTTCTCTGTGTCAATGGAGGGTCGGCTTAATGCCAGTTTTGTTCCTGAGCTTAGTAGACCATATTCTCGGAGAGGAAATCATTTCTACAGTGAAACATTAGGCTCCAACAAAGCTCTGGTCGGACGGTCAACGGTAAATCTACACCACTTTTTGGCATCTCATTGGGAATCAGATTATTGATGCAGTTATGCCTATCCTTAGAGGCTACCCTCTCCCGGATTCCTTGAATGACTACTTCATTACTCTTATTCCAAAGATGGTGGGTGCGACCGACATTGATAAATTCAGACCGATTGCTCTTTGTAATTTGCGTACAAGATTGCCTCTAAAACCTTGGCTAATAGGGTTCAGCACATTCTTCCTCATCTCATCCCCCACAATCAATCAGGATTTGTGAAGGGTAGATTAATCACGGACAATACCATTCTAGCTCGAGAGCTCCAACACTTCTTAGAGAAAAATCAAGCTGTCAAGAATGGTTTCTTCGCTCTCAAACTGGATTTCAGTAAGGCTTATGACAGATTAAAGTGGGTCCTTTCTCCAAGATGTTCTCTCCTCGATGGGCTTTCCTTCGAATTGGATTACTCCAGTCATGAATTGTGTTCGATCTGTCAGATGCTCTATTGAAATATCCCTAACATTTAAATAATTAAATAATGGTAAATATATATTATTTAGGGGATTATTAAACCCTGAGAAAAGTATATAAACAGTTAGGCGTTAAAAACGCACCAAAACTCCTTAAGGTCATAAACGAGCGTTAAGCCGGACTTAAGCAAATCAAGTTATATAAGCTATAAACTTCATATGAAGTTAATCAAGGATCAATATATGACCTTTAGAATACAGGACCTCATCTAAAACGGTGTAAAAATACAAAATGCTCGGGAGTTCCCTTAAGGGCCCGAAAGTCTCGAAAGTCCCGGAAATACATTATAGGATGAAGTAAAACATTAAACTTCATTCCAAATGCACTATAACACTTTTATAAACATTTAAGATGAAGTCCTCATGGTAGATTTCAATTAAACGCAAAACGCTCGGAGATTCCCGACGGGGGCCCCATAAACCCCCGGGAATGCCCAGAAGGAGTGCCGAGGTGGCACAAAGACCTATATAATTCATACTAAGAGTTCCTAACATCATTATTCAACATTCTAAAGAGAATGCTCGAACTACTTTCTCAAAAATAAACAAAGTGCGGACGAATTTCTTAACGCTCCTATTTTGCCCCGGGAGTGTCCCGGTAGCCCTGAAATTGAGTTATGAGTTGATATAACCCCATATAACTCAATGTAGCACCTTAACATATTATTATTGACTATAAAAATGTCAATAAACACTTGGAACTCATAGCGACTACTTATTTTCCAGAAAATCCTTAAAGCACAAAACGCACCTTCGGGTGTCACAAAAACGCATTCTACGCAATTACCTTGAAGTTTTTGAGAAGCCACGAGTTGATAATATTAAAAGGGGATAAATTGAACATCTAAATCAATTAATTCCAGTGTTAAACTCACAGCTTAAACAGGGCCGATTTTATCATCCAAAAGGTACCTAAAATCAGCATTTTTACCTTAGAACTTTCATCTTTTACCTTGGTATAAATGTACCAATTAAATGTTGTGACTTATAACATGTTATAATATGGTCTTAATACAATATAGTGTGTCAGAAATCAAATTAAAAATCAGTCCCATTTGACCTCTATGTTAGGCGCCATTTAGGGTATAATTTGACTAGTTTTAGTTTAGAAATTTGACTTATGGAATGGTGACTCACCTTATCATGTACCATGTGATAATGTGTCAAATAAATCAGTCAAAGAAGACCTCCATTACCGATTTCCTACAATAAAACAAGAAGAGATTAGCCTTTGATAAATCATAGGAATTAAAATACCAAAAGTAAAGTTCTAGATCTACTTTAGCATTAGTCTATTATATGGAATTGAAACAGCCCATAATCTAGCACATGGTTCTACCGATTTCATGCATGGACAAGGGGAATTATTGCTGTCAGTTAGTCAAGGAAGACAACTACCTAACTATGTATATTCCCTTGCCTAATACAACAAAATCAATTGTCTAGTAGCATCACATGGGTGCCGATTTTATGCTAGAAAAGAAGGTTTAAATTGCCTTATAATTAGTCAATAAAACACCTACCTACCTAGGCATATTCTTATGTCTTTAATTGACAAGGAATCAGCTGCCTACATGAACTCCATTACCGTAAACAAGCAAGGGAATAAGATACAAGTTAGTATAGATAATTGTCTTAGAAAATTCAAAAGAAACATGTACCAACCTTAGTCTTTGTCTTCTAGTTTCAAGTTGTCAAGCAAGTCTTCTACCTCCTTGTCATCAGCCGAAAGTATGCCTCAAATATAGACAATTTATTGAGCCAAACACCAAATTAATAAACAAGGAAAGACTAAACAATTTGACAATTATTGTCAAAATAATTCTGTCATTTCATTCCTTCCTTAAGCCTTACGTGAGATAGGCTCTCATTTGCTCACACCCAGCCGATTGTGTAAGTCCTTCTTCTCTCTTTTCTTCTTCATTTGCTAGTTTACTCCTTAGAGCTTCTAAGCTCCATTAATGGTGTTTTAAGCTCTAACCCCACCATTTTATGTAATTTCCTAGTTAAAATCTCCAAAGTCTTGAAGCAAGAATCATCCTAGTAAACCTACAAGAATTCGCCAAGCATACGTGTTCCAAGGAGCTACCTAGATTCAACAACAACACAAGGAACAAACAAATCAAGTTAAGGTATATCTTCATGTTGAAAATCCTAGCAAAATACCTAAGGTTATTACCGAAATTTTATAACTTCTAAACCTATACTCTCTCATTATTTCATGAAGGGAACTTAGATCTACAATCATCCAAGGGTGTACCGAAAATTCCTTGGAAAATACCTAAGGTAAACTCTTGAAAAACTACTCCAAATCTTTTATTAAATCCTTGTTAGAAGTCTAACAAATGTATCTCCTAAATATGTACAAGGAGGCCGAATTCTCTTCATCAAAATAGCATTTGGAGAGCTTGGAATTCAAGGAGAAATCAAGTACAAGAATTGTCTTGATTTAAGGAGTAAGTTTCTATAATTAAGGTTTATTAAGTTTAAGCTTGATTTAAGCTTCAAACTTTGGTATAAAAATTATGTATAACTTCTAAATAAATTAAGGCCGAAATACTTTGGATTATAATATCAATAAAATTATTTATAACATATAAGGTAAGATTATTACCTTAAGGTATATATTTGAGTCACAAAAATGAATTATGTTACACATATAATTAAACCGAATGGTCGAGGGATAAATGTTCTATTGTGAGTTATAATCATTCTAAGTCATTAGCATAATTTTTAGAAGTGTTATATGGCTTATATACATTTATGTATATTATTATAAAGTATAAATCAAGTTTTAAAACTATATGGTACATATTTGTTAAAGCCGAAAAAAATGGGCTATTTGGTGATTTTCGAAATATATAAGTGTATTAGCTTATATTATAAATTTTGGGGGTATTAAAAAATAGCTGCAAGTATTTAAATGGCTAGTTTGATAAATTATGTGGTTAAAATGTAAATTTTGAAGAGTTTGGTGTACTAATAGTAATTGCCGAGAACCAAAGGGTTGATTTGGTATATTTATGTTATATTATAAGGTAGGAATTAATATTATGAATTTTGGTGAATTTAAATAAGTGTTTAAGTGTTAAAATAACATTTTATAAAGTTTGGGGGCTATTTTGTAATTATTGGAAAGTTGGAAATAAAACCGAGAGTACATATGAATTTATGGGTATATTAAAGTATTAATTATGAAATTAAGTTGGTCAAAGTGTTGACAAAAAAACTTTGGGTTAAAATGATTTATGACATGAAATATTAAGTTTATAAAAGTTTTGGGGTAAATATGTAATTTATGAAAGATTATTTGCAAAATCGAATTGAGTAAGGGGTGAAAATATAATTTACGAAAGTATAGGGGTCTTTTCGGTTAATTAAGAAAATTGAATATTAAAAACTATAGTTTATAAGTTAATATGTAACTTATATAAAGTTTTGGGATTAAATTGTAAATAAAGGAATGGTATATGTCGAGACCTAAAATAATTGTGGTCGTATGGGAATTTATAAAAGTTAATATATTTGTTTTGTAATTTCCGAAAATTAATATGGGTATTTAGTAAATTATAAAGGTTATATGGTTAATTGGTAATTTGTAAAAGTTGTTGGGTTCAAAATATAAATACCGAATTATTATGGTTGGTTTTGTAATTTAATAAAGAAAGGAATTAAAACTATGTATTATTATACATTATGGGGTATAATATAAAGTTTATAAAATAATTGTGGTTATAATTAAAAAAGCCAAATCATATTAGTATATGGACTAAGTGAAAATAATTATGGATATATGATTAATGAAATAAAGATATACAATACAATGGAAATTCATTATCACATGTGAATACCACATAAAATAACGAACTGTTGAATTACCTTGAAACCACTGTAAAATAACAGGGGAAAATAAAGAACATACGGGGTTAGTATACTATGAGTATTAGCTCTGTAGTAACAGTACTGTAATATTTTGTGAATAGTTATATTAATGTACCCGTATTGCATGTATATATAACAGCGTACGGGAAGGAATTACTAGAGCGTGAATTGTCAAGCTAGCTGTTATCCCGGTGAACGGTATGTTAATTGTGTGGTCTGAATGTCCTAAGGATTCTCCTAATGTCCAGACGTTGTGTGTTTAAATTGTTAAGAGCGATATCTGTGGTTTATGTAAATGATATTGTATACTGTATTACTCAGCACTGTTGCGTTCTATTTTTACGCGAACGTCTTATGACTGAAAGCTTATACATCTAAACTGGAACAAGACTAACTGACCTTTCGGTATTATTGAACCTAACTGGTGGTCAACTGTTATAGTCTTAACTCAAGGATTGGATATTGTATCATTGACTAAAGGGCTAACTTATAAAGAGAGGAATCCAGACTGTTTCGACTTTCTGGTTATGCATCATGATCACTACGAGAGACTTCAATGGGGAGTCACTCAAGGAATCCATTGTCCACATTCGACGATGGCGGAGGGCACTACCGTTGGTGCACAGGTTCGACCGGATCGGTCAATTATCCAGGGCCATAAGGTCAGCTGGTAACGGTTCCATTGGAACCCAGGGGACTACTGTCCATTGATAAGTTATTAAGGGTTGTCTTGACATGACGCCTGAGGTGGAATTTAATTGGAAAGGTTAAGGGATTGATTTAAAGGATAAGGGCCAGGTGGCCAACTAACAAGTACAGTTAATTAATACGCGTATCTTGTTTGGTTATTGTTATGGATTGTTGGTGTTTGATTATCTGGTTGTGTTACTATTATGTGATGTGATTTGCAGGTGAACTGTTATGTGATTGTTTAATATTTGCAGCTTTTGTTATTATATTGTAAACCGGTATTTCATGTAAAGAATCTAATATCAAGATGGCTAAAACGACTTAAGGAATCTAGATGACTTAGGACTACATTTAGCATACCAGCATTTCGATTGCTGAGCCCTTCAATGGGCTAAACATTTCAGGTTACTGAAGAAGACACAAGCCGGAGTGCGGGGAACAGGGTAGCTGCCGTGTTTTAATAAACACTCTTAAGTTTTATTTGGTATTGTAATAAGGAGTTTGATGTATTTCATTTAGTTGCTCATCTAGTTTGGATTGGTTTGTAATAATTAGAGTGCTCAGTATCTGTTCATCACAGCGTGAGGAGTGAAGTTGTTAGAAAGAGTAAGGATGCCTTGTTACTCCTAAGGGTGAGTAACGGCGTGTAACACCAAGGATAGTTAGTTTTATTTCCGCTGCGAATTATTATTATTTATGCTACGACTTGCGATGTTATTACAGGTTTAGGATTAGGGGTGTTACAAAAAGTGGTATCAGCGCGTAGTTACGCTTTGATGAAGGATACTGAGTCAAGAACATGAGATAGGAATATTGGGATACGGGAAACGTCTGTGAGGATTCGTGACCTAGATAAAGCTAGGAATATCTTTATTGCTAGTAGTTAGCTTTTTTGCATGTTTGTGATTGTGTATGTAAAAACGGTGTAGCAACCGAGTAGAAATAATAGTATACTATCTTATAGATGTCGACAAGAGGAAGACCACGTGGAGGCAGCAGCGGACGCGGTGGCGAGACACCGGCGGATGTTCCAGAAGTACCAGGCCTAGCAGCGGCCATGGCAGCCTTCGCGCAGCAGCTTGGAGCTCAACTTACGGGAGTCATACCCCACCCGCCGCAGCCTAGGGAAACCAATTGGTTGAAGAGCGTTGCGGACGTTAGAGTTCCCACATACTCAGGGGAACCAGACCTCGCCGCACTGGAGAAGTTCATTGCAGAGCACCAGAAGGCCTTCAAAGCTGTTCGAGTTCCAGAAGACTAGAAGGTCGACATCGCCGCGTACAACCTGAAGGACGCAACTGATATTTGGTGGCGGTCTGTGGAGGGCCACCATAGAGCTACACCGAACTTTGGATGGACAACGTTTGTGGAGGTGCTGCGAGAGAAATACTACCCCGAACACTTAAAGCAGAGAAAAAGGCAAGAGTTCGAGACCTTAATCCAGGGGAGCCAAACAGCCGACCAGTACTACGCACGATTTATCAGCCTGCTAGCTTACATACCAGGAGTCGACTACTCCGACACTGTGAAGATCCAAAAGTTTAGGGGAGGGTTGCAATTTCGCATCCAGGGCGCTATGGGAGCAATACGTTTCGCTACCTTACAAGAATGTTATGATGCAGCATCGGCAATAGAATTAATGCTACAGTCCAGGGAAGAGGCGCAGGGAAAGAAGATAAAGAGTACCGAAGGAGATGATGGTGGATCGACCACTGGCGGCTACTACAAGAAGAAGGGAAGTAAGAAAACCTTTGACTGAGAAGGAGTACTTATATATTACCTACACTTAGTTTGGTCACTAACCTAAACCTTAAACATGAGATTCTTTGATAAAAAGAAGGGGCGGAAGGATTTCCATGGTCAGAAGACGAAGGAGCAGGTCCCTCGTCTGACCGGCCCAGCCATTGATGCATAGCCACTTAGATTGGCACCACCTAGGGGTAAGGATACCCACCTCTTACTTAATCAAGATATTTATTAGCCATACCTTTACTAAGCATGTTGTATAAACAATAGGCAATAAGCCAACCCAGCGCCACTACTACTGTAAGCGCTATGGAAATGATCACCCAGGAGTAGACTGTGGCAGGCAGGAAGGTGGATTGCCGCTATTGTAAAAAGGAAGGCCATCGAGAGTATGAATGTTTCACCAACCCGGCAAGCCGAGTATACAAGGGAGCTAGAGGATCACAGAGGACCCAAGCTACAGAGGCGGGCGGACCAAGAGGAGGCCAGACGCCGCAGAACAACACCTATACTAGAGGACCAGGAGGACAGCCATCCTCATCCGGGAGTCAGAAGGGGAAAGAGATAGTTCCGAGTAGAAACACCCTGTACTCAGTGGGAACTTCAGGCGCTGAGGCTAGCGCTTAACGCGAGAGACGGTAAGCCTAGGACTTAAAACCAAAAGCATGATGCTATGAATGTGTGTTTATAGTTATTCAGTCGATGAGACTTGTATGTGTTTTGTGTGAAATAAAATTTAGAGAGGCCTAACTTAGGGAACCTCTCACCTAAAAGGATGCTTCGACATTTGTTTTCCCATACCTAAGAGACCGAGATCACCTGAGCCTATGAGCGAAGGTCTGGAATATCCAGAGGCAGAATGCCAAGTACTTCGACCCGGCATGATCTTACTCAAGCAATATTTAACTATAGATGAACAAATAACTATTGTAAATGAATGTAGAACTTTGGGAATAGGCCTTGGATGATTTTACACTCCAGGATATGGTAGTGGATCAAAACTTAAATTATATATGATGTGTATGGGTAAGGATTGGGATCCACAAACTAGGTTGTATCAAGTAGTTAGAAAGATAGATGGAACACGAGTTCCTAGGATACCCGATATTTTTCAAATTCTAGTAACAGAAGACGGTCAAGATTTCACAACAATTAGAGACAAACCCTATACCAGACCTGAAGGCAGATATTTGTATTGCAAACTTTTATGAGAAAAGGGGGGGAACCTGGATTACACCAGGACCGAGATGAGACATTTGAGTCATTACCAAGGGATACCAGTTTATCATTCTCCATTGGAGATGATGCGGAATTTTTGTACGTTGATCAGAAGAGGATGGACAAGGCAAAAAGATTATTTTGAAGTCAGGAGATGTATTGATATTTGGTGGAGATCTAGATTAGTATACCATGGGATTAAGACCATTAAGTTAAATACAGCCCCATCAATCTTAGTAAATACTACCCTTTTGAAACCCGGATGGTTAAATTTGACGTTTAGGCAATATTGATGTAATTATCTTGTATGTGAGAATCATTGGATTAATGAATGGCATTTTCTATTTTGAGTCATGCACTATCTTACAAATTGTTAACCCCAGGCCTCGAGTCGAATGGAGAAGCAGTGCTGAATGTGTTGGACAAGACCGAGGCCAAGGATAAGGGGAAGTTATTATGTGAACCTTTACAGTAAATGGCGTGAGTGCATCGATACTGTTCGATTCAGGAGCGTCTCATTCCTTTATATCCTCTACATTAGTAAGGAAGTTGGAGACAACCCCTGAGCCTCTCTCAGAATTCCTAGTCACTTACCGACGAAGAGAGAGTGAGGTGATGAAACTACACAAGGAGTTTTCAATTAACATCATGGACGAAGATTTTCACGCAGATTTGATTGAGTTGGATAATTTAGGATTTGACATCATCATGGACATGGATTGGATACAGAAGTACAAGGGACACTACATTGCGCAGAGCATAGATTGCTATTGAAGAGCCCTAAGGGCAAGATAGTTTCATATCGCAGTACTCCTAGAGAGCCGACATTCAAGCTAGTATCTGCTATTACATTGATGAAGAAGGTGAAGAAGGGACAACCAGTCTACTTGTGTTATGTCCAGGACATGAGGCTGGAGGAGCAGACACAGTCAGACATACCAGTGATTTCAGATTTTCCTGACCTATTTTCAGAAGAATTACCAGGGATGCCACCCAAGAGAGATGTGGAGTTCTCCATCGACTTATTACCAGGCACAAGGCCTATTGCTAAAAGCACCATACAGAATGGCACCAGCAGAAATGAAGGAGCTGAAGATCTAGTTAGAAGATCTGCTTGATAAAGTTATTCAGACCGAGTGCATCACCATGGGGAGCACCAGTTTTGTTCGTGAAGAAGAAGGAGGGTAGCATGCGACTATGCATCGACTACAGGGAGCTTAATGCAGTCACGGTGAAGAACAAGTACCCGTTACCACAGATTGATGGTCTATTTGACCAGTTAGAGGCGCTACAGTTTTCTCAAAGATTGATCTGAGATCAGGATACCACCAGATAGGGATAGCTGATGAACTAGACAAAGAAGACAGCTTTTCGGACGCGTTATGGGCACTATGAGTTCCACAGTTATGCCATTTGGCTTGTCGAACCCCAGCCTATCATGGACCTTATGAACCTTTGTTCAGGGACAGTTTGACGCATCAGTGGTTGTATTCATCGACGACATTCTAGTTTATTCAAAGACTAAGGACGAGCACGAGGTGTAATCTGAGGCAAGTTTTTTACAGACCATGAGAGAGAATCAATTGTATGCCAAGCTTTCAAAGTGTGATTTCCGGCTAGACAACGTAGCTTTTCTAGGGCATGTAATATCCCCAGCGGAATATCTGTAGACCCTGCGAAGATTGAGGCAGTTAAGACTTGGCCGAGACCGAAGACAGTGACAGATATCCGTAGTTTCTTGGGATTAGCTGCTTACTACCGCAGGTTGTTCAAGACTTCTCCAAACTGGCGAAACCTATGACGAGCCTGATGAAGAAAGATTCTCCATTTGTATGGACAGCAGATGTGAGCGTTCCTATCAGACACGGAAGGACCTACTGACGGGCACTAATACTCACCATTCCAGAGGGGACCGACGGATTTGAAGTATATGCGATGCCTCAGGCACAGGGATAGGGTGTGTACTTATGCAGAATGGAAAGGTTGTTGCTTATGCATCACGACAGTTGAAGAAACATGAAGAGAACTACCCGACTCACGATCTAGAATTGGGGGCAGTTGTTTTGCACTAAAGATTTGGCACACTACTTATATGGAGTGACAGTGATAGTTTTCAGATCATAAGAGCCTTCAGATTATTCACACGAGATGAGCTTAACATGAGACAGAGGCGATGGGTCGAGTTTCTGCAGGACTACGACATCGATCTCAGGTACAAGGAGGGCAAGGCAATGTTGTTGCTGACGCCCTGAGCCGTAGAGCTCATTCCTTATTTGCCATGACAGGAGACAACGACCTCATCGAGGAGGTACGTTGTGCTCAGAAAATGACCAATATATGACACTATTAGGCAGCAGTTGACTGACGGTATCTTCGAGAGACAATATGATTTTGTACTCAGTGAAGACAGGTTAATCAAACTGAATGGCCGTTTGTGCATTCCAGAGTCCCCTAGACTTGAAGGAAAAGATATTACAGAAGCTCATTGCTCATCCTTATCAGTACACCCAGGGTCATCAAAGATGTACAAGGATTTGAAATTACATTTCGTGGAGTGGTATGAAGAAAGATGTTGCAGAATTTGTGGCGAGATGTATGATGTGTCAAAAGTGAAATTTGAGCACCGGAGACCGGCGGTTTAGTACATCCAATGCCCATTCCATATTGGAAGTTCGAGGATATATCCATGGATTTCATAGTAGGTCTTCCACCGACTAGAGGAGGTGCTAACATGATATGGGTCATCGTCGACAGACTGATGAAGGTAGCAAAGTTCATTCCTATCAAGGACACTTGGAAAGTTCCCAAACTGGCGGACCTCTTCCAGAGAGAGATAATCGACACCACGGTGTACCGAAGTCTATTGTGTCAGATAGAGATTTAAGGTTTGTTTCCAGATTTGGCAGCAAGTACAGAGGCATTGGGTACGAAGCTGAAGCTAAGTACAACCTTTCATCCACAGACACATGACGAGTGAAAGAACAATTCAAACATTAGAGGATATGCTTAGAGCTTGTGCCTTAGACTTCCAGGAAAGCTGGATAGATCGACTCCATTTGATCGAGTTTACGTACAACCAGTTATCATGTATCCATTCAGATGCCACCATTCCAAGCTTTGTACGGCAGGCCATGCAGAACACCACTATGTTGGGACAGGCCAGTGAGAATATCATCTTAGGGCCAGAGTACCTAGACCAGATGAAAGAGGATATAGTGCAAATACGCAAGAACATGAAGATAGCCCGGACAGACAGAATCATATGCTGATGTTCGTAGGAGAGACCTCGAGTTCGCAGTAGGCGATCGAGTCTTCCTTAGAGTTTCACCTATGAAGGGAGTTTTCAGATTTGGGCAGAAGGGCAAGCTTAGCCCGAAGTATGTAGGACCGTACCTTATTACGGAGCGAATGGGCCAATAGCTATACAGATTAGATTTCCTGTTGAGTTGGTGAGGAGTGCACAATGTGTTTCACATTTCTCAGCTAAGCAGTATGTGCCTCACCCATCACATATCTTAAAGCCCGAGACACTCGAGCTAGATCCTACACTTATATGAGGAGACCCCAGTTCTCATTTTAGACTCCAAGACTAGGGATACCAGGAACAAGACTATTAGAATGGTCAAGGTTCAGTGGTCAAACCATGACATTGAGGAGGTGACATGGGAGTTAGAAGACTCCATGCGAGACAAGTATGCAGCACTTTTCTCTTAGTTTTGTGTATACTTGTGGGGGTACGTGGGCGTAACCCTTTTAAGGGGGTAGAGCACCACGTGTGACTGCATATTTGCAGTCTGGTTTTGGTTTGTGTTGGTTGTTTGTACTTGATTGTTGCACATGTGTGCACTGGAGTGAATGGTTATTGGTGTGTTCTATGTAGCACTTGGTTGTTGGTTATTGATGTGTTCTATGTAACACTTGGTTGGTTAATAAAGTACATTTATTTACTTTACAGTATATTCATTCCTATTGCAATCACACAAGAGATTTACTGCCAAGGGTTACGCCTCTGCACTCTGTAGGACTGAGTGTTTTGGTATTGCACTTGTGCAGTGATGACCTAGTGGGATAGCTAGGAAGTTGGGACACTTATTTACTTTACAACATCTATTAAGTTATTTATGCTATGATTACATTGTTTGCCATGAGCAAGGTTATGTGTATGTACAAATTGCATACACTCAGATTACTGATGGAATGTAGAGGTGTCAATATAGTATTGACACCCAGGAATGACAAGTATGCAGAGAATAGATATGGGGAACTTGATTCCATAGGATAAGTAAGTACAAGTTATGACTCGGGACGAAGTCCTTTTAAGGGGGAAGACTGAAACACCCCTAACATTTAAATAATTAAATAATGGTAAATATATATTATTTAGGGGATTATTAAACCCTGAGAAAAGTATATAAACTTAGGCGTTAAAAACACACCTAAACTCCTTAAGGTCATAAACGAGCGTTAAGCCGGACCTTAAGCAAATCAAGTTATATAAGCTATAAACTTCATATGAAGTTAATCAAGGATCAATATATGACCTTTAGAATACAGGACCTCATCTAAAACGGTGTAAAAATGCAAAATGCTCGGGAGTTCCCTTAAGGGCCCGAAAGTCTCGAAAGTCCCGGAAATACTTATAGGATGAATTAAAACATTACACTTCATTCCAAATGCACTATAACACTTTAATAACAATTAAGATGAATTCCTCATGGTATATTTCAATTAAACGCAAAACGCTCAGAGATTCCTGACGGGGGCCCCATAACCCCCCGAATGCCCAGAAGGAGTGCCGAGGTGGCACAAAGACCTATATAATTCATATTAAGAGTTTCATAACATCATTATTCAACATTCTAAAGAGAATTATGAACTACTTTCTCAAAAATAAACAAGTGCTCGGACAAATTTCCTAACGCTCCTATTTTGCCCCGGGAGTGTCCCGGTAGCCCGGAAATTGAGTTATGAGTTGATATAACCCTATAACTCAATGTAACACCTTAACATATTATTATTGACTATAAACAATGTCAATAAACACTTGGAACTCATAGCGACTACTTATTTTCCAGAAAATCCTTAAGCACAAAACACAAGTTCGGGTGTCACAAAACGCGTTCTACGCAATTACCCTGACATTTTTGAGGAGCCGCGAGTTGATAATCTTAAAAGGGGATAAATTGACCATCTAAATCAATTAATTCCAGTGTTAAACTCACAGCTTAACGGGCCGATTTTATCATCCAAAAGGTACCTAAAATCAGCATTTTTACCTCAGAACTTCATCTTTTACCTTGGTATAAATGTACCAATTAAATTTGTGACTTATACATGTTATAATATGGTCTTAATACAATATAGTGTGACAGGAATCAAATTTAAAATCAGTCCCATTTGACCTCTATGTTAGGCGCCATTTAGGGTATAATTTGACTAGTTTTAGTTTAGAAATTTGACTTATGGAATGGTGACTCACCTTATCATGTACCATGTGATAATGTGTCAAATAAATCAGTCAAAGAAGACCTCCATTACCGATTTCCTACTATAAACAAGAAGAGATTAGCCTTTGATAAATCATAGGAATTAAAATACCAAAAGTAAAGTCCAAGATCTACTTTAGCATTAGTCTATTATATGGAATTGAAACAGCCCATAATCTAGCACATGGTTCTGCCGATTTCATGCATGGACAAGGGGGAATTATTGCTGTCAAATTAGTCAGGAAGACAACTACCTAACTATGTATATTCCCTTGCCTAATACAACAAAATCAATTGTCTAGTAGCATCACATGGGTGTCGATTTTATGCTAGAAAAGAAGGTTTAAATTGCCTTATAATTAGTCATAAAACACCTACCTACCTAGGCATATTCTTATGTCTTTAATTGACAAGGAATCAGCTTCCTACATTGAACTCCATTACCGTAAACAAGCAAGGAATAAGAGACAAGTTAGTATAGATAATTGTCATAGAAAATTCAAAAGAAACGTGTACCAACCTTAGTCTTTGTCTTCTAGTTTCAAGTTGTCAAGCAAGTTTTCTACCTCCTTTGTCATCAGCCGAAAGTATGCCTTAAATATAGACAATTTTATTGAGCCAAACACCAAATTAATAAACAAAGGAAAGACTAAACAATTTGACAAAAATTGTCAAAATAATTCTATCATTTCGTTCCTTCCTTAAGCCTTACGTGAGCTAGGCTCTCATTTGCTCACACCCAGCCGATTGTGTAAGTCCTTCTTCTCTCTTTTCTTCTTCATTTGCTAGTTTACTCCTTAGAGCTTCTAAGTTCCATTAATGGTGTTTTAAGCTCTAACACCATTTCTATGTAATTTCCTAGTTAAATCTCCTAGTCTTGAAGCAAGAATCATCCTAGCAAACCTACAAGAATTCGCCAAGCATAAGTGTTCCAAGGAGCCACCTAGATTCAACAACAACACAAGGAACAACAAGATCAAGTTAAGGTATATCTTCATGTTGAAAATCCTAGCAAATACCTAAGGTTATTACCCGAAATTTTATAACTTCTAAACCTATACTCTCTTCATTATTTCTTGAAGGGACTTAGATCTACAATCATCCAAGGTGTACCCGAAAATTCCTTGGAAATACCTAAGGTAAACTCTTGAAAAACTACTCCAAATCTTTTATTAATCCTTGTTAGAAGTCTAACAAATGGATCTCCTAAATATGTACAAGGAGGCCGAATTCTCTTCATCAAAATAGCATTTGGAGAGCTTGGAATTCAAGGAGAAATCAAGTACAAGAATGTCTTGATTTAAGGAGTAAGTTTCTATAATTAAGGTTTATTAAGTTTAAGCTTGATTTAAGCTTCAAACTTTGGTATAAAAATTATGTATAACTTCTAAATAAATTAAGGCCGAAATACTTTGGATTATAATATCAAAAAAATAATTTAAAAATATAAGGTAAGATTATTACCTTAAGGTATATATTTGTGTCACAAAAATGAATTATGTTACACATATAACAATTTAAACCGAATGGTCTAGGGCGAAAATGTTGATTTGAGTTTATAACATTCTAAGTCATTAGATAACTTTTAGAAGTGTTATAGGGCGTATATACATTTATGTATAATTATTTAAAAGTCTAAATAAAGTTTAAAACCCATATGGTACATATTTGTTAAAGCCGAAAAAAAATTGGGCATTTGGTGGTGATTTCGAAATATATAAGGGTATTAGCTTATATATTAAAATTTTGGGGGTATTAAAAAATAGCTACAAGTATTTAAATGGCTAGTTGATAAATATGTGGCTAAAATGTAAATTTGAAAGAGTTTGGTGTACTAATAGTAATGCCGAGAACCAAAGGTTGATTTGGTATATTTATGTTATAATATAAGGTAGGAATTAATATTATGAATTTTGGTGAATTTAAATAAGTGTTTAAGTGTTAAAATAACATATTATAAATTTTGGGGCTATTTTGTAATTTTTGGAAAGTTGGAAATAAAACCGAGAGTACATATGAATTTATGGGTATATTAAAGTATTAATTAGAAATTAAGCCTTGGTCAAAGTGTTGACCAAAAACTTTGGTTTAAAATGATTTATGACATGAAATATTAAGTTTATAAAGTTTTGGGGTATAATATGTAATTTATGAAAGATTATTTGCAAAATCGAATTGGTAAGGGGTGAAAATATAATTTACGAAAGTATAGGGGTCTTTTCGGTTAATTAAGAAAATTGAATACTAAAACTATAGTTTATAAGTTAATATGTAACTTATATAAAGTTTTGGGATTAAATTGTAAATAAAGGAAAGGTATATGTCGAGACCTAAAATAATTGTGGCCATATGGTAATTTATAAAAGTTAATATATTTGTTTTGTAATTTCTAAAAATTAATATGGGTATTTAGTAAATTATAAAGGTTATATGGTTATTTGGTAATTTGAAAAGTTGTTGGGTACAAAATATAAATACCGAATTATTATGGTTGGTTTTGTATTTAATAAAGAAAGGAATTAAAACTATGTATTATGATACATTATGGAGATAATATAAAGTTAATAAAATAATTGTGGTTATAATAAAAAAAAGCCAAATCATATTAGTATATGGACTAAGTGAAAATAATTATGGATATAATTAATGAAATAAAGATATACAGTACAATGGAAATTCATTATCACATGTGAATACCACATAAAATAACGAACTGTTGAACTACCTCGAAACCACTGTATAATAACAGGGGAAAAAAAGAACATACGGGTTAGTTAATACTATGAGTATTAGCTCTGTAGTAACAGTACTGTAATATTTAGTGAATAGGTATTAATGTTACCCGGTATTGCATGTATATATAACAGCGTACGGGAAGTAATTACTAGAGCGTGAGTTGTCAAGCTAGCTGTTATCCCGGTGAACGGTATGTTAATTGTGTGGTCTGGATGTCCTAAGGATTCTTCTAAGGTCCAGACGTTGTGTGTTTAAATTGTTAAGAGCAATCTGTGGTTTATGTAAATGATATTGTATACTGTATTGCTCTGCACTGTTGCGTTCTATTTTTACGCGAACGTCTTATGACTGAAAGCTTATACATCTAAACTGGAACAAGACTAACTGACCTTTCGGTATTATTGAACCTAACTGGTGGTCAACTGTTATAGTCTTAACTCAAGGATTGGATATTGTATCATTGACTAAAGGGCTAACTTATAAAGAGAGGGATCCAGACTGTTTCGACTTTCTGGTTGCGCATCGTGATCACTACGAGAGACTTCAATGGGAGTCACTCAAGGAATCCATTGTCCACATTCGACGATGGCGGAGGGCACTACCGTTGGTGCACAGGTTCGACCGGATCGGTCAATTATCCAGGGCCATAAGGTCAGCTGGTAACGGTTCCATTGGAACCCAGGGGACTACTGTCCATTGATAAGTTATTAAGGTTGTCTTGACATGAGCGTGAGGTGGAATTTAATTGGAAAAGGTTAAGTGATTGATTTAAAGGATAAGGGCCAGGTGGCCAACTAACAAGTACAGTTAATTAATACGTGTATCTTGTTTTGGTTATTGTTATGGATTGTGGTGTTTGATTATCTGGTTGTTGTTACTATGATGTGATGTGATTTGCAGGTGAACTGTTATGTGATTGTTTAATATTTGCAGCTTTTGTTTTATTATTGTAAACCGGTATTTCATGTAAAGAATCTAATATCAAGATGGCTAAAACGACTTAAGGAATCTAGATGACTTAAGACTACATTAGCATACCAGCATTTCGATTGCTGAGCCTTCAATGGGCAAAACATTTCAGGGTTCTGAAGAAGACACAAGCCGGAGTGCGGGGAACAGGGTAGCTGCTGTGTTTTAATAAACACTCTTAAGTTTTATTTGGTATTGTAATAAGGAGTTTGATGTATTTCATTTAGTTGCTCATCTAGTTTGGATTTGGTTTGTAATAATTAGAGTGCTCAGTATCTGTTCATCACAGCGTGAGGAGTGAAGTTGTTGGAAAGAGTAAGGATGTCTTGTTACTCATAAGGGTGAGTAACGGCGTGTAACACCAAGGATAGTTAGTTTTATTTTCCTCTGCGAATTATTATTATATATGCTACGACTTGCGACGTTATTACAGGTTTAGGATTAGGGGTGTTACATCTATCCTCATCAATGGCAAACCAGGTAATACTTTCACTCAGTCGAGAGGTATTAGACAAGGTGATCCTCTATCCCCTTTCTTATTCATTTTGGCCCTGGAAGCTCTTTCTAGTTTCCTTAATAAGTTTGATATTAATGGAGATTACCATGGGATCAAGCTCTCTCCCCTTTGCCCGTCCATTTCTCATCTAGCCTTTGTGGATGACCCTCTCTTTTCGGGAAAGCAAACCACAAATATCTCCCTCCTGAACCAAATTCTCACCAAATTCCTCCTAGCTCTGGGCACAAAATAAATCATCTCAAATCGGAACTTGTGTTTAGCAAAAAATTATCTCCCTCCATCAAAGGTAACCTCGCCATCTTGCTTAACATCCAAGAGGTCCCCTGCTTCACCAAATACTGGGCCTCCCCCTTAAGATAGGTAGGAGAAAACATGATATATTCACCTATCTCCTGGATTCCGTGCACAAAAGGGTTTCCAGCTGGACCAAACCTATGGCTCAAGCAGCTAGATCCATTATGGTGTCTAGTGTTCTCCAATTCATTCCCAACTATACAATGTCCTTATTTCTGCCCCCTAGGGTATCATTGTGAAACTCAATTAAGCCTTTTCCTCTTTCTGGTGGAGTGGAAAGGGTGATAAAAAAGCTCTCCATGGACTAAATGGTCTAAGGTCTGTGAGAATGTGGACCAAGGTGGTCTAGGCTTTAGGGAAGTGGAGAATTTCAACAAAGCTCTTTGGGTGAAACAGCTTGGAGATTACTTACTACTCCGGGGTCTTTAGTAGCCCAAGTTATGAAACACCTGTATTATCCTCATAACAATATTAGAGAGTGCTACCCCACTAGCAAAGGTAGCACTATCTGGAAGTCCATCTCATTTGTTTTGAATTTGCTTAGAGAAGGTTCTCAGCTTCTTGTCCTACCACGGGGGTAGGGAACATTTCCCTCCGACTCCAGACATGGTTAGTATGAACCATTGGATCTGGACCCTCTCTAAAAGATAAAGTTATCAGTCAAATGGTTTATAAATTTTCTGGTGAAGGAAACAGTGTGGATAGTTCTTCCAACCCTACTCATTTCATTGGTAGAGTTGGATGAAGATTAACACCTCTATTTGTTGCCCAAGAGTTAAGCTTAATCTCTGGAAGTTTTTGGGTAATATCATCCCTTGTCCGAATAATATGGCTAGACAGATTGGAGGTGATCGAAATGCTTCTATGGGGCTAAGGATAATTTGGCTCACTGCTTCTTCCATTGTGTGCAGTTAGAGATATATGGAGGGGGTTGATTGATGTTAATGGTGTTCCAAAGAATGTGGATGGTATGATTGATTGGTTCTTTCGAATGACCAATGTTTGGAGTGTGAAGAAGCACTCTCTTATTGCTAATAAGCTCGGGTCATTTATGCGTCGAGCAATAAAGTCAAGCATAACACAGAGCTATCGTGGTGGAAAGAAGTTGAGGTAAATAGTTCCTTTACTGAAGCTTACATTTTGGTGATGAAGGTCTCTTTTCCCCTTAATGCGCAGAGGAATGTGGGAGCCCCGCCCATTGGCTTCCTCAACATATGCGCTGGTATGCTCTCTAGTCGGTATAGGGATCGGGTCATAGCGGGGCTTATCCGGGATGATCTCGGTCTGCCCATTGCAGCTTTCAATCAAAGAATCTCTAGCACTAGTAATGTGCAGTATGCTGATATCAAAGCAAAAAGAATTGCCATGGAGATTGCTATCTCGATGGGCAGCCATAGCATTTGCATTGAGTCAGTTGAAAAGTATTTGGAGGATGTCCTCAATTTGGGAGATATTGGAAGGGACAATGCTAGTTGGGATGATATATCGATGGTTAGAGGTTTATTGTCTAGCTTTGCTAGTATTGTAAGGGTAATTCTACTTGTATGATAACTATCCGCTTAGGCTTATCTGTAATCTGGGGAACCCTCAGTTTGATAGTAATCTGATCTGGATGGGGGAATTTGTACCCCCTAGTATCATTATGGCTTGTAAGTTAGACATGGACCTAGCATGACTAGAGGGTCTTTACCTCTTTTGGTCTTGCTAGTTGGTGTATTACTATTATAATATATGGTCATCTCAATTTTCATCAAAAACATGCGTGCTGACCGCTAGGACATCGACTTAACTGGTGTAACTCATGATTTGACAAATTTAGACGAACCATTTTTTTCCTAAGATCATAAAGTATCACAAATCCCCATTTTTCACGCTACTTTAATTCATGCTATTTTGTATATTAATCCTAAAAAAGTGTTAAGTAACCTCAAGTTTCGGTGAAGACTATAATTTCCCCACCTTTTTATCACTTGATACGGCTAGTTCGCTTGCTATATTTCTTACATCAAGTAGTAGCAGACAAAAGAGAGGAGTCGAGAAATATTCTGAGTTGGGGTATAGCTGATTATATTCGATCTTCTTATCAACATAAGTTTAATTCTTTGAAATTCATGAATAATGTTATCATGATCCTTAAAACAAGTTCCAATATTTCTGTTAATATTTGTTGTTGATATTGTTAAATAGAACAAACATATTAAACATTGAGAAAAATTGATTTGGTAATAGTTTAATGGAACTGATTGTTAAGTTTCCAATTAACCAGATTCCTGAACTGATTGCTTAATTGGTTACAACTTATAACTGGTATATAGTAAATTAAATTTTGGTTAACTATATAACCAAATATCATATATTTCGAATAACATTTAGTTTACCGAAAACTCGTTTAGCCCATTAGATTACAAAACTAACCAAATGATCATTTCTACTTTAAGTCTTTCTGTTTCTTCATAATATAGTTTCACCACTTTACTATTAACAAGTCTAGTTATTGTTACTTGCCAATTGAGAATTCATTCAGAGACATCAACATAAGATACAAGTACCAGAAATAATAGAGACGCGACATAAGTACGGGGTGGCTGTAAATAGGAAACAATATCTATTAGCAACACTTTCAGTAATCGTCTTTCAAAAAAAAACTTTCAGTAATCAATCTTTGTCTTTTTAAGTTCATTAATCTAACCAATCTACCCCTAGCTCTCTTACATAAAATGGGGACAGTCACTTCACCAAAGACTAAATTTTCATTTACACAACAAGTACCAACTTACAATAAAAAAAGTGCTTCTATATATAAACAATAAAAATAAATAAATCAAAACCACCAAATCTTAATTTCAAATCAATCAAACATTTCACAATGAGGTATTTCAAGAAGACACATGAATAAGTATATATTTTTAACCACCTTATTGGTTGCTAAAAATTTGAAACTCGATTATCTTCCTGTGTGTCATTTCTTAATCAAGCTCAAGTTTTTCCCAACTGACAAAAGTTGTTGATCTCTTAGTACCTTTAACCTTGAGTATCATCCTTTTAGTATACAGTCGATTTCGACTGATCTGAGCTTGTTGAACACACAATGTCAAAATCCTCATCTCCCATCCTTCAACTTTCCCATTTCTGATTTCCTGCTTATCTGACCTCCTCCTCCACTAGTCGAACCTGAGGGATAAGATCCGTCATATTCACTGATCAGTTTCCGGGATCCCATGGGTTACCATTTGCCTGAAACGTTCCAAGTCTTGCTTGTATTCAGCGGTATTATATTCTAAACCTGTTGGGAACTGTAGACTATGCTATGTCCTGGCGAAACACCGTCATTTAGATCAGCCAAAGCCATGTTTCCTTCCAAAGCTCGAACTATCTGCTCATTCCATAATTTGTAAGATAATGTCAAAATCAATTAGCAATGACAAAGAACTAGCTTTTTAATCCCTATTATTCGTAATGGTAATGGTCCAGAGAAGATTGAGCTATTAAAGTGCTCTTAATTGCTATCATAACCCTTCTTCTGTGCAATTCATAAACAGGTTTATGAATTGCACATAATGAATAATCACAATTATTTTATTTAATAACCTTAAATTCATCTTGAGATTTGACCTATTGTCCTATGTGACAATCCACAAAAACAATTTTGAAGATGTACCTGACTCATCTTTGGTCGACGTTTAGCTGAATGTCGTACAGAAGCAGCTGCACAAGTTATCGTGCGCATCACCTCTTCATGGTTATATTTGTTCTCTAACTTTGGATCTATAAGAGGGTCAAAGTTACCATCTTCTAGAGCTCTTTGAAGTAGAGGTTTTGCCTGGAAAATCAGACCATAGTTATCAAGAATTACTTTTATTGCTTGAGATGAGTGGCAATTCTAGTTATTCAAGGGGGAATTCAATTTAAACCATGGATACAAATAAGGAGTAAAAAATTACCCAGTCAACCATACTGTCATCCATGTCAAATGCTTTCATGGCATGCGGCAAGCGTCCAGTGATTAGTTCAAGAAGCATGACTCCAAAGGAAAATACATCAGATTTTTCAGTGAGTTTCCCACTTGCAGCATACTCTGGAGCCAAATACCTACCAGTTTTCCAGAGTAAATTAATCCAACAACGTTAAGCATCCATCGTAAGAGTTTGAATAAGTCAATGAACATAACTAAGTACAAGACCGAGTGTTTGATCTTACCCAAAGTTCCCATCACTCTCGTGGATACATGAGTACTCTGATCAGTGGTAAACTTTGCGAGTCCAAAATCAGCAACCTACGTGAAATCATATGAAGTTATGAATGTCTATTAGATTTAAAAAAAAACAATGAAATTTGATTTGGTATTATATGGCCCAAATACCCAAATTAAGAACTACAAAACAGTTATCAATCATAATAAGAAGGGATTGAGAGGGTCAAAGGAATAACAAAATGCACATGGAATTAATAACATAAAATAGATGCAACAACTTACCTTTGCTTCAAAATCAAAATCAAGAAGTATATTGGCAGCTTTAATGTCACGGTGAATAATCTTAGGCCGGCCTGAATCAGTTAGACAATACCCACAAGCATTTAGCAAAAAATCCAAACAACAAAAATGGTAATCAAGTACTTCTAACAAGGTAAAACTTACAGTCTTCATGCAAATACGCCAGTCCCCTAGCTGATCCCAGGGCTATCTTCATTCTAGTTGCCCAAGTCAAGGTAGGGACACCTTTCGCTACAGATGATGACAGCCAATTAAGTGACAAGAGCCCAAATTTTGTGTGAAAATTATCAGCTAGCATCGAAGAATTTGAGCAGGTTGTCCAAAAGGAAAGAAAAGAAACAAAACAAACCGTGAAGATGGTACTGCAAGGTCCCATTTGGAATGTATTCATAGACAAGCAATCTGTTGGCATCTGTTACACAGTATCCAACCAAGGACACAAAGATCTGTGATGAACTCTGCTTACGGTTTCAATTTCAGCCTCAAACTCATTATCACCCTGGCGACTATCAGCTCTCAATGATTTCACCGCCACTTCCATTCCATTTGGGAGGACCCTTTATGAACGTATCCAAACCCACCTTGTCCAAGTATATTAGAATCTGCAAACTCATCAGTGGCTTGGGCGAGCTCCTCGTAGTTGAATATATTCATTGAGAAACCAAGAGTTTGCTTTCTAGGTTTAGATGTGCCCACCGTTCCAGATGAATTGTTAGTAGGAGGCCCCGACCCATAGCTGCTTACCGATGTCGTTGTTTTGATCGGACGAGTATGGAGCCGGTGGTTGTTGCTCTTGGGGATAGGGCCTGAAGAAGGCGGAGACATGTAAGGTTTCGCCGGAGGTTGGGTCCCTTGTGAATAAGGACCGGAAGATGGTGGGGAAGCGTGAAACGCCGCCTGTGGTTGCCATCCTTGCGAATTGGGAGCGGAAGGTTGCGGGGACATGTAATGCGCCGCCGGTGGAGAGGGGTTGTTATTCTGCTGCCATAGTGGTTTCTCCGGATCATAGTAAGCACCTGTAGAAAGTACCCACCACATAGTTGAATAAACTACAAAGCTAAACATTGGAAACTTATTCATCTGGCTAGTGAAAAGCAAAATCGAAGAAGGAATATTGGCATGATTTGGATTGATCCATGAACAGGGAAGGGAAAAACAATTTATCTTGAAAATCTCATATTGTCCCACAACTATATATGTACACACACAACATATAATGGAAAGTAAAAATGAAAACTGTTTTTACAACTTTGAATACCTAATCTTTAAAATATTGTTAAAGAGTTACAATATAGTACTAGAGTAAGGGAATACTCATGTTTAATAGATATCAGCATTGAAGATGTTTTGATTTATCCCTAACTCGCAAACCATTGCTTAAGGTATATACTATAAAATATAATGATATAGGTTCAAGATTAACGTTTTAATGTACAGAACTTGGTTTAGATTTCGAGGCTTTTATTTTTATGTTTTCTTGTAACTTTTTAGAAATGGGAAATTAAAACTAGTTACTTCATTATCCAAATTTACTCGCAATATATAAGTCAACACCATATTGTTCAAAAGATAAGCTTTGAGAGTCAAACCTGTCGGACCAACCGGTTTTTTCTTCTTACAACGACAAATGACCCCACAACAATAACAATTATTTTAATCACCAGAATCCCAACAACAATGCCGCGAGCAACAGCACTAGGATCAGCCATTAATTGTTTGCTTTGGGTGGGGGTCAAGTAGCTAGTCAATGGCGATGGTCGATCTCCTCTTCCAAGCTAGGTAGAGAAAGAGGGGGATGAAGGGAAGGAAAATGGTGGGTGGATTGTAATAATATGAAAATGTCTTACATTATAGTTATAAGATGATGATGATGAGAGTGCTTGATGTGTGCATATATATACAGGGGGGACCGAAGAGGCTTACGAATAAGTTTGCACACTAATTCATTATTCTTAATATTATGTAAGCCCAAACCGGGGCCACCACTATTGTTGTTATCGGGAATTTTGATGCACATTGATCTAAACCACCGTGCACGATGGGTTCACTTCTGGCGTTCCCCGTCGCTCCAAATGGTACCGACGTCACCTGCAATTCCAATATACCGAAGACCAGACTAATGATGACGGAGGGTCAAGTAAACGGTACAGTTGACTAGGTGGACTGTTTTATAGTAATGATAAAAATAATAATAATGATGAATTATCTAATGATGATAGTTATCCCTATAAAACATTTCTCTAAAAACAATATTCTTATCCAAAGTTACTAATTGGTTGAAACATTAGGCTTTGATTTAAAGTAAGAAGTTCAATTATTCTGATAGAAATACATTGTATTTATTTAATTTAGTATAATTTATATGTTAAGTTAAAAATTTCTAATTTATTAAGTCAGATTCATTCATTTTATACTCTTTTTTTTACATATGTATTTTTTATAGTTATATTTATATGTTTGTATATGACCATATGAAAAAGTTTTCTATGATATACGACTACTTGCATAATATTATACTATGTACTAAATAAATATAAAAAATGCAATAAAAAAGAAATAAGTAAATATAATAAATCAACATAAATGATACTATATTTTTTGTTAAACATTATTGCTAATTATTCTTTCCTTTCTTTGGAATGTCTTCATTCTTTGTAGTTTGTACGATACAAAGAATAACTATTAGAAAACAGATAGTGGTCCTAGTGAGGAAAGATGTTAGTAGTATTACAACATCAACCATTATTTAATCACATAGGCGACGTTAAATATCCGAAGTAAATTTGGCCCATTGAAGACACTACTAAAAAGAAAGTGATTGCTAACAAAAAAAATTCGTTAGTAAAGTAAGAAAATCCGTCGGTAATGAATTTTACCGACAAAATACCATCAAAATATATCCGTAAGCGTTTTCTCCGTCACTAAAATTTACTAATAAATAATATAAATTTATAAGCAATTTCCGATAAAAAGTTACATTTGTTGCTATTATCATAAATGAATAAAAAACTACTATCCATCGGTAATTACCAAGAGGTTTCCAATTCATCACCAATTAGCAACGAATTCTCAATCCATCGGTAATTACCAAGATTTTCTATCCATCAGCAATTAGCAAAGAATTTCTATTTATTGGTAATTACAAGAAATTATTAAAGGAATATCATTTGTCGGTAATTACCAATGCATAACAACATATATGTACAATATCCCTACCATCACTAGTTTTATATCAAACATAGTCAATTGAATCTCAATTAATTGTACACTCTTTATAAGCTCTAAATACATTTATAGTATACCAAATAAATGTCAATACATTATTAGTAACTCTTTAAATCTATAAATTCAAATTCTACTTAATTGAATCTCTTACAACAAATTCAAATGAGGTCTAAATGTATATTTACAATACAAGGCTTATAATCAGATGAGTAAGAACTACATATTACAAAGCTTCTTTATCCATTGCTGAAACTTCATGCGCAAACCATCAAAGAAACTCATCAGACAAAGAGAACAAAATATTAGCTTAGTAAAAATTAAGAGAACACCATCTCGGCCTACAAGAATAGCTAATCAGGAAAGCATACAGGGGAGCTCGAAATGGTCTTTCTCGTCCTCCAAAACGCAGCTGCCCAGATTCCTTCTTACCTCCAATCCTCCACCTTTTCGAGTTCAAAAATTAAAGAATGACAACTTAAACTGAATGCCACAAAGGAAAGATGTAGAACAAAAGAAATAATAACTAGCAGCAAGGTTAAAATCACTGAAGATGCACAGTTTTAACTGACCTAACCTCCTTGGTATCCATCCTGGCTATAACTGCTGTCTATTGTAATCAACGATGATCTCAAAATCATCAATAGAGGAATGGTGAGCTTCTTGCATGACAGACAAGTGAAAGTATATATATATATAACATATCAAAACCAGATATTCAGTGACCAAATCAATCATAGGAACTTCCAATCAAGTAAGAAAGCAAAAACAAGCAGGGCCAGCCATCTGTGTATAAAAATTCAGACTGTATTGGAAGTGTCACTTTGCACACTTCCGCCTCATTGCATGGATCTAGCAGGGATGATCCAGGTTCAGCAAATATTTCACAATTCTAAGCACATTGAGAAAATGAATGATGTGCAGGAGATTAAGCTATGTTATTGATTGTTTAAGGCAAAAACCTTCATCAAAATTGTGAAACGCTTCAAGTAACAGCAGAATCTTGCTGAAATATAAGCACTATTTGTTTCCTTATAAGCATAATATGCTGAAAACACATACTAATAGTGGTTACACTGTTGTATAAGACTCCAGATTTGAATGCACTCATTCAACTTACTCTGGACATGGTATCTACACACGTATTCAGTGTAGTGATAAAAAAATGTTCAATAATCAGCATCTGTCAAGAATAAGGCAAACCTGATATGCATTTCTCATTTCTCTCTCACTTTGAAATTCAACAACTGCATAACCACGTGATGCACCTGTAACTGCAAAATACAAACTACATAGGTAAGATGTAAGTTTAAAGCAAGGGATTGCCAGAAGATGCAGATGATATATGTAACATCTTCGGATTAGTAACTACCCTGCAAACGAAAGGAAATTATACCGAGCTGATAAATGTCTGTTCTCTAGAAGTAAGACTGTAAATAAAAAGGGACTAGATTTTCAAAATATACGAGCGACATCATAACCATTAAACAATTTCACAGAGAAACAACTCATATTTTGTAAATTATATCAGCAGCGTACATACACAATTTTCCTGTCTTCATTATTAAGTGAAAAAGTGATGAAGTCCCCACAGATTTATAACATCTCATCCAGCAGATCCCTTTGATTTGCTAGCTTGTCTTCCCTTGTCAGTCCCACGCTCCACAAGCATATCCCCTCATACTTTATATTGTAAGCTGGATCAGATTCCATATTTCAACTCTGGAAAAAAAACATGTTACATAGAAAATGGTCTTAAACTAATGGCTAGTGATCGACAAGATTTAAACAAATTACCTTCATCATCCTTTTTGGCATGATCAAAATCAACAAGCACCTTTGCTTCAAGTGCCTTATGATTCTGGATATAGTAGAAATTCACCCATTCAATTCAAGAAGAGTCGGGCAACGAGTAACTCTACTTAATTTTACATAAATGTAAGGACAAAAGTTAAAATAAGAGTTTACCTGAATAGTGATAAGGCCTACCTGAATATGATATGGTAGAAAGAAGTCCTCCCGTTAGTGACTGCTACCTGTTCTAACAATTTCCTGTCGTAGGCAAACTTGCAGTTGTTATGTGTAACAAAAGAAAAATATAAAAGGGCAAACAAGAGAATAATTAAGGAAAATTAGAAGCTACAAACTCAAAGATTTTTGAATGAGCATTAATTTTTTATAGAATACTACCAAACTCAAAATGCAGACTCAAACATTACATGGGAAGTACCTATATCCTGGAACATTGGATATGTGCATGAATTGAACACAGCTTTATGTTGTAAAGTTTGGATCTGTTGGGGGTAAAATGCTTGTATACTGGACTGTTGATATTTGTCACCAATCTTCTACAGCCTGGCCGCACCTCTAACAAGCTCACTCTCAACCTTACACTCTCCAACACCAACGAGCCAAATTTGTAGTTCAAACAGTTTATAATCACACCTGAGAAAAATATAAGTCATATCTTAGAACCGAGAAATAAGAGCAAAAAATAAGAAGCAATATATATCATGAATTCTCATGCATTGAGGTTTCGGCTGAAAAAAAAAGTATAAAGATAGTATAAACTTGCATCCTTCTATTAATACATTAATGTTAATACTTAAAATAAATACTATCATTTACCAAATAAAGAATGTGTATAGGTCGACCACACCATTACTAGTATGTCCTGCAATAGACCAAAACAGAGCCATAAACAAGGGAAATTGTTAAGGATGGGAATAAACCACAGAGAGATGGATTCAGAAGCTTAAGCAGCAAAGAAATAAATCCTCTCCCACTTATTCGTCCATTCCACTAACAATTGTAATCCAAATTAACTTCAATAGCTAGGGGAGAAACTCTAATACCAAAAATGAGTTGATGAGTCACATAGACAGAAAGTTCGCCAGAACTCTTGATATTCGATTTCTAAAATGTGAGTACATGTATCAATTAATCCAAAGATGGAAGGGGACAAGTGGATACAAATCAACGAAGTTTAGAAATAGGAAAAAAGCTTTAATGTACTCACATCTTTTACGGAAAATTCCACCATCGGAGTCAAGAGAGGCAAAATCTCAATCATTGAGATGAGGACCACGATCAGCGCCTGCTGTTTTCCTAAAACCAAATCCCTTCCGTTAAGCTTCGCCGCCTATCCCCGACGAGGAGCTACCAGTAAAGATGGAACTGACCTTTGTAGTGAAGCCTTTGGTTAGGCATCGTTGGCGCCACCATCATCATCTATAATGTCACCTTCGTCAAGCTCGAAGTCCACCATCTCCACATCCGTCGTCGCCAGAATTTTTTCCTGCTTTTCGCTCCTTCACGACCTAGTACTCTAGCTCGGGGACCATGAAATAGGTGTGTTGTCTTCTCGAAAGTCATCTTCCTCACGCTCAAACCCGGGGTACGTAAAATAGCGGTATCGTGTTGTCTCTTGCTAGCGGCGGGACTAGAGAAGGTTGGAGGACGGACGAGGAGAAAGAGAGTTAGGTAGCGGCAGGGAGAGAAGCAGGAGGAAAGAAAGGGAAAGTATGGAACTTACTGCACCAATCTCTTAAATTTAAATTATTATCTTAGGCCCCGTCACACAGCAGATTATGAAGGTCGATTATTATGAGACGCTACTCTTGGTAGCGTTCCTTCTTTAATGTGAGGGAGTTGTAAATAATTCAGAAGTCACATCAATACTTTTTGTGGGGAAGCTAACATGAGAATGGGGCCTTAACAAATTAGTGATAAATAACTATATTTCTTGTTAATTACTAATGAAAAAGAAATTACTGGTAATTAGTGGTGAAAGTGTGTGTCCCTATGTTTAGTTAAACATTTTACTTATGAATTACTAAATTCATTGTAAATTGTTTAGAGATTTTTTTGATTCGTTAGTAATGATAAGAAATTTTTTCTTCCGTTGGTAATTGCTTTAGAATTATTGTTTTTCTTGCTAATTTTCTAACACAAAATATATATTCATTACTAAATATTCTCTAAAAGTCTAATCCATTATAGTTCATTAGTATTTTGTTAGTACTTCATTGGTAATTAATGAGTTTGCTATCAAATTTCAATTCATTGCTAAACTTTTGTCACTAATCACACATTTTCTAGTAGTGAGAGGTTATGACCGATCCAGTCACCCTGACTAGTCCTGGGAGGGAATACCCATAAACCGCGTCAAGCTATGGCATCAGACATCTCAATTCAAATATTTTAAACTCAAAGTTGTGTGTCCTTCCGTTACAACTTCAACTCTGCAATGGTGAAAAATAAAATATCATCTCCAATATTGGTAATTAATGTGAAAAGACTTTTTGTCACCAACTCTAACAATACACATCCCCCCCCCCCCTCCAACGTATGGTTTTTCCCATCAAGGACGTCACATGGACCGATTGAGAAGACCTTTACTTCTCATGTTTTGTCTTGGTTGATCGGTAAACGGGCAACCCAGCATCTTCTTTCACTCAAATAAGGCGGTCGAGATCAAGTGGACAAAAGTATGGTGGGGGATCTCCCGTTGTCCTGTAATGTTTTTATCGGTCTTTCTTCTCTTAGAGACTTTGTGTAAGATTGCCATGCTTTGTCATTTGATGTAACCTCTTCCTCTCGTTGTGGGTCCTTTGGTGAATTTGTTTAGTGGGTTATGTAGGTTTGTACTTGGACATGGTGGGTACTCTTTTTCCTACTGGGTTTTGCTTGTGGAGTTTTAATGAGGCCCGTTATACCGGTCCACCTGCTTTGCAGGAATACTCTTTATTTATAAATGGCTATTAGCCCAATTATAAAAAAAAACATCCTCTTCATCTAAATGTGTTGTCGTTCGTCTTCATTTTCACTCTGTTGATAATATTTGTCTGATTGGTAACTAAATGACAATCTTTCGTTTTTATTCTTCCTATCTTGTCCTACTATAGTTAGCTTCGTTGTTATGATGAATAATATGTGGATGTACATTACATTTTTTGTTAAAAAAATTGAAGTGCATTAAAATAATCAATTTCTAAACTTTTATCGCTCTCCCCCGCGAGGCGATTCCAGAGGCGACCGTCGTTGTCCTCATTCTCTCATCTGAATTCATTTAGTGAGTTTGGCCGCCCGGCAGATTCTTCCAATAGTGGCCTTTATCCTTCCTCTCTTCTTCGGGCGAGTGATCTGCCTCTAGTGTGGAGTTTTCTAGGTTAGCCAGTGCGTCTATTGGGGCCTCGGAGCCAGTTTATTTCATCGGCGTTTTTGGCCCGCTAGTGCAGAGGTGGTGCGGTCTTTGGCTAGTCTTGGTACCGTGTTCAGGGCGCGTCTGGTTCTGGAGGTGAGGTGGGGTTGTATTCAGAGGTGAGCGGGAGTTCGCGGTTGATTTTTTCTGTTTGGATTCGGTTTATTTCCTTGTTTTGGTGGTGGTTCTCTCTCGGCGTGCTAGTTTTTGCTGGGTTGGGGAATTTCCAGTCGATCCAGTCCAGTGGTGTGGTCGGTTTCTAGGGTGTTCTAGAGTCTCGTCTTCTTCTTCCCTAGTGCCGGAGTATCTAGGGTCCAGTGCTTCAATGTGGTCCAGTGTTCTGAGGCGGTGCCTTGGTGTTGACTGATTGGATCGATGCTCAATTGCGGTGTTGGTTTGATTACTGGCAAGTTGGTTGTTTGATTGTGGCTCGTTCTGCTTGTAGGTCAGGGGCGGGGCGTGACTCTATCGAGTTGGTAGGATTTGGTGTTGCTTGGGTTTGCAGCTCTGTTTACCCGAACTTTCTTTGCGGTGTTGGTCTGATTTTAGCTAATGTCGGATTTGGTGTTGGAGTCTAGGTTCGGTTGTTTGAGGGAAGTGTATAGGTGTCTCCTGGGAGATGAGTTGTATTTCTCTGAATTGTAGGGGTCTGGGGAAATCCAAGGCAGTGTATTAGGTTAAGGGTTTGATCTTAAACTCAACCCGGACATAATTTTTCTCAGTGAAACAACAAATCCTTGACAGATATGAAGATGTTCTTTGAAAAATTCTCTTTGTATCATGGGCTAGCGGTTGCTAGCAGAGGAAGGAGTGGTGGTGTTTGCCTAATGTGGAAGACTTCTATAGGATGTTCTATGTTATCCCAATCTCGGCAACATATATTTGCTAGAATGACTCTCCCGGGGGATCTTCATTTCGTGTTCACCGGATTTTATGGGTGGTCTAACTGGACTCTCAAGCATTTGTCGTGGAAACTTCTTCAGGTTCTTGGCAGACAAATCTTCTTGCCTTGGGTGATAGCCGGGGACTTTAATAAGATATTGTATGCCTCCGAGAAGATTGGGGGGAAGGTTAGACAAGAAGAGCATATGGCCCCGTTCAGAGAGGTTATTGTGGAATGCGATCTTCATGACATCGGTTTCTTTGGAGAAAGCTCCACCTATACCAACTGTCAGGAAGGGGTCCATAATTCCCATAGTAGATTGGACAGAGTTCTCTGCTCTTCTCTGGGGTTACAGGTCTTCTCCAATATTTCAGTGGAACATCTCCCGCGTGAAGCTTCCAACCATTGCCCTTTGTTTATTCGGTTCTTTGGAAAGCACAAGATCCCGGCAAAAGTCTTCAGATTCTAAAATGGATGGTGTCTGGATTCTAAGTGTGCTGACATAGTGTCTGATGTTGGAGTACTTGTTATCCTAGCATAACTACTCCTTTGGGCTATGTGCCAGGAAGTTAAGTGAGTGGAATGTTGGTCCATTTCTAAGATCAAATGGAAAATCGTTAATAAGAAGAAAGAACTGGGTAAAATTTCTATTACTGATAGCTCCCTGGGAGCTATTAACAATAGGAAGAGACTTCTCCTGGAAATAGAACTTCTCTCTTTCCGTGAAGAAATCTGGTGGAAACAAAGATCAAGAGATAAATTGATAAAGGAAGGGGGATAAGAATACGGGTTATTTGGTGGAAACAAACTCAAAAATTCAAAGAAAATGTTGTTATCAGAACAGAATTTTTGTACAGAGATGAGATTCTTTGTTATTTGAGGAACATGAAGTAAGTGAGAGAGATAGAAAGAGCGTGAGGGTGTAGGAAGTAAACCAGATCCTTGATGTTTGATGGGCACATGGTGGTGGCATTTCCCAGAGCAACTTCATTAGTACCACTGTAGGGGTGTGAATCAATGTTTAGGTTTCCAAAGTCATGAGTAAGTGGTGAGAGGCACCACTGTCAGGATACCATAGGTCATCACACTGGGAGGTGCTGGTGTAGTTAGCTCCAAAGGATGTTAGAGCTTTTGGCCTGGTAAGCATGGTCGAATCTGTGCCAGCATCAGAGCCACGGAAGCCTGGTTTCTCACAGATTTGGCAAGTAATGCGTCCATCTGATCTTCCTTTTCTGTACTGAGGTTTTGAGTGTTCCCCCTGTAGTTTGAGCTTTGGCCTCTGTAGTTGTTGGTGTTGTTTCTGCCTCTGTTACTAGGAGATTTACCCCTGGATGATGAGTTTGAGTTGGACGAGTTTAGAGTTGTGACATTCATTGTGGTGTTTGAGGAGTCGAGGATAGTTGTGTTTGTGTTGAACACGAGCCTCATAAACTAGCAGCTGACTGTAGAAGTCGAAGGGGGTGATAGATTTTGTTCTCATGGTGACATTGGTTACAACCGAGTCAAACTCAGACCCTAGGCTAGTGACCATGTGAGCAATAAAATCAGTGTCACTAACTGGTGCTCCTGCGGTAGCTAGGGCAGAGGAAAAGGATTTCAGTTTGTTGAAAAACTCAGTGACTGAGTCAGGGCCTTTTTTGTAGTTCATCATTTGCATTTTAGCTGCATAATGCGAGCAGAAGATTGGGCATAGAACATCTTTTGTAGGGAGTTCCAGATTTGAAAGATGTGTCAAGATCAATGACTTGGGTAAAAAGAGTGTCGGTCATGGAGCTAGTAAGGATGGACATGACTAGTTGATCATATTGCTCCCAAGTTGAGATTTCATCTGTGGTGCCAGAGGTGGGTTTTGGTTTTGAACCATCGGTCCATCCAAACAGACCTTGACCTCTGAGATAGGGTTCAAATTGTTTCTTCCATGTTGGGTAATTTTCAGAAGTTAACTTGGTGAAGTGAGAGCTGGTGGAGATCAGAGATGGAAGAGAAGATGGAGAAGGACGATGAAGAGGAGGAAGAATGGGAATTCGATATACCAGATTGAGCATGTTGTTGTGGGGAGTCATTCCAGCTTGAGTATCGTCATTGAGGGCAGCCATTTCCAGGAGCTTTTGCTTTCACAATTGGCCGCTCTGATACCATACACCAACGCAGCAAATGATTGAAGAATGTTCTCTGTATTGTATTGATTTATGTGTATTACAAATGCTATTGACGGCTACTGTTGTATTCGTTTTATACACATTAGTCACTAGGGTATTCTTCTATTTGTGGACCGGTGGAACATTGGGCTTTATTTTATATTTGAACATTATTATTAATGGGCCTATTACTAGTGGGCTTCGTACCGCATGCACACACCAGAGAAACCCCCGCTCATGCCTTTGATCTTGTATCAAATTCGTGCAGAAGATTTTTTCTTTCGACTCGCGGAAAGAATTGAGTTTACGGAACATACTTCATCATAAAAGGAGCTGAAGTGATTAAACTCACTTGACTCGACAACCACCAGAAGCAAATAATCCTGTGATAAATATTTGATTCAAATCCCTTTATTCTTTTCAATAACCCAAATACATATATCAAGTTATAAACACAAGGAATAAACAATCATACCGTCAACCAAAATGATACCAAGAATTATAACCCAATTTAGGCCAAAAAGATTTATGCACATAAATACGTAATGAAACATCTTCAAATCTCAATATTACAATTGACTTTTTACCACTGAATCGCAGGAATAATGGGCAAAAAAAGGGGCATGCATGTACACCATAAACGCACTTCAGTCACAAGAGCTGCTTCTCATGACTCTTCATCGCTCTGATCTCTGTTCCGCACTAGTATGGTGGTGTTCGCCACTCACACCACCCGAACATGTCCCACTAAACCCCTGGCTTTCCCTTTGTCCCCTTCCCATCTCCATCTCCCTAGTCATCCGGCCTTCACTGCTCGTACCAGAAGGGTTATGGCCATAATCGCTGGATGTTCCTCCATATTCACTGCTCGTACCAGAAGGGTTAAGGGTTAACAAGAGGAGAGAAGGTGGGAGTTGAGTGGGTGTTCTACTAGCCTCCATTGCTGGCTGGGAGAGAGAGAAAAACTCAGAAGGAAGGAGAAGGTGGGTACGGTGAGGGAGTGAGGGATGGAAGAGAGAGAGAGCCCCACTTCATTTTCTACTTTTCTACTTATTTCATTTGTCTTTTAGCTAATAAGAAAGCATTAAGAGAGTGAGGGAGGGGAAGCTGGCCGGCCCACTCACACACACACACACACACTCAGATTTTTTTATTTTTTTTTCAAAAGTGGACACATTAACTTTGCCTATTTGCATTCTCACCCCACAACTTCCCGGTTGTTACAGTTTTACTAACCGGAACTCGTTTTCCGGAATTTTCTCGTTTAATTAATTTTATTGGTTCTAAACCTTCATTAATGTTTATTAATGACTATCTGGTTGACCAAAATCATTACGAGTCTAATTGACCCGCTTAAAGTCACGTTTCCCGGTTTCCTCGAAAAATACGCTTTAAGGTTCGTTTATGCTTTAAACCCATTTTAAAGGTCCGTTTTCTTTGAGATTTGTTCCCTCATGTTTATTTAAGTGTAATTAAGCCTTTAAAATATTTATTAGCCTAATTAATCACTATTTTTAATTACAGGGTATTTCAGTGAAACCATCATGAGTTTCAATTTTGTATGGACCCCATAGGTCGATATGTATCATTTCAAAAAGATCCTTGGATTTTATTGAACTTGAAGGGAAAGTAATCCTATGACTCTTAGCTCTATTACATGGTTCACAAAAAAAAAGTACTTTCTAAATGCTTCTTCTAACTAGGCCCAAACTCAACAACTTATCATTTGGCAAGTGGCCCAGCCTATGGTGCCACAAATCTAAAAGATTATTGAACTCACTATCTGCAGTAATTGTTTGGTCACTATGGGGGGTGACCTAAAACAACTATCCTTTTCGATCACACAATCTGTCAAGCAGATATAGACCCTATGAGCATGACCAATCTTCACTTCTTCCTGGTTATCACAAGCCTGGTAAACAACAATTTGAATCAAAACAAAACCTGCCCTTCATTTGACTGCACAACTTACTAATGGATTAGACCAAATTTAAAATTAGGAACATACAGGACATTGCTAAGGGTTATTAGGCTATTGATTCTAATAGTTCCCATTAGCTTAACTAGTCGTGGGTGCCCATCCGGCATACCCACCCAGTGATCATTTTTCAGAAAAAAACTTCATCAAACATGGCTAAATCCCCACACATGTGGTCGGAAGCCCCACTGTCTATGATCCAGTCCTTTCCTTAAATCTATCCCTATCAGAAACAGTAAAAATTCTGCAGTATTACAGGTTACAACACTGCGGTCAACAGTGGTATTCACAAAATGACAGTCATCGCAATCAGAGACATCTACAGACGTCATCTATTTAGACTACATTCCAGTAAGACTATAATCACCAGCAGTATATAACATGATCACGACAATCAAACTTATTACATAAAACACATTTATCAACAATAATCAGAAGAAAACCACATCTGGCCTTTTTATCATTGACGCTTTCAGTTAAATAAGCATGTTTATAAACTTTACCACATCCCTTGAATACGATATTGCCTAGACAGACAACATTATCAGAATTCCTACAAGTTAGCTTGAGGAATTCTTTAGTTTTATCACATCTTACCATTATTACCAGTTAGATCGTGTTGTGAGATGGGCGTACCTGTGAATCCACAGTTAGATTCAGAGGCGGGCGATTCCTTGTTCTTGATCTGGGATCGACTGATGTAATTCAGCAGGGCATTAATCTGCTCTGTGGTAAGAGTTCCTCCAAGAGGGTCCTTGCAGTGTTCTTCCTTTCCCTCACTGGCACCATTCGCCTGGTGCTTCTTGTCTTTGCCAGAACGCCACCCTAGAGGGAAACCATGCTTTTGAAAGCACTTGTCCTCTATATGGCCCAACTTGTGGCAATGGGTGCATTGTAATCCGTTGTGTCTTCCTCCTCCATTCTGCCCACGCCCGTAACCTCTCCATCCTTGGGTTTGCATAAAAAGCTGCGGGGGCTTCGATCTCAACAGTTGGGTTAGCAGTGATCGAATATGCCTTTCTTGTTGGATCAGAATCGAAAAAGCTTGTTCCATTGAGGGAAGTGGTGATATCATGAGAATATATTGTAATACCCCAATTTCTTAAACTGTGATTAGGCCCTTAAACTGTAAACCTAGGAAAACCCTAATTTCTAATGATGGGGAAGGTTATAATTAGTGGAAGGGCATGGTGAACATTAGAAACCCTAGTTCCGGGAGTATCACCCGGTAAACCTTAGTTTCACAAGATTTCTAAAATTCCCGAAAATACTAAATTCCTCAGGAACTGAGAGTGGGTATCAACCTTAGGAAGTGTGCTAGATACTTTTGAGAGTGTTTTGAGGAAAGAAACATCATATCTTTTCTTCTTTTAATATAAGGCAATCTAGTTACATTTTCAGTATTAGTGGTTCTAGGCAAACGGGGCTTCGGGAGAGCTCAGAAGTGACCCGAGGAAATTCCTGAAACTTGATAACCCACACTAGTATTAACCCACCTACACATATAGTTTTAATACCCATGAAAAAATCAAGCCAAACATGGCCTATAGGGGGTGGCAAAAATATCTCCATGGAGGGTACTATTCACCACCTCCTTACTATTCCCACCTCCTTTCTAATTTGTCTTTTTGTGATTAATTGTAAGGGACACTTGTCCACCCTTATTTAATGAGGATATCTACACATGGAAGGTGGGGATTAATTGAGGACACTTGTCACCACTCAAGGGTTAAGGAATAGGCCTAGAAGAAATCATTATAAGCTTAAAGGATAAGTTAGAAATCTAGTATAAATAGGCATCAAAATCGACCAAGGAGGAGGTGCCAAGGTGAGATCAATTTTCTTCACTTCTCTTATCATCTTCTAGCTAATAATCTACATAGAAACCTAGCCAACAACAACACTCCATTAAAAATACAAATCTAAGGTGATAAACAAGCTAGAATTCAAGGATAAGGCAAGTTCATGAAGGAGGAACCACACAGCAATCAAGGCAGTTTTGTTGAAGGGGATTTTGCTCTTAATTAGCTTATAATCAAGGTAAAATAACACCGAGATGGAAAGGAGAGGACAGGTAACATCTATGCAACATCACTTTCACCCTTTAAGCTTATTTTCCTTCTTAAGTCATTTGTTTTGTTATCTACGAATCCTATCTCCTATTTTCTTAAATTTTTTACAGTAAACTAGGGATGAATAGTTAGTGAACATCCTAGAAATCAAGTCGAAATAAGGTTGGGAAGTAGGAAACACTAAAGAACTTTGAAAATGGAGAAAAATGAGCTTTAAGCTTTAGGAATTGTTTAGATGGGTCCGACATGGGTTTGAGCTAAACTTTTAGGGTAGTCTTGAACAGTGAATATATGGTTGTGGTTGAAAAATCAAGTCGAATGGAGAAATTTAAGTCGGTTAGACAGGCAAAGAAGCTAAAAAGAGAAAATGTGCTTTAAGCCTTTCTGAATGTTTGAATGGGTTTCCGAATTGATATTGAGCTGAAATTTTGAGGAGATACTTGTGTTGTTGATATTGTAACATGGTTAAATGTTTAGACCTAGGCTCATTTGGGAAGTTATTTAAGTTGGTGAATAGTGATTTTGGTAAAAATAAGAATTTAAGCTTTCTAAGGTGGTTTCTGGAAATTGTTTGATTCTCTGATTTATTGGAGCTTGTATGGTATTATTATGATGATACTAAGGTTATTTTACAAGTGGTGAGCTTGATGTGTGAATTGCTACTTGTGTAAAGCTTGATTATGATATCTTACCCATGGTTTGTAAATGTGTTTAAGGATAACCTCTTGTGGTGGTGGTGGAAAGTATTGTGTGATGTTGATATCATGGTTATCCTAAGGCTATGCCTCTTGTGAGAGCCTTAAGGCCAAGCCGACGTTCCGGCAACAATATAAGCTCCTACTAATGAAATTGGAGCTGCCACTATGATCTACTCCTATTGGGCAGAAGTTTCCAATAGGGGGGTGTGCACACTTAGGACATAGGGTGGGTGGTGGTGGTGGACTTCATTTGGAAATATCTTGTATTTGATATTGATTATCTCTTGATAATTCTTGGTACAGGTAAATGGTGTGTGATCTATTCTGATTTGTTATATTTGTTAATATTTGCTGGAAACAAGGGTCTTTAAAGAGAAAATAAGTTTTTACGGGGTGTGGTAGTGTTACTCAGTTTTTACTGATTTTATTTGTTTGTGTTTTCCTATGTATATGCATTCTGTGAATTCAGGGTAACTGGATGGACACCTTCTCTGCACTGAGGACGAGTCCACCGATACTTTCTATATTTTCATGTTTGTCACATATCGTAGAACTATTCAGCCTGGGGTCACCGAGATAGTGTATGAGAATGGAACAAGAAGATTCAAGGATTTAGGCACCCGGAGATGGTAGCAGCCAGTCTATCACACATGATGTTTCCACTATATACGAGTATATGCAAGTGGTCCCTAGTTAGATGCTAGCGATGTAATAGTTTGATACCCCTTTACTTTTGGTGTAAAATAGGAGTAGGAGCTAACATAGTAGTTGGCTGGAAGGGTCTTTTGGTATTAAGGTGTAAAGTGACGAGTTGGTTGTGTCACTCTTTGGTAGAAGAACAGTAGTGTAAGATAGCTAACGTAGGGGTGGTGGTGGTAATAGCCTTACACTTACTAGTGTTTAGTAAGTGTGGCGGTAACCCCCGGTGATAGTATTAGGGGACCTTTTGTAAAAAGAAGACTGACGCATGTATAATATAAGTTGTTATTTCAGTTAATGCATGTCTCTAAAGAATTTTTTTTTAAAAAAAAGACTAAGTAAATGGTGGTGGTGAACCGGGGCGTTACAGAGTGGTATCAGAGCTATAGTTAGCTGGAGCGGAAAAATTTGTGTTTGACTAGGAAGCAAGGTGACCCAGGCTTAGGTTTAGGAGTCTAGGCAGAACCATGTGGTTCTGAAAATATGTTGTTGTGATATTTGTGTGGTGTGCTTGATTGATTATAGTTAACTATTTATATTGTAACTAACATATCTGTGTGTAGAATAATGGAGAGGGGAGTGGACGGAGTAATGGAGAGGGGAGAGGACAGATGGATGAACTGAGGGAGTTGACACTGAGTATGGGAAGAATCCTGGAGCAGCACGAGGCTAGAGCTGAAATACCCAAGGATTTCTCCCAGAGGATAGCAGCTACGAAACCCAGTACTTATTCGGAGAAGAGGATCCAGTGATTCTGGAAGAGTGGATTAGAGAGTTTGACAAAATATTTGATATTATTGATTGCCCTGAAGAAAAGAAGGTAAATGGGGCTGTATTTTATTTTAAAGGTGAGGCAGATCTGTGGTGGACTGCGGAGGAGGAGAGACTCAAAGGAAATCCGGGTTTGGATGGAATATGTTAAAGGATGCAATGAGGAAAAGATTTTACCCGGAGCATGTAAGGTTGCAAAAATATCAGGAATTTACTGGATTGAGGCAGCGGACAGATGATGTTAAAACTTATCATGCTAAGTTTGTGGAGCTTGCTAGATTTGCTCCGCATATGGTACCCGATGAGAGCGAAAGTTCAACGTTCCTAGAGGGTTTAAATTGAGATTTACAAGAAGCTTTGAGTGTAATACCTATAACTACTTTACAAGAGGCGTACGATAAAGCTGCTAATCTTTATAGGGTACAACAGAGAAGGAAGGAAGTACAAACGGGGCGGAAAAGGAGAATGGAGTCTCGAAAGGCTGAGAGCTTTGATAAAAGGGCTAAAGTAGAGGTTAGACCAAGTGGGGGAGCTAGACCCAATAACTCGGGACGGCGATTCAATGATAAAGGAACTAGATATTTTTATTGCAAGATATGTGGAAGGAATCATCCAGGTGAAGATTGTGAGGGAAGGTTGGTAAAATGTTTTAACTGTGGGAAGCTGGCCATAGGGCCTATGAGTGTAGGTTAAGAAGGATGGAAGGAGGTAACTGATCAGGTAGCAAGACCTGCTGCAACTGGAAATCTTATCAACCAGAAACAATCGTGGCAACCAAGGAGGAGTACAGCTGAATAATCAAAATGGACAGAGGAATAATTATAATGGTCCAAGAGGTAGCATGAGTGGACAAGGGAATAATCAGGGGAAGCAAATACAATACGGAAGTGGTAGTACTCAGGGAGGAGGCTATAAGAATCAGGGGTATATTAACGTAATCAGCAAGACGGAGGCTGAATCTCAACAAGAAGGGGACGTCATTAGAGGTACTTTCCGTTCTTGGAACTAGTGCTAAAGTATTATTTGATTCTGGTGCAACCTGTTCTTTTATATCCTCTGAGTTCTTGAAGAAAGAGGAGTAGTCCCTGTGGAGGGTGATTTTTCGGTATGAGGGGGGTCTATCTAAATATGGTCTGACTGATTAGCCTAGATCCTAGAAAATGCCATTCTGTGGAGGGTGAAAAACCGTTATTCTGGCATCCCTCAAATACCTACTACATCGTCCGTCTTTCCAGAAAGCTTATGGGGAATGCTAGTGAGCACCACACCCGCTCTCAATGGGCTCCACGCGGACTTATGCCCTAAGGGCGGAAATTGACTAGAGTCGCCACCTAGTTTGACCTAAGGAACTAGGAAGGGAAGAGAAGGGTTCTAAGAACCGTTGATTGACTCTGAATTTGGCTTATGGAAAGGACTTATCTGGTCAGATCAGAGATTCTATTGTGGGTTCGCACTGGGTTACACCCCTTAGAAGTGGCAACGACCACGACTTCGGATTGGTGCCCGAGGAAATCTCAGTCTCCAATTGTCGGGATTACCTTCTTTCAAAACCTTTCTAGAGAGATTCAATAAAAGCCAAGGATAGGATTAGGATGATAAGAGAGAGAGTGGATGAGGCGAGCTTTTCTGCCAAACCAGCGCCTAGAAGAGGGAATTGGGAATTTGGATGAGTATAGAATGAAGATTTGGGAAAGTAGGACATGAATGAATAGACAAGCCTTGGAGTCTGATGGTTTGAAGTTTGGGAGCCGAAGAAGATTTGAGTGTTCTGAGAGATATAAGAGCCATCTTTAGAGGGGGAAAAGGGTTTTTTGATTGATGAATGGGGTCGCACCCTAGATGGGCTTCCTACGTACTCAACTCCCTGTTGAGATCAGACCTTACATAGTTCAGGTTTTCGGAAGTTTTGATGTTGAAGGTTTTTAGAAAAGCTTGATGTGTGGGGTGTTGTAGTCCTGTGAGACGTTGAAATCTTGAGATGTCGAAATCTGTGAGACACTCGGATCTGTGGGACACTCGGGTCTATGAGATGCTCTGGTCTGTGAGATATTCGAATCATTGGAATAACCAAGTCTGTGAACGCTCAGGTCCTGTGAGACATTCTGAGTTTAAGGGAAATTGGAATTGAATTGAAATTGAAGTTGAATTGGAATGAATGAATTTGAATCGAATTGGAATTTACAAAGTCGGGTTTGATTGGGGCTGATTGAATGGATTTGAATTTGAGATGGGATTGCACTCGGTTTTTTGGATTGATTGTGTGCCAAATTTGAACTGATGGACCTGTCTTAGGCCTTAAGATATGGGCTGAAATAGGCCTTAGAAGTTTGGCTGAATTGGGCCTTGGAATGGGTCTCGGATTGAGCTTTGAAAATGGGTTTAAAATGGGCCCCCGAAATGGTCCTTAAATGGGCTTTGGATTGGGCCTTGAAATGGTCCTTGAAATGGCTTTGGATTGGGCCTCGAACCGGGCTTTGATTGGGCCTCGCATTGGTTTTGAATTGGGCCATGAATTGGGCTTTGAAATGGGCCTCGATTGGGTTTTGAATCGGGCCATGAATTGGGCTTTGAAATGGGCCTCGAAATGGTCCTGAAATGGGCTTTGGATTGGGCCTCGAACTGGGCCTTGGATTGGGCCTCGAATGGGCCTTGGTTTGGGCCTTGGAGGATTGGCCGGTCAAAGTTGGGTCAAAGTTTGATTGGTCAAGGGTTTGAGTTAGATTGGTCAAAGTTTGAGTCAAAGTGGATTGGTCAAAGTTCAGGTTAAAGTTGGTTTGTCAAAGTTCGGGTTGAAGGTCAACATTCGGGTCAAGGTTTGATTCTTTGGACTTGCTTGGTTTTATGGACTTTGGTCAAAGTCAAAGGTTCGTCAACTCGAGTTTGGTCAAAGTTCGGGTCAAGGTCAAATCAGTTTACTTTTGTGGGCTTGGCTTAATGGGGCCGAATTGGATTTGGACCCGGAATGGGTTTGGGTCAAACTGGGCTGGAATTGGGCTTGATGAGCCATTTGTGTTTTGAAACGGGCTTTGATTTTTTTTCTCAGGGTTGGGCCAACAGGATTGGGCCCGATGGGCTTATTGGGCTGAATGGGTCAAGCTAGAAGTGGGTCCAGGCAAGAAATGGGTCAGATTGAGTGATTTGGGCCTGATTTGTTATTGGGCTTGTTGGAGAGAAAATTCGATTGAGAATATTGGTCTATATACATATATACATATATTTAGGTGTGGTTTTAAGGGTTTAGGGGTGTCACCACACGAGATTGGTCAATGACCTATCAGGCCAGGGGGACCCCTCTATCCTAATGGCTTGGACCTAAGGACATAGTAGCTAAGGCTTATGACATTAATAAGCATCAGGCAAAGGGCATAAATCACAAAACAACAAAGCAAATATCTCACCTAGGGTACAAATAGAAGCAAAATGAAGTGCAAACATTATGTACAAAAATTTGGTGATTGAACGCTAGCGAAAATCCTACAAGATTTCAAATTAATCTCCAGAGCTCAGATGAATATGTATAAGGGGTAAAATAAACGCTAGAACAAATGATCCAAAACTGGCTAGAGATAACGTTCTAAACATTGTTCACATGCAGAGAATGAATTAAATTACAAAAATGGATAGATCCTCAGACTACAACAAAAGTAAGAACAATAAACAAATTTAAGATTAATACAAAACATTGATAAAACTTAAATAGAGAGCTGCTATGGGGGGTCGCCATCGACACCGCCGCTCACTTGAGCTGATAGGATCAGCAAGAAGTGCACCAACCGTTACATGTGTTTGAAGCGAGAACCCCGGTAGTGCAAGCCACAATCCCGTTGCTTAGTCTTAGAGTAGTTTCCCGTTTCACGAGCATTATGTACATGTCAAAACACAACCAAAAGAGGCAAATGCATTAGTCAAAGAACGGAAGAGGGTTGGGATGTGTGCAATGGGATCAGTCGCGCCCCTCTCAATGGGAGGAAAGGGGGCATCTAATCATCTCCCACACCCCAACCGAGAACATAGAAAAAGAGTTTCAAGCTGCCAACAAATGCTAAGGATGTAAGATAAATCAAGCATTGGGGTTGCTACTCAAATTATCTGTCATCTTAGATTATGACTCAAACCAATGTGTATCAAAGGGGTGGGGTTGTGAGTCATGTGGGATCATACCTAGAAGGGATTATTCATTTCCCTCTAGATGAAGGATTAATAAGGACCCAACCAGCCAACGAGTGATTTGTCTTAACAATTATAACATTGGGGCAACTATAATCAATTCATGTTCTTATCTAAAGCGCGAGGGTCAGTACTACTAGTCTCAAATCAATTTCAAACCCATATCAAAGCGCAAGGAGCAATAATTATCAAACCAACTAAATTGTAATTACACAACTGAAGGTCAGAATTTCCAAACATATGCAATCATGATTCGCAACAATCTGCTGTAAACTCAGCTTACACACCAAGCCCAAAATCCTTCCAAGCAGCCCACGTTGCAAGTCTTAGTCCATGTCCAACCAGTGTACCTCGGTCAAAATACAGAACCAGAGAGTAATATAAGTGAACCGAATCGAACAAAAAGCACAAAGAGGGGCTGTCATGGTGAGGCCTCATCCTAAACAAGACATCAAGCGTAAGCAATGGATGGAATGGGGCCAGTAACACTCCATCAAAGTAAATATCAATATGAGATCAATCATCAGCAACCCGCGAGTCACCAGATAGATTAGTAAACGTAGAGCAGTGCAGCATGAACCTCAATTCCTAAAGGCCGGAAAACGGTAGAGCTCATGATTTACAATTTTGGTCAAATAAACATAGCCCGTCATGAGAACCAAGCTGCAGCGTTGAACTCAACCCCAACGAAATAGGGATAACACCAAATTGAATCCCTCAGTCAGGCCACAAAGCAAGAGTTTGTGAGCAGGTTGGATCAGTTAAACCATACCGATTGGCAACGACCAAGTGCAGACGAAACAAGCTCGTGCAGCTGGAAGTGTTGAAAAACACTAATCCGATGCGAGCAAGCAGATCAATACTCAAATATTCATCAACACAACAATTCGGTGTGCTTTTTTTTTAGCTCAACCACGTTATCAAAAGCTGAGTACGTATATAACTTCATCAGTCTAGAATCAAACCGATAGAGAAACATGAAAGTCCCAAACGAACTTCCCAAATCATATTCGAACAGAAGCCTGACCAGATTAGAAGATATAAACAAGTAACAGTCACTAAATGAGTTGTGACCACCCAGCAACTAGTTTGCATGATCAGCAGCGGTAAGTAATACCCAACAAATTCCTCGGATTGTAGATGACAGAAGATTATACGAAGTCATAAAAATGGGCAGAGCAGAGAATTTTCTCGCGCAAACAGTCAATAAGCTGTGGTTTTCAGGAGTCAAACTAAACCCAGTTAACAGTAACACCATTACCGCATCATCGAGTAAACCAGAACTCATAATTAAAGCTTAAAACTACCAATAATCATTCTCAACACATGTATTTAGCAGTTGTCCAAAGTGAATGAGTGTATGGCTCACTAGGACACTGAATAGTACAGCAAATCAAATCTCATCGACGAAGGATTCATATTCAGATAAACCGATGAGATTTCGATACACCGTTACCGTGGGCTAAAACCATGGAATGAACATCCAAACCCCAGCGAAGCTAGCACCATCTGAAAACGCAGAGAAAGAGCGATCGGACCGTCCAGGGATCGATCGAAGCCGAGAATTCTCCAGAGGTTGGAGTCGCAAGAGAGCGAAGGAGGCACGTTCTCCTTGTTCGCCAGAATGCAAAATTACCGTAGAGAGAACGAAGGAAGGTAGCGCATGTATATTCTTGCTTCGCCAGATTGAGCAAAAAAATACCGTGAGGAAGCGATGAAATGAGTGGGGTGGTGATGGAATTTATAGTCGTGGCTGATGAAAAATTGGAAGCGATTGACATACGTAGAGGGTAGGTTTCCGAATCTACAGGAGGCAAGGGGGAGTCACAGCCATGGTTTGAGGTTGAAGATTGAACGACCACGCTTGAGAGGATGAGGAGTACGGCGATGATACTAAAAAATGGAATCGGACTTTCCTGTAATCTGTTCAAAGATGTCGGCAATGGAATGGGAAAATGACCGAAATGTGGAAGGATCCTCTTGGTGTAAAAAAAAAACGAGAGATCAAAAGAAAGAGGGCAAGGAAGAATGAAGGTGTCGGCTGTGCTTGATTGAAAGAAGAAAAAAATCGATCTCGCCGGGGAATGGGTGGGCTACTGCTGCCCCTGGTTGGAGAAAAAACGATCGGAGCAGGGAGCGGCTACAGTAAAAAACGAGGATTTTTTTTTTTGCCCACTGTAGGGTTTCTTATATCTTATAATGAGAAGGGTGGATTCTAGGGTTAAGAGGTGGGTTGGGTTTTTATGTGGGTTTCGGTTTTGGGCTGTAAGCTTGGGTAGGATGAGCTTGGGTTTGGGCTGTTGAGTTTGATTGAAGATTGAATTAAGACCAGTTTGATCCACCCCAAGAATGAGAAAGGAAAAGAATAACTACAATGAAAAACTTAGGGAAAGATAACAAAAGTTATAACTCGACATGAGTAAAATCATCAAAACACTAATACTAGAAAAATGTATATCCGAATAAAACTAACAAAAAAAGGTTTAGTCAATAATGAAATGTTTTCTTTACAAAATAACAACATGGAAAATGATGAAGTAACATAAGTAAAAAATAAAAGTAATGAAATGCCCACGACTAGGGAATAAAATGAAAATACCAAATAGATAAATAAATAAAAGGGTAAGTCTAAAACAAATTATGTTTGAAAATTTCTGAAAATTGGATTTTTCTAAAACGCTTGAGAATTGGTTTAAAATTTTGTCGTAAAACGATGGTTTCATTTTGACACGCACAGCAGTACGTTTTTTGAAAAGAAAGGCGACGACCCCGTCTTATTTTATTTTCTATTTCAGACTTTGCTTTATGGGGTGAGAATTTTTGGTGTCTACAGATGGCTCCCCTTGATTCAATTCTGCAGCCCTTGTATAATTGGATCAAGGTTGACGGGGCGCCAAAATTCTCACTGCGGTTTATGATCTGTTCTTATGAATGCGGGTGCACGGGGACTTATGACGGGCTCAACTAGACCTCTTGACATCTAGCTATAGGACTTATGACGAGCCTATGATACTAACATTTGATTGGTTTTAGGGTGCACGAGGACTTAGGAGTGCCTCAACTGGACCTCTTGATATCCATCCCTAGGGCTTATGACGAGCCTATAATGCGATTGAGAGTACGAGGACTTAGGAGTGCCTCAACTAGACCTCTTGACTCAGCTATAAGGACTTATGACGAGCCTATAATACTAACAATCCGATTTGGTTTAAGGTGCACGAGGACTTAGGAGTGCCTCAACTGGACCTCTTGATATCCAGTCCTAGGGCTTATGACGGGCCTAGAATGCGATTGAAAGTACGAGGACTTAGGAGTGCCTCAACTAGACCTCTTGACATCTAGCTATAGACTTATGACGAGCCTATGATACTAACAAGTAGATTGATTTGGGTCCAGGGACTTATGACGCGACCTCAACTAGACCTCTTGACATCTAGCTATAGGACTTATGACGAGCCTATATGCATTGAAAGTAACCGGGACTTATGACGAGCCTCACTCGACCCTTGACATCTAGTCATAGGACTTATGACGAGCCTATAATACTTTAATGGAGTACCGTACTAGTAGCGTAATAGGCCTAGCAGGTGGATGTGAAACGATCTTGCGCTAGTAGCGTAATAGCTGCCTAGCGAAGGAAAAACGGCAGGACCGCACTAGTAGCGTAATAGCTGCCTAGTGGTTATGAAATGAACGATCTCGCGCTAGTAGCGTAATAGCTGCCTAGTGGAGGAAAAAACGGTGAAACCGCACTAGTAGCGTAATAGCTGCCTAGTGGAGGAAAACGGCGGGACCGCACTAGTATGTAATAGCTGCCTAGCGGGTTATGAAGTGAACAATCTTACACTAGTAGCGTAATAGCTGCCTAGTGGGTTATGAAATGAACGAACTCGCACTAGTAGCGTAATAGCTGTCTAGTGGAGGAAAAAAGCAGGACCACACTAGTAGCGTAATAGCTGCCTAGTGGGTTATGAAATGAACGATCTCGCACTAGTAGCGTAATAGCTGCCTAGTGGAGGAAAAACGGCGGGACCACACTAGCAGCGTAATAGCTGCCTAGTGGGTGTAAAATGAAAGGCGACCGTACTAGTAGTGCAATTGCTGTCTAGTAGGTGTAAACGAAAGACGACCGTACTAGTAGCGCAATAGCTGTCTAGCAGGTGTAAAACAAAAATTTGACCGCACTAGTAGCGCAATAGCTGTCTAGCGGGTGTAAAACGAAAGACGACCGTACTAGTAGCGCAATAGCTGTCTAGCAGGTGTAAAAATGAAAATTCGACCGCACTAGTAGCGCAATAGCTGTCTAGCGGGTGTAAAATGAAATGCGACCGCACTAGTAGCGCAATAGCTGCCTAGCGGGTGTGAAGATGCGTCAGATAGTGAGCAAATTTTGTGGGTATATGCAGATGATATGTGATGTGAGGTGATTAACCAATGTATAATTGAATTAAACTCCCTGTTTGTGGAGGTAGGTTTTTTTGTGTGAGCAGATGGCTTTATAGTAACATCAAAACCTCGGGATGGCTCCGGTATGGCTCCGGCATGGCTTCAAGGATCTGAGATGGCTCCAGCATGCGTTGACGACTCCGGTATGCACTGATGGCTCCGGTATGCACTGATGGCTCCGGTGTGACCAATGGTCTCGGGGTGGTTGGTAGGTTTGACATGGTTTGTGATTTTTGTGGCAATTGGTGGGTTTGATATGCCTTTGAGATTTTCAAGGTGGTTTGATGGCTCTGACGATGAATTATTATTGTTTGACGGGGTTTGTGGTGGACTTTATAGTGAGAGGATGGTTTTTCACGAGTGAATGATGAAACAAGTTGCATGACTTTGTTGGAGTTCCATCATGGTTCCAGGATTTCCATGGATGGCTCTGGGATGACCTTGTGCTGAATGAGCATGACGATGCTTTGGTTGGTTCACTTTAATGATACCGAGGGGATAGGGAAATTTTCGCCCTTGATGTGGTCGCACCCTGGACGGGCTGCCTACGTACTCAATTCCATATTGAGATCAGACCATACGTAGTTCGAATTCTGTAGGCAAGACTCTGAGATAGATCTGATGTGGATTTGAGGTGGCGCCCATATTGTTCTCGGACTATTAGGATGCCCCCTGTGTAGTTTCAAGAATGGTTTCAAGCCTGGATGGTTTGAGAGCTAGGTTGTTGGACAGTTACCCATATGGGGTGTTAAAAAATGGTATCAGAGCGGACTCGGGACCGTGTCGGGATGGGCAACCCGACCACCTACCGAGGAGGTCCATGGGACTTGGATATTAGGCTTGCGACGAGGACGTCGCGTTCTTTGAGTGGGGGAGTATGTAATACCCCCATCCACATCGGGATATGAGTATTTGTGAGTTCCTTATATGTAAACATATGGGTTGACTACAACAACAGGTCTTCCACTTTAAGCCCAAGTTAGGATTGAGGGCCTAATGTGGCTAGTTTTCAAGCCTGGATGGTTTGAGAGCTAGGTTGTTGACAGTTACCCATATGGGGTGTTACAGTGTATGAGGAATGGAACAAGAGGATTCAAGGATTTAGGCACCCGAGAATGGTAGCAGCCAGTCTATCACACATGATGTTTCCACTATATACGAGTATATGCAAGTGGTCCCTAGTTAGATGCTAGCGATGTAATAGTCTTTTGATACCCCTTTACTTTGTGTAAAATAGGAGTAGGAGCTAACATAGTAGTTGGCTGGAGGGGTCTTTTGGTATTAAGGTGTAAAGTGACGAGTTGGTTGTGTCACTCTTTTTGTAAAGAACAGCAGTGTAAGATAGCTAACGTAGGGGTGGTGTGGTAATAGCCTTACACTTACTAGTGTTTAGTAGTGTGGCGGTACCCCCGTGATAGTATTAGGGGACCTTTTGTAAAAGAGACTGACGCATGTATATATAAGTTGTTATTCAGTTAAGCATTCTCTAAAGAATTTTTTTTTTTAAAAAAAAGACTAAGTAATGGTGGTGGTGAACTGGGGCATGACAATATTTTCTTTTGCACCCGCATATTTCTCATTGAGGCCCATAAGGAATTTGATAAGGCGCTGAGTCTTGATATATTCTTTGAAGCTCTTATCTGTAGCGCAGGCACAGATGGGCAGAGATGTGGTAGCATCAATCTCATCCCAAATTCCCCTTAGCCTGGTGAAATAATCGTCGATTGTTTCTCCGGCCTGCGTGGTTCCAGCAAGACGCCTTTCCAGTTCAAACATTCTTGTGGCATCCACTTGATCGTACCAGGTGCATAAACCTCCCAGATCTTGGCTGCCGAAGACCAGAAAAGAACAGTGTCGGCCACACGTTTTTCAAACTCATAAGAATCCAGGACCGCACCATACTGTCACAACGGTTCCACGCTTGGTCTCGGACTCCACGTCGTTTGGTTTCTCGATGGTGCCTTGAACAAAGCCAAGCTTGGTTTTAGAGGATAACGCTATCTCTACTTCTTGCTTCCATTGAGAGAACCCGGGCCTCCGTCGAACTTCATGGCGAGAGCAAATCCAGGTTATCGGAACTTGCTAGGTATAGTGGATCCCCGACGTCAATCGTCCCCCCTCCGCTGTGACTGGACTCCGGATTTAGGGTTTCCTTCCCTTTGTTTTCTGGGTTAGGTTCGACATCCTGGTTCATTTCGGTAGAAACTCGATTTCAAGAAATTGGGCAAGAATGGGTAGAATCACAACCACACCGCTGAACCAAGACTCACGAAGGGAGCTGGTAGAATCGCAACAGCGACGCGGAACCAAGACTCACGAAGAGAGGGGAAAAACAAGGAGCGACACGGATCGAAGACTCACGGAAGAAGGGGAAAAACAAGGAAACCGAAAATGGAAGAAAGAGTACGAATTGCTGAGGGAGGAAGAACTACGAGCTAGGTCCAGTGACCTCCTGCTCTGATACCATGAAAAATCTCAGAAACTCTACTCATTCCATTGAAGAAGATAACATAGAGAAAGGTTCGAGGGAACCGTATCCGTATACAGAGAGTGGAAGGCTTCCTCACAATACAGTCTACTCTTTCTCTAAACAATGAATAATTACTCTACTAACTCTCAGCCTTTATAACCTAAGCTAACTAACGGTCAGGACAGACGAAGTATATTAACAGAGATAACATAACAAGCATATCAGCTATAAATAATAAACCCACTAGCAGTTTCTATTCTAACATAAGGGTCCATGTTCTTCTTTCTAAGACAGCTAAATAGTAGAGGTAAAAAAAATCTTGCAGGGCAATATGAACATCCTACTTTTTTAAGCTTTATTATTCAATTGCTGAACTTATAGTATGAGTTGAGCAGTTAGCTTAGAAGAGTTGAGACAATGCTAATTTGTTAATTTTGAAGAAGACAAGAAACTATACTTATATACTGTGGAAGCACAGGAGTGGGCACAAGAAGCCTAAAAGAGAAAACGTTGTTGTGCTAGCGTAGATGAGAATATCTCCAAAGTCAACAAGTCTGGATGTAAACAATAACTATGACATGGATGATGATGACGCATGATATGTTGTATTTGAAGCTTCCAAGCAGGATTTTCCTGTAGCTAACCAACCAGATAAATGATGGTTTGACTTAAGTATAGTCCATATATATTTTCTATATCAAACCTACACATTATGCTTGCGGAGATTTTACTTGTTGTGCATCTTAATTTTCTCTCAGTTATTAAGAAGATTTGAAAATGGAAGTAGATAACCAAAATAATTATGTTGATAAATGTAAAGCGCTAAAGCGCTCTCCTAATCATCACCTCTGATTGATGATAGATGGTGATCCTCATGGTTTTCTTTGCAGGAAAATCCCACTGATTACTGAATGTTTTGATTTTGAAACCTCTGGTAGTCATGCTTTCGTTGGGTAAGGACACATGTTAAAATTTTATTTCATTTGTCTTGTCTACATTCAATGCCGTCACATTTTGGAGTAATAATTTTAAGTGATTGTATTGTTTATCAATAAAGTTCAAAAAGTCAATGGCTAACTTGGAGAGGCTGCATCATGTAGAAGTTGTGCATCTGGAATAAGTACCGACTCCTTCCTTTGCGTTAATTTACTGGACACACTCTGCCTCTGTGATGTCATTAGACTTCCACCCGATCAAAGAGGTCTCATATGCTCTTGTAATAGAGATAGAGAGATACGGTATTGGAGAACTTTTCAGTATCCTAATTTCTTGTCATGATGCGGTGGGGGGGGTGAGTTCAACTTTTTAATGCATTTGCTATATACCCAGCAGTATTAGAACAACTTATTCATTATAGGCCTATGTGATACTTTATTAACTTGTCGATGAATAGCATGGTTGCATTGTTTCTTCCCCTCTTGGGTCATAACATTGTAAATTGTAATAACTATCTACTTGTAATTTGTATACTTGTGATTGCTAACTGCTCTAGCAAATAGAAGAAGAAATATCATTGTATATTTTAGAATATTTTATCCTGGTCGGTTGTAGTAGTAGAAGAGCAGACGATTAAGCTTAAAGAGAGAAGAAGGTGATTAAAAACAAAAGGCAAAGTCACATCAGGTGGTGTTCCTCTTGTATCCTGATGATGTCACTGGATAATAGATGCACAACATTGTAGTTTCCAATTTGAGGGTGTCTTTAAAATTGTTAGCTTGATTGCAAGTGTGATTTATTTTGAAGTTTTAAAGAAAACCCAGGAAAAAGAAAAGGTAGATAAGCACCGACCTAAAACACCCTATAACTGGTGGTATGTACTTGGGAGCAAACTTATTTATGATATAGAAGGGAGCAATACTTCTTATGATACCGTCGTCTATCTGTGTAATCTTGTCTTAATGTATTTTTAGGTAATTTAATATTAATGTTTTCGTGATCTATTCAATGGAATCCAGGTAATATCTACCATTTGTATAATATTATGATTATGGCAATCTTGTGCCAGTTGTATTTAGATAAGTTAGAGGTTCTACTTGAATTTAGTTCTGAACGACTTACTATGATGATTAGATAAGAAAGTCAGAGACTTGTTGATTTTCAAAGCTCCCTAAAGCAGAGAAAATAGTTGCATTTTCATAGAATGAGCTAGTGAGAGAACTGATGCAATGACTGCAAATGCTAATCCTAGTACAAAGTATGACTGCAAAGCTTTTGCTCCTTTTGTTGTAATAATCCTTCTTTAGAAGGTTTTTTTTATATTATGGTAGTGGGTAGATTTTCGAACCCGGTTCTAGGATACCACTCCTCCACCGATCAAGCCATAGAGGCTGGGTATCCTTCTTTATCAGGTAAATAAAGAGTCTCGGCAAAAGATGTTATTATGATCCCTGTACCGTCATATATTCGTTGTGTAGGATATCCTGCGTGGATCCTTAACACTTGGTATTGAGTCTTGCTGCCCGTAGACCAATAAAAAAAAAGTAGATATATTACAGAGAGAGAGGGAAGTAGTGGTACAGTTTGTTTTTACTCGGTATCCATTCGGATGTGGAAGCATTACCCAAAGTTGAACCTGGGCTCGGGGAGAGGAATTAGGTCCACAGGGAATTATATAAAATACCCATATAGACTAGTAGGGCCCAATAACCCATGAGGTTTCATCCTAAAACCCAATTGGGCAATAAGTGGAGTAGCCCATAAGCTATATGAACTACTTACTAGCTATATAATTTTTCAATTGGGACTCATACTTTTTTTTTATAAACCTTGGGATGCTTTCATTCATAATACTTAAACATAGGGAATCCACATATTTACAATACCACCCAGGTTTTGGTGAGCAAAGAAGCCACCTCCCTCCACAAAACTTACAACCGAGAGACTATTAACAAATCTATATCTACTGCTAACAATAGCTATAGATACCAAAAACATGCTCTTAAGCAGCCTCATGAAACAGTCGGCTCTACTAATACCACCTAGCCTAGGATTAACCCCGGCATTATCCCAAAAAGGATTTGTCCTACAAAGCTTAGAACTGCTCCGCATAAGCTTATACCCATGGCTAATCTTCCACACTGTTGAGTCTATTCTTCCTCTTACTGAACACCGAATCTTAGCATACTAGAGATGATAGTCTTTAGTAACTAAAGACTTGAGTTCCTTCCAAACACTCAACTTGATTGATCTGTCCATTGGTTATAACACAAGCTAAGGCTACCCGTCGAAGTGACAAGCTCCAGAGCTATTTGGCGTGTTAAAATTCCAACATATACACATTCAATGTGCTTGAGATCTTTCTAGTAAGAATCTGAAATCTGAACTTTCATAATACTGGCCACTGCCACTTCCTCTGAGTTTTCTGAGTTTCCTGCTCTGTTTTCTGCCACCTCTTCTCAGCCTTACTGAGACCTTATTCCTCTTCTTCTTCTCCCCATATAGATCTGCACCGCGAATATCCATCTAATAAAACTTCACTCTTATCAGCTGTGAAACCGCACCCTTGCCCATCTTGCATACTTTCCACCTACACCTTATCCTGTTAATCCTAAGATACCCCCTTCTACTGCTAATACTGTGTTCTTGCTTCTCGTTCTCTGTCATAGGATAGCTTGCCCCACCATATTTCAGATTGATCACAGCTTCTTGATAAGCTACTAGGAGGGGACCAAACCCCCAGCAGCACAGATTTAAGAGACTCATTTACCCTGGTTGTCTTGCTTTTCAGCAAGGTCAGCCTTAGACAGACTAGCATTTGGGTTAATCAACTCAGACATAGCTTTAATGCCCTGCGGTTTAATCCTTCTGTGACTCTTCTTAAATGGAGACTTTTTTCATTTACACTTCTTTTTGTCTTCATCATCCTCTGATCTTAAACTGAAAACCTGGTTTCCCTCTCTTTGATTCACAGTAGCTGACTGAGAAGCAATCTTATTGGGAAAACCCGGGGGGAAGATAATTTCCAGCCTCTTCCATTAGCTGAGCTATGGACTTGTTTAGATCCTTATCATCATCCGAATCCACCTTTTTTTTCTTGGTCTTAGCTTCTCTGAAGTTTTTCGAGAGCTTCTTTCCAGTCCACCACTGATAAAAAGACCTCTTTTGAATGGGATTGACAATTCATCTTTCTCCACATTTAGACTCAAGGGATCAAACTTCTAGAATTAACTGACTTCCTTTGGCTTGATTCTTTTTAACGAAATAAACCAGTTTAGCAGACTTTTACTGATTCCTATATCAACTCCCATCTTAGTAACATCCAACTCCCTGGTAGCATCGGCATTGCCTGTGGAGGATCATTGGGTATGATTTCTTTTTCTTTGTGATTTCCCCTTAATAGCTTAGTCACTGACTCTTGATCAGACTCCTTAACCAAACTGTTTTTACTGCTAGTTTCCTTACCCAGAGAACCGACAACACCTTTTGCCTGTTCTACCTACGAAACCTCTGGGTACTTACCTCCGGTCTCATAACCGAATCTTCAGCCAACTCTTTTTCTATCAGTAACTCATTTCCCAAGATCCTAAGATTTCCACTAGCATGATCAGTAAGCACATCATCCTCTAAAATAGCTAGAGAGCCGGCAATTCAGACCGCATCCACGGCCCATACTTGTCTGTTTAGAAGGAGAATCACTATATAAGGACACTCGGAGATAACATGATTTATTCTACCCATCTGAAGCATAAGAAGGGCAGTTGTCATATGAAACTCTGCAACACCTATCCTTACCTTCTATCGACAACATAATCAATATGCATAGAGGATCAGACACCTTAAACCTAACCTCAACACAGACCTTTAAAACTTTAGCAGCCAGTGGATTCAAAACCGGTCAGGGCACGAGACAAACTTGCCTATCTTGTTGCCCAGACCCACAGCAGCACTTTGTTGTAGAAGGAATAGGTAGATATGGATGGAAGCCCATATTTTTATGGAACTAGGATCATGCTCTTCGATAGAAAGCATAGGATTTAAAGGAATCAACACTATAACCTGTTTTGGAAGTGCCATGGACCATGACTCATCACAAACTTCGCATCAGCTTCGTAGTAAACTCAACGTATACCGGTTGAAGTCTCATCAGTCTCACCGTGAACTGTGTCTTAGGCTTCCATATGAGATTAAGAAACTTGGGAGAGCCTTGCAGTTGATACGCTTGGGATGCAACAGAGCCTGCCATACAGAGCTTTGTTTAAGTCTTTCGGTTTGTTCCCCACAAGCAGTGCATCGCCATCAACTATCTTTGTTTCTGCCGGTGTTGAAGCCGCAAGAGCTTACAATCTGGGACTCATACGTTGTTCTCCAACAAATAATGGATCGAAGTGTGTGGAGATGGTTTATCAAAAGATGAACGTTTAAGATCACACTTGTTGGTGGAGAATCCAGATCTTGAAAATGTTAATGGCACAAGAGAAATTATAAAGGCTGATGATCCTGCTGCCTCTTCATCACTCTTCTTCTTGTATTTATTGTCATCATCGGTTGTTCAGTTTCTGGTGCACTTACTATGGGAAATGCTGTAAGAAGACAAATCAAACCTTCTTTCTTAATTTTTACTTTGTCTTGTTGTGTTATGTCCATTCTCTTATGCCCAATTTTTTTGCCAAGTATTCATCTTGTCAGTATTTTCTCTACATATATTTAGGTTATGAAAATCAAACTGATCTCACTTTATATATACATAATGTATTCAGAGATATGTTGAAAAATTCCGCTTTTTGGTAGCTTGGTTATACATCTCCCACTGAAGCCGAAATTATGATGTCTGACCTAAGTCTCACAACATCAGAGGTAACAAATTAAAACGCCCTTTTTTCATTGATCTTTTAGGTGTTTTTTCTTTGTTTCTTTGTAGCGCGCCATCGGAGGAAGGGAACTTGAATTTGGTGTTTGTATTTGTCGTTATTCATGGTGTTAAAAGTCTTACCTAACCTGGTTGTGTGGTAAAGGGTTTTGTAATTGTTTGTGTCTGTCTTTATTCATGTGTTAAAGTCTTACTGATTTGTAGGTTCTCATCTTTTGTTGGATTCTTCTTACTTCAATTTGTGCTTCAATCAGTGTAGGTTCTCATCATTGGAGATGATAAGGGTGTCGCAGTTTCCCTCATAAGATAGTCAATATGTGCTTCTCTCTTTGTATAAATGTTTTCTGAGAATAATCAGCATGTATCCGTTGTGTATCAGTAGTATGAACGAGTGTTGTAGAGTAGAGATGTTGATGTTGTATAGAATGTCTTCTTGCCTTTTCAATTCCTTACTCTTGCTCTTGTTCCTTTGAATGTTGCGTTGTGAACTAATATTATCTTGCTTCTCTTTTCTTTTTCAGGTTTCAATCATTTGTGAAACAAGACCGATGAAAACTTAGCAAGTAGTGTCTTATAATTTGATTTAGCCTACAAATCTTGGACTTGTTGATCTAGCTAGTGATGTACTTTGTTGGCTATAAACAAGGTCATTTTGGTTCTAGTTTGTAATGATTTTGATTTAGTTTAGAAACTAATGCTCTCTACTTTATTTGTAAAGATGATTCACTTTAATATCCCCTTTTATATGTGAGCATATATTTAAGCTATTACGTTTACAATAATAAATAATAGATAAATTATGTCTTCAGTCACTAAATTAGAGATATAAATGTAACCCGTGACATATGATTGATATTTGATAGATAGGTGTAAACTAACGTACGAAGAACATAGAGTCCGATGAATAGAAGCAATTTAGCTTCCGAAGATCTAAATTAGCGTCCGAAAATGGAAGCAATTAGCGTCCAAAAAAATTGGACGTAAAGCTGTAATCTATTTGCCTTCAGTTGTTAGTGTCCGATTAAGTGACTTGCGACCATTTAGCAGACGCTATTTATCTTCCGATTGTGGACGCTAACAAGTAGACACAAAATGGCGTCCGAACAAAAATGGACGTCAACTGGACGCAAATTAGTGTCCGCGGACGCAAAAAAAATGGCGTCCAGGCTTTTAGCGTTCGATGAATATCGGACGCTAAAAGCCTGTTTTTTGTAGTGGATCCCACGGGTCACATTTAAGCTTAAAAAACTTCAGATTTGACATAAATCAAAATATCACTAGCATCATCCATGTAAAGTTTCATCAATTTCAGACAACGTTTAAACATCATTTGATTGAACAAAAATTAGAAAAGTTGCTGGATGTAAAACGAGGGAAACCACATGAGTGGGGAAAGTAATTTTTGAAACCTCGTGGTGGAATGTGTAATTTTATCAAACGTCATTGGTAGGACATGTAATTTTTCCTAAAAATAATTTACTACATATTTTGCGGGATTTTAAGGTTTATTAGCGGTTTCCCCCTCTCTCAAGTTCATTCTCCATCGGGGTACCAATCTATTCCCTTTCATGCTCTTCTATCTCCATCATCTTGTGAAACCATACTTGGCGAACAAGCAAACACATTCAACCCACCCCGTCATCAGTGAACAAGCCTGCCTTTGCATTGATAAATCGATGAAGCCGCTAGATCTCCCGCAACAAGTTGAAGACGAGGCATAAAACAGTTCATCCAGGAACTGGTGATATACTCGAACTCATCTCCTTCTCCCTGACGATTATAATAATATAAGATTTTGATTTCTTTTGTCCCACCCGGTGACGTACATACACCTTGTACATTTTTTCTTTTGGGCCTCTGTGGAGATAAATCGCTGAACTACAACATCTTGTACACCAAATTGAAGATGGGGCTGAAAAATAAATCACTCCAACTCCTCAGTTCATTCTCTTCTTGTGTGTGTGTGTGTGCCTCTGTAGTCGGGACTCCACACTCAAGTGAACAATGGCTTTCAATTTGATGGTGCTTGTTAAGAGCTTTCTGTCATCTATTTATGAAGATGAGATGGGTTCAATCCACCTTTTTGCACCAGTCAAATGTAGATGTAAAAATCTTCCGTGTTTTGTCTTTATATATTGATGTAGATGATACGTTGTGGGTGGTACTTCATTATGCATTCGGTTGGTACTTTTTTATGCTTATGCTTGGTTCTTGTTTATGAATATGGTTGGTATCTCTCTGTACATGTGGCTGGTACTTCTTTTAGCATTGGCTGGTACTTCAGTTGCTTTCGGCTGGTAGTTTTTTTATGCTTGTGGATGATTCGTATTTATGTATATGGCTGGTAAATTGATGTACATGTATGAACAAAGTACCCATTGACAATCATATAAAGACAAAACCTTCTATGTTTTGTCTTTATATGTTGATGTAGATGATATGTTACAGTGCAAATGGGTGGTACTACATTATGCATTCATTGTTCTTATTTATGCATATAGTTGGTATTTCTCTGTACATGTGGCTGGTACTTAGTTTCAAAAGACTGATACTTATTTTTAAAACTACTGGTACTTATGGCTGGTACTTGTTTACCAGAAGGCTGGTACTTTCTATGCCCATGGCTGGTATTTTATTTTTCCTAAAGGCCAGTACTTATTTTTCAAAAACGTTGACATTTTCTCTGTCTATGAGTGGTACTTGTTTTACAGAAGGATGGGACTTGTTTTCTAGAATGTTGGTACTAGTTTTCGAAAGGTTCGTACTTTCTCAGCCATATGACTGGTATTTGTTTTTCCGAGAGGCTTGTACTTACTTTCCAAATTGCTGGTACTGACTCTGTCTATGGCTCATACTTTCTATGCCTACTGGTGGTATTTATTTTTCAAAATGATGTTACTTGTTTTACAAAATGCTGATACTTTCATGTCTATGAGTGGTACTTATTTTCCAAAAGGCATGTACTTGTCTGCACATATGGCGATAGAATACCAAATGTCACTGTAATAAATATCATACTAACGTAAATAACATACCAATGAATAATAAAAAAAGAATGACACAAGAAGTTTAACACTATATGCTAATTATCTTTTAAAAAAATGAACCAGCCACAAAAAATGTAATACCTCTCACCCCAAATCTAGATTCCTAATTGTTTGTAATACCTTATTTTCAATCAAATGTATCTCCCAAAACAAGATGTATGGCGATAAGATGCCAAATATGACTATAATAAATACCATGCTAACGTGAATAAAATACCAATAGATAATGAAAATAGTACCACACATAGAAAGTTTAACAAAGAAGAGGTATTACATTTAGCACTTGTACAATCAATAATAACTGTACCTAGACCATGCCACAAAAAATCTTATAACTTGATGAAGGAAAAATACTCTAGATTAAGGGGAAATGATGAAGAGTTATGTGTTTTATGTAGTAGAATAAATTTTATATATTTCTAATAGCGAAAAATCCCCACAAAATCTAGAACAACAAACTATATCCCTAACAAAAATTTGATTTTAAAATAACTTTATTAAAATCTGAACCCTCCATTTAGAAACCACTTAATCTAATAACTGAAAATTAGTCTAGAATAAATCTACCTATAGTATAATATATACCTACTACCGTACACTTGATTACTCCAAGGAACCGACTTCAACAAAAAATAATAAAGAGAACATGTTGATAATTACCCACAATAAGGATTCAATAAATAAAAATATAATTAAAAATAATAACTACTTAAAATTTTAGGCTTCTATTTAGGAAAAAGAAAGATGGTAAATAGTAAACCGTAAGTAATCTCACTTCGTAAGCTGGATAGGGAAACAATAATATATTTCCACAAAATTAGCTTTAACTAATTGTCACTAGATTAATTTTGATTTTTAGAAACAAAGTTAGATAAAATTTGGACACTTCATACATTCTTCGGATGTTAATTACTCTCTCCTATTCAAAATATCTATCATGTTAGAGATGAATCTGGATAGATTTAAGTCCAGATTCATCTCTAAAATGTCAGATATTCTGAATAGGAGGGAGTAGGTCATAATGGTCCAGGAACTCGAGACCCAAAATAGAATCCACTTCCATACGGTTTGATAGAATTATCTACTAAGGCATCCCATGATATTTATTGAACACAGGTCGGGTCAAAACAATAATATATTATTATAATTATATTGCTTCCTATTTTTAATATAAGTTGCTCGCTCATATTAATTTTCAAAACGATTTATCTTTAAAATAAGAGATATTTAAGAAATGGGATATCAAGAATACGTCACTCGGTTTAGTGGTTACAAAAATATTTTGACTTCTGTCTTAATTTATAAAATGATACTTTCATCAATAACTTAAAAACATTCTATAAAAATTTAAAATACTACCATAAACAATTTATATAATCCCACTAAAATGACACTTTTTGGCATTATTCAATCTGTATGAATTCTAGCTTCTGGGTTAGATCTAGGATCTCTATTCAATCTCTAAAGTCACCCAGCAAACATGCGTGCTGACCGCTAGGACATCGACTTAACTGGTGTAACTTCATGATTTGACAATCACTTATTTAGACAAACCATTTTTTTTTCCTAAGATCATAAATTATCACAAATCCCCATTTTTCACGCTACTTTAATTCATGCTATTTTGTATATTAATCCTAAAAAAGTGTTAAGTAACCTCAAGTTTCGGTGAATACTATAATTCCCCACCTTTTTATCACTTGATACGGCTAGTTCGCTTACTATTTTTTCTACATCAAGTAGTAGCAGACAAAAGAGAGGAGTCGAGAAATATTCTGAGTTGGGGATATAGCTGATTATATATATCGATCTTCTTATCGACATAAGTTTAATTCTTTGAAATTCATGAATATTGTTATCCTGATCCTTAAAACAAGTTCCAATATTTGTTAATATTTGTTGCTGATATAGTTAAATAGAACAAACATATTAAACATGGAGAAATTGATTTGGTATAAAGTAAATTAAATTTTGGTTAACTATATAACCAAATATCAAAAAATATATATAACCAAATATCATATATTTCGAATAACATTTAGTTTACTGAAAACTCTTTTAACTCATTAGATTACAAAACTAACCAAATGATCATTTCTACTTTAATTCTTTCTGTTTCTTCATAATATACTTTCACTACTTTACTATTAATAGAGCTGATCAACACTGATCCGGTCCGGTGGTCCAACCGGTCTGGATCGGAAATAAAGCCCGAAAAGTCCGTCTAGAAAAAAATCCGGGTGGGTTTGGACAACAAATCAAGCCCGAATGAAAAATCGGGTCAAACTTCGGCAAATTTTAGGCCCGTAACTAAGCCCGGCCTAATACTCCCCTTGTTTTCAGTATATAATTTTGTTTGATTCTTTCACTAGTTTCAAAATAGAAGATGTTCTAGTCTTTTTGTGATCTGCTTTCCAATTCTACACTCCTATCTTTTATTTTACAACTCTAATTTTCAAATTATTTCAATTCTCAATGCAAAAAAAGGTTAAACAGTCTAAAATTTCCTCTTTAATTCTAGGCATAGAGTTAGAAAATAAAGTACTGAAAATGGGAGGAAGTATATATTTAAATTAATTTTATATAATACCTTGTACTATTTATTTAAATTATATATAACATCTATTAATATTACATACAACATATATTCATATTACATTTAATATATAATATTATATATAGTCTATATATTTTTCAAAAAAACTAAAAATATTATAAAAAGATTATAAAACCGGGCCGGGCGGGCCAGGTCAAAGATTAAAATAAGTCCAGGTCTAGCCCGGCCCGACTCAAAAAATATAAAAACGGGCTTGGACAAAAATATAAGCCCGTTCAAACCTAGAATTTATTGTCGGCCCGGCCCGAACCCGGCCCGCTCGCCCATTTGATCAGCTCTAACTATTAACAAGTCTAGTTATTGTTACTTGCCAATTGAGAATTCATTCAGAGACATCAACATAAGATACAAGTACCAGAAATAATAGAGACGTGACATAAAGTACGAGAGTGGCTGTAAATAGGAAACAATATCTATTAGCAACACTTTCAGTAATCGTCTTTCAAAAAAAAAAACTTTCAGTAATCAATCTTTTGTCTTTTTAAGTTCCATTAATCTAACCAATCTACATCTAGCTCTCTTGCATAAAATGGGAACAAGTCACTTCACCAAAGACTAAATTTTCATTTACACAACAAGTACCAACTTATATTAAAAAAAAAAAGTGGTTCTATATAAACAATAAAAATAAATAAATCAAAACCACCAAATCTTAATTTCAAATCAATCAAACATTTCACAATGAGGTATTTCAAGAAGACACAGGAATAAGTATAAATTTTAACCACCTTATTGGTGGCTAAAATTTGAAACTCGATTATCTTTCTTTTGGTGTGTCATTTTTTAATCAAGCTCAAGTTTTTCCCAACTGACAAAAGTTGTTGATCTCTTAGTACCTTTAACCTTGAGTATCATCCTTTTAGTATACAGTAGATTTCGACTGATCTGAGTTTGTTGAACACACAATGTCAAAATCCTCATCTCCCATCCTTCAACTTTCCCATTTCTGATTCCCTGCTTATCTGACCACCTCCTCCACTAGTCGAACCTGAGGGATAAGATCCGTCGTATTCACTGCTTGTTACATCGGTTTCTGGGATCCCATGGGCCACCATTTGCCGGAAACGCTCCAAGTCTTGCTTGTATTCAGCGGTATCATACTCTGAACCTGTTTGGGAACTGTAGACTATGCTATGTCCCGGCGAAACACCATCATTTAGATCAGCCAAAGCCATGTTTCCTTCCAAAGCTCGAACTATCTGCTCATTCCACAATTTGTAACTTAGATAATGCCAAAATCAATCAGCTAATGACAAAGGAACTAGCTTTTTAATCCCTATCATTCGTAATGGTAATGGTCCAGAGAAGATTGAGCTATTAAAGTGCTCTTAATTGCTATCAGAACCCTTCTTCTGTGCAATTCATAAACAGGTTAACCCATAATGAACAATCACAATTCTTTTATCGAATAACCTTAAATTCATCTTGAGATTGACCTATTGTCCTATGTGACAATCCACAAAAACAATTTTGAAGATGTACCTGACTCATCTTTGGTCGACGACGAGCTGAATGTCGTACAGAAGCAGCTGCACAAGTTATCATGCGCATCACCTCTTCATGGTTATATTTGTTCTCTAACTTTGGATCAATAAGTGGGTCAAAGTTACCATCTTCCAAAGCTCTTTGAAGTAGAGGTTTTTCCTGCAAAAACAGACCATAGTTTATCAAGCATTACTTTTTATTGCTTGAGATGAGTGGCAATTCTAGTTATTCAAGGGGGAATTCAATTTAAACCATGGATACAAATAAGGAGTAAACAATTACCCAGTCAACCATACTGTCATCCATGTCAAATGCTTTCATGTCATGCGGCAAACGTCCAGTGATTAGTTCAAGAAGCATGACTCCAAAGGAAAATACATCAGATTTTTGAGTGAGTTTCCCACTTGCAGCATACTCTGGAGCCAAATACCTACCAGTTTTACAGAGTAAATTAATCCAACAATGTTAAGCATCCATCGTAAGAGTTTGAATAAGTCGATGAACATAACTAAGTACAAGACCGAGTGTTTGATCTTACCCAAAAGTTCCCATCACTCGTGGATACATGAGTGCTCTGATCAGTGGTAAACTTTGCGAGTCCAAAATCAGCAACCTACGTGAAATCATATGAAGTTATGATAATGTCTATCAGATTTTTAAAAAACAATGAAATTTGATTGGTATTATATGGCCCAAATACCCAAATTAAGAACTACAAAACATTATCAAACATAATAAGAGTGGAAAGCTAGTCAGGTCATCTGAAGGGATTGAGAGGGTCAAAGGAATAACAAAATGCACATGGAATAATAACATAAAATAGATGCAACAACTAACCTTTGCTTCAAAATCAAAATCAAGAAGTATATGGCTGCTTTAATGTCACGGTGAATAATCTTAGGCCGGCCTGAATCAGTTACACAATACCATCAAGCATTTAGCAAAAAATTCAGTCAATGAAAATGGTAATGAACTACTTCAAACACGATAAAACTTACAGTCTTCGTGCAAATACGCCAGTCCCCTAGCTGATCCCAGAGCTATCTTCATTCTAGTTGCCCAAGTCATGGTAGGGACACCTTTCGCTGCAGATGATGACAACCAATTAAGTGACAAGAGCCCAAATTTTTGTGTGAAAAATGATCAGCTAGCATCGAAGAATTTGAGCAGGTTGTCTAAAAAGGAAAGAAAAGAAACAAACATACCATGAAGATGGTACTGCAAGGTCCCATTTGGAATGTATTCATAAACCAGCAATCTGTTCACATCTGTTACACAATATCCAACCAATGACACAAGATATCTGTGATGAACTCTGCTTACGGTTTCAATTTCAGCCTCAAACTCATTATCACCCTGGCGACTATCAGCTCTCAATGATTTCACCCCACTTCCATTCCATTGGGAGGACCCCTTTATAAACGAATCCAAACCCACCTTGTCCAAGTATATTAGAATCTGCAAACCCATCAGTGGCTTGGGCGAGCTCCTCGTAGTTGAATATATTCATTGAGAAACCAAGAGCTTGCTTTCTAGGTTTAGGTGTGCCCACCGTTCCAGATGAATGTTAGTAGGAGGCCCCGACCCATAGCTGCTTACCGATGTTGTTGTTGTTGATCGGACGAGTATGGAGCCGGTGGTTGTTGTCCTTGGGGATAAGGGCCAGAAGAAGGCGGAGACATGTAAGGTTTTGTCGGAGATTGTGTTCCTTGCGAATGAGGACCGGAAGACGGCGGGGAAGCGTAATACGCCGCCGGTGGTTGCCATCCTTGTGAATTGGGAGGTGAAGGTTGTGGGGACATGTAACGCGCCTCCGGCGGAGAGGGTTATTATTTTGCTACCATTGTGGTTTCACCGGATCATGGTAAGCACCTGCAGAAAGTACCACACATAGTTTGAAATACCCCGTAATTAAAAATAGTGATTAATTAGGATAATTATGATTTTAGAGGCTTAATTACATCTAAATAAACATGAGGGAACAAATCCCGAAGAAAACGGATCTTTAAAATGGATTAAAAGCACAAACGAACCTTAAAGCGTGTTTTTCGAGGAAACCGGGAAAACACGACTTTAAGCGGGTTAAATAGACCCGTAATAATTTTAGTTAATCAAATGTCTATATTTAGAAATTAGTGAAGATCTAGAACCAATAAATTAATTAAACGAGAAAATTCCGGAAACGGGTTCTGGTTAGTGAGTAATGTAAAAACTAGAAGTTGTGGGGTGAAAAATGTAATAAAGCTAAACTAATGTCCCATTTGAAAAAAAAAATCAAAAACATGTAGTTTGTGTGTGTGGTGGCCGGCTAACTCAGCCTCCCCCTCCCTTTAATTTGCTTTTAGTAACTAAAAGACAAACAAAATAAGTAGAAAAGTAAAAAGGGGAGTTGGGCACTCTCTCTCCTCCATCCCTCACCTTGCTCACCGTACCCACCTCCTCCTTCCTTCTGATTTTTCTCCTTCTCCAACCGATAATGGAGACTTGAAGAAACCCACACAGCACTCTCCTTCTCTCCTCTTGTTCGAGGCTTAAACCATCTCCAAATCTTACAAAAACTGCTCCATTGAATTCCCCTGGTCAAGGAGATCATCTTCCTCCTTTCAAAGATCAAAAAGCTCCATTTTTATTTCCATGGCTGGAGGCCATTTGAGGATTTGAGTCCACCATTGGAAGCTCCTTCATCACCTTGTTACTTTGAGGTAAAAGAAATCCGAAAATTTCTCATTTCTAGCTCCCATTTGTAATACTAGAATTTCCAGATTTTGAATTCCTTATGCCTTGTTCTCCAGCCGGTTTTTGACCCCATTCTTGGGCTGGAAATCTTTTTCTTTTGCTAGCCAAGAACCCCACTCATCCATGCCTCTTATGAACTCTAAAAACATGTCCGAAATTTTAGGGTTATCTTAAGAATGAGTTTCTAAACTAGCATTGGTGTGTATGGGTTGCTGTAGCATTATCGGTGTGGTGATGCTTGAACAAGAAACAAAGAAAAGAAGAAAAGAAGAAGGGAGAAAGGAAGGAGAGAAAGGAAACTAGAAACACAAGGTAAATGTTCTTACCTTGAGCTAGTTTTGTATAATTGTGTAACAGATTTTAAGGGTTTAAAATGAGTAATGTATATTGTTTTGAGTAGTAGTTATGTTGCCGTATAATGAGGAAGAGAATGTAACTGTTCTGAAACTTTTAAAAGATGATTAAAAGCTTGGGAGAACCTTGGGGAATAAATGTATATGTGCAGGAAAATTTATGTGTTGTTAGTACTTGGATTGTTATGGAAATTGGGAATGAGTTGTGAGCTTAAATAATGTGTGGACAATGTTAAAAATATAGGGGAACCTCTATCAAAACTTGTTTAGAAATTGGAAGACTTAGATGTGTAAGAAGAGGGAATAACCTAGGAAGTAACTAGGTGTGTTTTGAGAGCTTAATGTGAGTAGTTTAGCATTTTGAAAACAGATTTGAAAAAGGAGTTACGTAGTAGGAAGAACTAGGATGTAAAGTAATGCATTTAGAATGCTAGAAGTGGCATTGGTAGAGCGAGTATTGGATGGTAAAGGTTAGAACAAAAATCTGTAGCATTGAGGAAGGAAAACTAGCATAAGTGCTTAAATGAAAGTGGGAAAAATTGTGTAAGTTAACTTAGAAATGAGTATTGAGTTTAGTAGATGGTTTAGAGAAGTTTAGAGCATCAAAATGAGTGTTAAACATGTTAGGAATGCATTGGTAAAGGTCAGGGAAGAAATGGGTAAAAGAATAGAGCTGAAACAAAGTCAATAGGATGATTCCGACCTCGACCGACCTAGAGGGTGAGTCGGTCGTGGGTCGGTCGGAATAAAACCATTGGGACGTAAACCTTCTGACTTCAACCGACCCAGACGGGTGAGTCGGTCGTGGGTCGGTCGGGCAAGAATTTTTCCAAAGTCGAAGTTTCAGACTTCGACTGACCCAGGAGGAATAGTTGGTCATGGGTCGGTCGGTATGGATTCCAGGAGCCGAATTCTTTCTGACTTTGGCCGACCCAGAGGGGTTTGGGTCGGTCGGGTCACACATGGGTCGGTCGGGTCCAAACAAAAAAAATAAATATATATATATATATATATGTATGTATACATGTACATACACATGTGGTATTAGTAATGGAGTAAATAAGGTAACAAATATGTACATAAGTAAGAAAGCAAGTTTAAGAAACAATGAGGAAGGAATGATTTCCATAATCAAGTATGAATTGTAAGAACTAGTAAGTATACATTGAAAGTATTAATGAAGTAATGAGTTAGGTCAACAATAGATCATTGACCGTACAACTCCATGTACGATATAGGAATCGAATAGTCGAACATCGAAGGAAGATCGGAGTTCGAGTACGACGGTGAACGGTATGATTTTTCTCATGCCCCGTATGCTACATTGGTTACCTGATTTGTGTGCTTATGTGATCACCTAATAAGATAAATGCACGAATCGGGTTTTTAATGCACTTACTTATGGTTGTATTGTATTGTACTTGTTGTATTGTCTTGAACCTTTAGTTTGTATAATTCACGAAATGTATGGATGATAATGAATTGTGTGGCCTTGATGTGTAGCGTATTAACCCATTGTATGGAAGGAAGGACTTCTAACTAATTCCTAACTACATAACATTCTAACTTGAGTAATTGGTAAATGGGAATGAGTAGAAGTCCGATATAGTTTCGGCCACGCGTGAGGATAAGGAGACACAAGAGGTTGGATCCGAATCCTGACCTTAATCTTTTCCATGGACCAAACCCCTTAAATGGGTAGCATCGTGGATTAGTGAGCCACCCTAAAGCCCGGGGGGGATATCGTAGTCCCTACCCGGAGGTCACACCGACTTAACATGAGTAAGTAAGTAAGTAGTAAAGTAATTGTATGAGTAACGATCATGACTATTGTAAGTCATTGATCATGAGTAAAAGAGTAAAGTACACCCGTTTTAACCTGGGTGGGTAATGAAGCTAACAAGTGTTGTGTATGTATTGGAGAAGCGTATCTCCGTATCGGTAAGATGAATGGTGGACTTGTATTGTCTTCCTTGTGTGTACTGAATGGAATGTATGTATGCTCTATGGTGTGTAATTGTAATATTGTTTTCTATAAAAGCATGTATGCATGTATGAATAAAATGAACCGCATGTATACGACCAAGTAGTCGGCGTACCCCCGTTAGCACGCGGGGTATGCGAATTTCATATGCAGCGTTTTGCTGAGCCCCTTGGGCACTGTTTTTTATTTTACAAGTGCTCGTGTGAGGGTGATGGTCGGGATAAGACTAAGACGAATTCTCTTTGAGTAGTTAGTAGGATGTGAATGGTGTACCGAGTTGTACACGGCTTATGCCTTTTTTAGTAGCCGGTGTACTATGTGGTACATCTTTTTGGATATTGAAATGGTGATTTGATAGAAATGAGTTGTAACGCCACATTTACGGCGGAATTAAAACACTAAGGCGATTACAGACCATCGGGTTCCAAACACCCGGTACCAACCTCACCAATTACAACCATTACAATTATCTAAGTTACGGTCTGAACTCAAGAAAACAACGTAAACAAAATAACTCTCCACAATTCCTAACTCCCACCCCAATCACTCATGCTCTTCGTGGCCACCTGTATAAACAATCCGTACCTGCAAGATGAAACCAAGCAGCCCACCCCGGGAGGGGTGAGTTAGTTCCCTGGAATGGAACTGGTAAACATTCTCCAAAAAAAAACCTTTAAACATAACTTTTAAATAAGTAATAATTGCAAGTTACGGTCTGAACTGGAAACAATTCTCCAAAAAAAAAAAACCTTTAACCTAACTTTTAAATAAGTAACATAACTTTTTAAGAAAATCAACTCGTAAAACAAACCAGAAGAACAAGCACTTTAAAATCACCAAGTCAAAGATAACATGTAACACCCCTACTCAATCGGCTCCTAATCATCTTACTTAACAATATAATCGCAGCGGTAATCTCAACAATTGGACTACTGGTGTCACCGTTCTTACTGCCCATACGAGTAATAACGTGCCTCCAGATAAATTCTTAAATACGAAACAATTTTCCCACAGTGACAACAAGAGATAGATCTATCCTTCCCAAACCCATATAAAATACATTCATAGTGAGCATTCTGAGTATCCCCATCCTATACACGTTTCTAAGTCGTATCAAAATGCAACAGGGCATATTTTAAACAACTGTAATTAAACTACCCAGCGCGTCCCTATCTTTGCCGACACCGGAAGCTACATACCTGCAAAATGGTTATTTGTGGAATGGAATCAGCCCCTGCTGAGTACGTTACTACATGACTGTCATGCCCCCTCGAACCCTCAGTTATTGGTCGAGAGCATGCAATTCATTTTCATGCAAGTAGTTTAATGTTAAACTGTAAAGCCAACAATATTATTGCGGTAAACTAAAATAACAAACAAGCCCCCGGCTTCACACATTGCATCGTAATAAACCACTGAAGTGTTACAATGCTTATATGAGTACAGAGACTCCGTGCCAACAAACACTTAATATCATAATTGAGTTCGGTGACTCACCCGACCAAACAATCCACCATAATCCACACCTGAGTACTGCGACTCGACACAACCAGTTCACACACACATTATGAGCACAAAGGCTCGTTCAAACAAATCCACCGACATACCACATGTAATTACAAAGCATAACACTGAGCAACAAGGAGAACAACGAGAATTACAAACTAGATACTTTTTCCCATCTTTGGCGTACAAGCCCAGCTAATGTTCGCCTAATGTCTGAGCTAAATAGTCTTCCGTATTTGTTCAGTCATGTCTAAGGACAACGTCTCGTTAGAAACGACGTGTCTCTAAGTTACCCATCTCTTATGGCGGGTCACCCACGACAAAAACACTCCAGCGGTAGTAGAGTCTCCGTCCTAAGAACAATCTGTAGTTCGTTGGAAATTTATCTAGATACTTACGGTTACCACACGGTATCCTAGTATCGTTAATGGATCACAGTTCACAGCAAGAGCCACGTCCTCTGATAAACTATCTATACCATCGCATCGTTTACCTTTTTTTTTCCTACCACAGCAGACTAGTCGTATCGAGTCCATCATGAGTATGTCGACTCGGGATCCAGTGCTAGATACGAGAGCGGCGTTTAAGAGGCCAATGCTCTGTATATAAGTCTCAGATATTTTATATATCTTATTATCCTAGTGCTACATCGTTTTTCTGACGATCCTTATATTTCATATAAGATAGCACCATAGCCGCTAGTTCGTTTTATATATATAGGTTCATATATACGAACCAATACTGTTAACTCAACAACAGTAAATAATAAGCAGCTATCAATATACAATTCATGCATATTAATTAACACATTCAGACAAACAATCCTATCACAGATCACACAGAAGTCTGAATTGAGGAAGTCCTCAGAGACAAACAGAGACACATAACAACATACCGTTCACCCTGATGTATTACGGTGGAGTATGAATCAGCAAGTTCCTATGCTTCCGTGTGTCGTCTCTAACAGTCTAAACAATACATAATTCTACTGATTAGCATCCGTATGAAAATACAACCCTACGGTACCCCGTACCGTCACTAATATCTCCCGGTTAACCCCCCGTTATAAACTGTCAATGTTTGTCGGGTTTTCGGCTTAACTCGAGATTAGAAAAGGTGTTATATTACATGCGTTAGTCTTGTCTTGTATATTAATATACTTATTGTTGAACTTGTTATCGCATGTAACTTAACATACCTTGTATGTCGTATAGTTGTTTCTATATTGTATGCATGATTCCTTGTCATGTACTATTCATCTCACCTTAGTATTTATATTTTTTCCCTAAGTTTGTTTTCTTTTTTTTTCCAAGTTCAATGTGGTATAACTCATATGTAAACAATATTTTGGATTATATAAATCCTTATTATCCCATGTATACTCTAAACATTAGAATTCCATATCCAATGTTTGTAATTTTTTTCCCTTTATCTCATACATTTTAATTATGAAAGCACATGGTTATTGAACCATTATATTTTCTACACCATAACCTATATTTATTTATATACATGTATTATGGAACTATTTATTATATGGTAAGTCTTATAATATATATCATCCTTTTTAATGAATACCTCTTATATATAAATGTATAAATCTTATAACATTAAAAACCATATTATAAATTCCATTTAAAAAAATGTTAATATTTCCGAACAGCACCTATGTTCTTAATATTTACAAAATCCACCACATTGAAATACCCCAAACCTTGGTATGTTGTGTAAATGTTAAACTATGGTATTTAAAGGCTAAAAAGTGCCTTAGAAACATAAATGAACAATTTAAACCATAGTAAAATGCAATAAAGCATTAAGACACAGTTTGAGCAAAAACATGCTCTAAGCTATGAGCGAACTTGGTTAGGACCCAAAGATCCTACCAAGGCTTAATAATATTCAAGTATGATTAATAAGGCTAATTAAGTCCTTAGGAAACTTTGGTAGACAATGAAAACAAACAAAACACAAATAAATACCTTAAAGTCAATAAGAGCAAAAATGTGCTCTAAGCTTGGGATAAATTTGTATAAGACCTAATGTCATCATACCTATACTTATAAATATGTTAATGAACATATTAAATCAATTACCAAAGAAAAACCAAGCTTGAAAACAAGTAAAACACAAAATGTGCTTTAAGAAGTCTTAAAGCACGTTTTGAAAAATTGTCTTGTAAATGAGTTTTGAATGGCTAAATGTCATCATTACTCTTTAATTAACATGTGTACTATATAGTATCACATTTGGGAAGTCTATATCAATGGGAAATCAAAAATTTCACATCTATGTGCCTTGTTTAGTGAATAGTAACTAAAATAAGCTAGTTTGTAATATGTTGTTATAAGTAATAAATTGGTTAACAAAGGCCATATATATGTTATATATTAAGGGGGCACGGTTTTTAGAGGGTGAGTCACCATACCAAGTCAGCCAATTAAAAGAAAGAAAGAAAAGTAAGTAAAAGGTTACTTTTGCCTTAAAACATAAATATCTCCAAAGCTTACCTCTCTCCTCACTTTTCCTTCATTTCTCTTTGCTCCCATCGTCACCTATCTCTTCATCCCCCTTCTCAATCTCGTTCTCAACAGAACCATTCATATCCCATCTCCTTTTACTTGTAACTTATGATTCCATGCTCCGAATTAATTCCGAGACTACGTTGTCTTAGTTAGAGTAAGCTCTTCATTCCTATCTTTTCAAATCTTCAAGAAATCATTTTGGTGCCATGAAGATTCACCATTGAAGGAGCTTGAGCTCATATTTTCATGCCTTGTCATTCCTTTGCTTCAAGGTGAGGAAACTCAAAGAAAAATGACATTTCCTCCATGTTTTGTTGTTGTCCGAAAATTCACCATTAATGGTGCTCTTATATTGGCTTGTTTCTAGCTTTATTCCAAGCTTTCATGGACTAGGTGGAGTCCTCTCTTGATACTCATTCAAGCTCTCTTTCCATTCCAAGGTAAAACAATCATTTTAATACCTTTAAAACAATATATGTAACTAGGGTTACAATGAGATGAAGCATGATGCTTGAATACTCATTCTATTATGTGTACATTGTTTAGAAGTTGACAAACAACCAAACATCCCATCGGTTTTACAAGGAAACAAGAAAGAAGTTATGAGGAGAAAGAGGTAAACCAACTATCTCAATGTAGTTTAAATGCCTTAGGAAAATGAGCTTGATTTGCTTAATAAAATACCTAAGAGCCAATGGCAAATGAGCTAGTAAAATGCTCTCAAGGAGTTTATTAAGGGCATATGTATTGCTGGGTGTATTTGTAGGTCAAAGGCATTATTTATGTGGGAAATTCAGTGTTTAAGGTTTATGCAATTTAAGGGCCTAAGAGCCATGTTATTTAAGGGCCTAAGTGCCAAGCAATTTAAGTTATGCACTATATTGTGATGTAGTGCTAAATGTGTGAAGTTTGTGTATAAAAATGTGTTTGATGGATTTTAGGTGTTTTGAATGAAATAAGGTAAAAACCTAATGTTTGGATGTGAGTAAATACAAGAGAAGCTATGGCCAAATTGGGAAAATGTGTAAGAAGTTCTAAGTGTTTTAAATGGTCTTGGTGAACTAGGAAGTGTTAAAAGTGAATAAATGTTTACTTGAGAAGAAAACATGTGTTAAGGTGATTTAGAGTGGTGCAAGGATTTAGGTGTTATCTTGGAAGTCTAGGAATCAATGTGTGTTTTGAGAGTGTATTGAAAAGCCTTGAAGAAGTTTGTGTTAAGGTTTGGGTGATGTTGATGAATGAGGAGAATGATGTTTAAGTAAGGTTTTGAGAAAAGAATTCAAGGAGTTGTAAAAGGAGATTTAGTTAGTAGTAAAAAAGAGTTGAGAGATGATGTTAAGGTGTAGAGGAAACACCTTGGGATAGTGGTCAATATTGGTGAAATACCATTTGGAAAAATTAAGGAGGAAGTGTAAGCTTGGGAAAGGAATTGTAAGAATGACATAAGGAGTTTGATATGTAAGAAAGGATGTTTGAATGATGATGTTGTGTGGAAGAAATGTCTTGGTATAATGGTTAGAATTGGCATAAATCATCACTAAGGACTTAAGGAGTATAAACTATAAGTTTGGAGGCTTTGGGGAAAGTTATCTAAGTGTTTAAAGGCTTGAGAATTGAGAATTTTGCCTTGTCCGAACTTCCGTCCGGACATGGAAGTTCGGACAGGCTCTGTTGGACAAGGAAAATTCCACTCTCGAACTGTGTCCGAACTTGGGAAGTCCGGACACAAGTTCGGACGTGGTATAATGTTCAGTACTAGGTCGCGGCTTGCGGATTGCGTTCTGGAATCGACCGGACTTGGGTAAGTCCGGTCGGCAAGTCGGTCGGACCAAAAACATGTTTAAGGTTATGATATGATATGTAATGATGGGGATTGATAGGTAATGATGTTATAAGGTTGTTAAGGACATGTAGGTGAGTTTTAAATGGCAATTAGGGGGGTTGAAAAGTTGTATCGAAATGTAAAAGTAAAACAAGTTAAAATGTAAAGTTATGTAAAAAGTTAACGGGGAAAGTAAGCATTAGACATTAAATAATCAAGCGAACCCCGATGTTAATAAAACACATGTGATGTTAAAAGTTGTCGAGAATCGCTCGAGGAACATAAGTGGACGTGGTAAAGTGGACTCCGGTGACAGGTATGGTTTTCTTGCAACCTGTGTCTACCGGATTACACCGGTGTATGCCAATGTGTTTTTCTGTATGTTTGCCACGTTGTAAGATTAAACATGTAATGAGTTTACAGTAATTCATTTATGTGGCGTGTACAACTCCGATACCATTTAACCTCGAAGTGTTAACCTAGTTAACTGAGTCTAGGATCACATGAGAGTTCGGTATTCGGAGTAAACGACCCGTACCATGGGACGTACTAACCACGGCTATGCGTGTGTTAATTGTGTGATATGTGTATGTGAATGTAGGGATCTCCCGTGTGTTTTAACCCAGTTGTAATACTGTATGTTGTAGGTGCGATAGACTCCATAGGGGGTTCTAAGTATTATCTAAAGTAAGTATGTACTAACAGTAGTGAGGAATCCGGTTTGGCCGGTCGCGCGTTGTTTGGGAGAGGGTATCCTTCTAGCCTTACCCTTCTCTTTGTTATGTTGTTTCCCTCACGGGTTATGATCTCCCATTAGCTTACTCCAAAGCTTAGCTATTCGGACTTATGATCGGTTTAGGGGGAACATGTGTTTGTGTGGTGTGTTCGGGCCTCCAAACCCGAACCGCCTTAACTTAGTTACTCGTCCAACTATTAGGACGGTAATGAGTGTTGTTGTTATTGTATAACGAGCTTATCATGAGACTGGCAACATTCTCTAGGCTCACCAGTGTGTAACAATGTTTGGGTCGGTTCCTAAGCGAACCATTCCCGTTGTGTTATGTTTTTTGTGTGATGCAAATCCATTGCGAGGTATTATGTTTGTACGTGGAAAGTGCAAAGTGTTGTTAGGTGTTGTATGTAGTGTATGTTATATGTTGTATAATGTAGATTGTGTGGATCATGATATGATTCCCAGTTTGTGATAAGAGGCGTTTTAAGGATAACCCGATTTAAGGGTATGTGTCGTCTATTAAGGAAGTAGCTCCATCGGAGGAGAAACACTCTAGGGATGATGAATACCATGGGTGACTTATTAAGTAGGATGTATTATCCGATGTTGAGCCCATGAGGGAAATGTTAAGTGTTGTGTGTTTATTGTTACATGATGATTTAAATATAATCAACTGCATTAAGACGACAATTAGTTGTGCGTGGCCCGGTAGCATGGGGCTGCGGGATTACCATACCAGCAAAGGTGCTGAGCCCCTTGGGGGCCACCCTTTCTCTTCTTTTCCTATTTCAGGTACGAAGTGCTGGAAGCCGTTCGAGAGTAGGACGGGTAGTAGTCGTACATGGGTAATCATTAAGTGATATATACAGTAGGTGTAGTAAGACCCGATATTGTTGTCGCATCGGTTTTAAAATACTCGGTATAGTTGAAAGGTGTATGTTGTTGTTGTTGTTGTTAATGGAAAGGATAATAATGTGTAGTTGCTCGGGAATTTAGCCCATCAGACCGGTACAATGTATATGGATAGCCTTGTAGCCACGTGAGTGGCTAACGGCGGTGTAACACCAACGAGTTAAGTAATATGATGAGGTTTGTATTTCCGCTGCAGTTTATTGTAAGTGTGTTAACGTTGGATGGGGGTGTTACAAAAAGTGGTATCAGAGCGAAGTATCGCTCTGTGACTGAATTACGAGCTTAGGAAGTACGAGTTAGGAATAAGTACTTTGGGTTAAGGGTTGAGTGATAGCGTGAGAGATACGCTAGTTAGGAACTACCAGTGACTAATGGAAACCTACAATATCCATCCCACCCTCCACAATCCCTGTTTTCCATTTTTAGGTTAATATAACCCATATTATAACTCCACTCTTGGCAATATTAATATATATGCTTAGAAATTAAAAATCATAAGTTTTAAGGTGTTTATACCTTGATTTCTCCTTGTATGAACTCGCCACTTGAAGGAAAATTCACCACATCATTTAGACATGTTTAATACACCAAAATAAGATATGGTTATACTCCAAGCTTGAGTAACCATAAGGAATAATTAATGTAAGATTTAAGGCAAAAATCACCTTAAAAATGCAAGGGAACTTCAAGAGGAATTCGGCCTGAATAAAACACACCACAAGGTGTTAAATTCACCATATAGACATAGGAAATAGTAGACAACAACAAGCTGCCTTGGTATTAGGTTTTACCCTTGGAAAATGCCTTAAAGAAGGTGTTTCCTTTAGATCTCGGCCTCCCTTGCTTCAAAAGGCTAACCAACAGATTGAACATTAAATATGAATATATGATGTATAAACTCATAAAAATCAGGAAGAAAATCGTATGAAGATAGAGAAGCTTAAGGTATGTTTTTACCTTAAAATGCAAATTTGGAAACCTTGGTCCCTATACTTGCTCAGCCAAATTGGTTGGTTTTCTAACCTTAAAACACTGAGAATAACCATAGGAAGTGATGAGCCACGAGATCTAAGTGTAGATGGTGAAGAGATGAAGAAAAAGAGCCAAATAAGCCTTAAACCATTACCTTTGAAGCTTAAGAGTTAGATCTACCTTCCATGCTCAAAACATCGTTGAGAGAGGTCTGGAGGGCTGATTCATTGGCTGGAATGAGCTAGGAGAAAGAGAATGATTGAATGAGCATTATGATTGAAAAAGAACTTTTGATTATTTTATTGGTTTGTAATGACTAATGAGTCTCAAGGGATAAGACATCGTTTAATGGAGGGGAAGGGCTGGCTCACACACGGTTTTGGAGGCTGGTGGAGTCATCATATGGAGCAAGGAGTGTATTTTTTTAATCATAATAATAACAAGGTAAAGGTAGTCCCTTAATTTAAGGGCTTGTTTTGTTGGACTTGTCTCTTGAATGTGCAAGTGGTGAATCTAGCCTCCTCTTGCTTGTAGCTGTAGCTTCGCCGATTCCATTGGTCCAAGGGGTCAACTTTGACCTCTTGACCATTCTTAGTCAATGTTGACTCAAGCGGCCCCCCTTTTAGGGTTTTATTATATTTTAATATTAATTTGTAAAAATTTGTAAATTTTGGAATCAAATTCCTAATATGATATAATGTTATATAATATCATATTTAAAGGTATTATAACCTTTAAGCCCATTAAAAACCAATTTAGAGAAGGCAATTTCACAAAAACGTGCTTTAAGGTGTTTTAGTGCACCTTTTTGTGTCACAGTGTTCCTGAGCTTAGTTTCTTTGGTAATAGTTTTTTTGTGTTCCTTACTTCATTATAATACTTAGGAATCCACTTTGGATCCTATTTGAGGTCATACAATCTTTATGTGCTTTAAAGCACATTTTTGGCTTTACCGATCTTAAGGCATGTTTTGCCTTGTTAAGATCTTTTAGATTGTTCCCCAATAATATTTAGATGTTTATTAACCCTCTTAGATCATTAATAGATCATTTAATTAATTTTTAAGGTTAGGGTATTTCAGTCTACCCCCCTGAAAAGGCTTCGTCCCGAAGTCCTTAATCATCTACAGTTCACCTAAGGAATCGAGTTCCACTAAGTAACCAAACGTCCATCGCTAGGGAGTACCTCCCACTAGGTCATACCTAGTCTTTATGTATCACATTTGATACAGCATCCATCTCATTCCATATAGTCAATAATCATGATACATTCATTCATAAACAGCACTAAACAAGGTGCAAAACTCATAGTACACAGCACTAGACAAGGTGCAAATCATAGTACACAGCACTAGACAAGGTGCAAAACTCATAGTACACACGCACTAGACAAGGTGCAAATCTCATAAAGTACTCAAAGGTGTTTGCAAGGGATACTCCACGCATCCCTATCTACATGTTAGTATCTCGCGAGGATACTCACACATCATCCACATGTATGCGTGCACATATAGTTAACGTTGACAAATCACAGGAAGCAGTCTTAAAGACCTGGACTTGACGATCCCAACCCCATGCTAACCAACGTCTACTACCCCGCGGACACACCGATTTAATAACGAAGGACACTGCGCGGTCCACGGCTCCTCGGACAGTATCACCTTATTTCCTTAGTCACCACAACACAAACCAGTCATGAACAAAGGGCTCTGCGGTCCATGGCATCTCTGGGTGATGTCACTCGCAGACAACACCGGTCTAATGACGAAGGACTCCACGGTCCACGGCTCTTCGGTGACGCCCTAAATTCCATTTCTATTCATATTTGTGTCCACTTGTAGGAAGTTTCGAGAGTCATCCAACCCCGACGTGGTCAGCGTCAGTGTTGAACTATCTCTCACCTCAATTTGTGTTCGGTTTCGCTTGATCGGACCAGGATCAAGTTCAACTTCCCACGTCAATTTCAATCAATCAATTGTTTATTCACTTCTAATCTTGTTTCCTCGTGATATTTGCCACCTTGTGTTCTATAGATACACAAGTCAGCTAGTGTAATTAACCTAATCATTGACATATAGGATCATGTATCCTAACCATGTACCAAGTTCACTCGACTTATAATTATTCATACAATTCCTAGAGGCTTTACCTCCACTAGGTTACACATCGGTCTCATGCCGACTTACTCATCGCATTCCAATAATCGGTTTCATACCGAGTCACAAATCATATAGTATGGAGCTTTCTACTCCTTCTATTTGAAATCTCCCACCGAAGCTACCAGATAGACCTACTTGAACTCTCTACCGGAGCTAACAAGTTAGGCGTTTATGTGTTTAATGTTCGCAACGTTTGCATAAATAATCGGGATAGAATAAGAACACTCTATCTGTTCTCCCTTTCCTATTCGCCACAACAATGCGAACTAAATATATATGTATATATTCATACACATAATACATCATAATTATTACCCCAAGTAATATAACCAGTCATAATACTTGTACTTTACGTACAAATAGTTTGTAGCATGTGTACCATGCGCTACGTACTCCTACGTACGGTATATTTTAAGCGTGCGCTCTAAGCTCTAACCAACCTACCCCCCTTAAAAGGGATTACGCCCACGTAATCTACGAATATGTCATCTTGAAGTAATAAGTACAAGATGTTCCACACATATGGATATTCGTGCACTGATGTGCTACGTATACATTACCCTTTTCCTCTCGGGTCGGCTTTAGCCACTCTGGCTATACTACCTATGTCGGTTAGGTATATGTATGTTCATGGTTGATCGGGAGATGTAAGCACATCGTTGTTTTCCCAAATCTGTTAGGTATGTCTATCCTATGTGCTATGGGCCCACTCGCTCTGCAAGCAGTATGCCCAACTACTTTAGGGTTAACTTACCCTTTTCAGTAGCAGCTTCATGCTGGTTTCTACTCCACGTGACGGTGTTTTCTACACGGTCTTCCATAATTATGGTCATGGAGGAAACTATATCGCTGCGTGGTATCATCATTACACACGCTAATTATTTCAACTGGTTATTCTATTCAGTCTTCCTGAATCCTATGCATGCTCATGGTATATTCCCAAGAGTTCATGCCTCCCTACCGAACTAACCTTCGGTATGAGGGTTGTCGAGCTATGCTCGAGCACCTAGTGCTTGCAATAGTTGTCTCTAAAATATCAAGACGAGTCTGATATGTGCATCTAACTGGTGCCTCGTGACTCCATTATTTCCCTCTGGAATGAGTTCGTTCTTTGGGTACCTTGTAGGTCCGCTTTTGCTAGTGTGAACTCGTATCCCTCGTGTGTTGGTACTTTAGCACCCACATATATGGTTCATCCCTCTTCTCGATTAGGGGAATCCATTTGCTTATCTGATGTTCCACCTTCTGATTCTTACCAACATAATTTGATTAACAATTATTATAATGGTCGCTTGTTGCGCACCATGTACCAGTCGATTGGACGGTTATCCGCCGTTGCGGTTTGCATGGTATCTAATCTCCAGCTCAGAGTATCTCTTGTAATGCTCGCTTTTGCCCTTCGTCTGTTGTAAACATACAATACGACTGTGGGTCTTAGCTGGTATTCATTTTCTGTTCAACCCTAATTGGTACTAACATACTAACGTTTTATGGCTTGAGCATGTGGTTATTATTATTTAATGCGGCATCATCGCAGCGCCCTCAGCGCGTGGTATAACTCTCTCTGTGCCCCCTTTTTGGGTAGCATCTATTATCACAAAGGTTTCTCTAATATAACTTCCTTAGATACCACAATTCCTCTTCTCATTCATGGGTTCAACTTGCCATTACCATTAAATTGGCCTTAGTTTCCTCGTTTACTAAAATCCGTAAAACTTATGTTCTGACTCCTCCACTGTGGAGTTGCGACCTTATGTCACTTAATTATCAAGCTATCCTTGATTTTCCTAACCTTGTTAGTTGGACTGAGATCTCTCTCGTCATTACATGGTTTACCTAGTCAGGGTTCCGTTCGCTGACTTAGACACAGAGTTGATTACCTCCTGGGTCCTTACACTACTCGTTTACATGCATGGGGTACCATACTGATACATTACTACTTACCCAACTAACTTATTATAGTTTGTCAGGCCCACAAGCTCCTAGGAGTGCGGTCGTCCCATGTCTCGTTTAGTGCACTCGTAGCGTTCGTACCCGGTGATTATCGTACTCTTAGTCTCGGTAATTTATGTTTGAGTAACTATGCTGCCAATTCTTAACCTTTAATGTCGGAATGGCCCTAATATTAGGTTCTATGGTTTCCTTTATTAATGTGTATTTCTTTTACTTTCTCTAAGATAGGTGTTTGCGACTTATCGCCCTAACTCTGGTTTCCACATGCTCGTCATCTGGTATTTGTGAGTGGGGATCAGTAACTACTTATTATCTCTCCCGTTCACTCCCAGGCTGTTAACGCCTTCAGATATGAGTTTTCAGTATCCGAACTCCACCCAATCTATTGGGTTACACCCTATGGTGATTTCCGGACTCCATGATAAAGGTTGACACCTCGTGTTTCCCCTGTCTTATGCTAGTCCCGTTAGTCTGATATTAATCAGTACTTGTGATTCATCACCCTTGTTCCCCTAGTTTTGGGTCTCTTTGATGGTACTAAGGTATCCTTCCGTAGGCCTAAGCCATACGATATTCGGGCTCAGTACTTATTCTGATAGCTAGATGATTGTTGGTCTTGTTATTTAATTTATTCCTAATTGGTTCTAATACCTTCTCCGGAGGTTACAATTGGATACCCACAACTTAGTGGTTTCCGCTAATCATTTCTCTTCATTGTGTAGTCCTTACTCCTATTCAACTCATATTTCCTCCATCCTCTTTGAGGTAACGGTATCTTCCGCCATCAGCAATTTTCACTTTTTTTTTATATCCACTGCCCTCCATACGGGTCTAGCAGCATAATGGATCAACAACACCTCTGTGTGTGTGGTGCGGGCATTACATCGGCCCCTTTGCATGATCACATCTGCCTATTATTATTTTTTTTTAAAGTCCTGACTCGTATAGCTCACTTCCTGCCCTCTGGCAATGTTCAATGGTAGTGGTTTAACCACGAGTGTCGCGCACTCTCTAAATATGGTTATGCTGGTCCTGAAGGCTCGTCACTCCCCACCGGTAATGATTGACGTTTAATGTCCATACCGGCACTGGGGTTAGGCTTGTAGGCACTAATTATTGTTATTCTCATTTACTCCCCTTTTAATATTCTACTAAATGGTGTATTATTTTCAGGTTTAATGGTCAGACCGGCTAGGTCTTCCCGAGGTTTTATCGACCTCCAACCCAAGGGTTTCGTACCCCTGCCCTTAAGAAGGCTCTGTCCTGCTTTATTGCATTACGGACATACATAAAGTTTACTGTCTATTGGTAACCGCCTGGACCACTACGTCCTTTAGGGTTAGTTTACCGTCGCTGCACTTGCTGTAGCAAGTGCGCAAGGCAGGTTGAATTTTAATGCTTTGGTTAATGTGGCACTTGCAGTGGCAAGTGCGCCATGTAGACTGAGCCACCGGTACGGTGTGTCAGTGCAGTGCTATTCCCTAATCGGGTTCCTGTCCAAGTCAAAAGTTCTTATTCAAATTAATACAGTCTCACTCCGCACTCATTTCCACAAGTTTACCATGGTAGTAAGGTCTCACTCCCCTCTCGAGGCGTTGCATGATAGCAACTTAGCGAGTTCTTGTTTCTACAGTTCTCATGATCTCTCCTCATGCACGTCGGGCCATCTTGAACCTTCAGTGTTGCATGGTTTTAGAGTTACTCGCCTCGGGTGAGACTTCTATAAGGTCATCCATTCCGTCTGTTACATATATCATAACTAATCATTACTCGTCATTTCCACTTTCTTTCCCCCAAGCGCACTAATCAGTGCTTTCCTGGATGTAAGACAGGGTTGCCTTGCTTATAGCAAGCTAGCCCCATTAGTCCTACAGGGAGTTTCTCCTCAAACTCGGTCTATTATTTATCTCCCCTCGTATGGTAGACATTACGTCATTACCAGGACCCCCGGTCCTAAACATTACATCAAAACACAAAGTTTTATTTTCTACATTTAACATAATTCTCTCAGCATCCACATCGGGTCTTTCCGATCAGGAGAGTTATCTCCGTGGTGTTTCTCATTTCATTGTCTCACTAGATAGTACTCGAGGTACGGGCTGCGGCGGGTGGGGTACCATTACAAACTTCCCGGGATGTTCTCCCATCAAGTGCGAGCGTTTCATACAGTCTTCGCGTTACTTGGGGTTGCTGGACCCTCACCACCTTCCGCTGCTCCGTGTTCTTCCTTAGTACTGTTACCCAGACCTCTCCCTGACATATGTCAAGAGGACGGGTTATACCTTTACTCGGTCTAATACCGTAGTCTCGGTCGTTTAATATTGAAGTGCCTCTACGGCTATGGTGTGCAAGCTTTAAGCATTGCATCAACCCCGCAAGGTCACGTATCCTCACAAAGATTCCCGTATTCCCAAAACCTATGCTCACTGTATAAATCCTACTATCTCTTGTCATCAGAGCGGTACTCCGCTCTGATACCACTTTTGTAACACCCCTACTCAATCGGCTCCTAATCATCTTACTTAACAATATAATCGCAGCGGTAATCTCAACAATTGGACTACTGGTGTCACCGTTCTTACTCGCCCATACGAGTAATAACGTGCCTCCTGATAAATTCTTAAATACGAAACAATTTCCCACAGTGACAACAAGAGATAGATCTATCCTTCCCAAACCAATATAAAATACATTCACAGTGAGCATTCTAAGTATCCCAATCCTATACACGTTTCTAAGTCATATCAAAACGCAACAGTGCATATTTTAAACAACTGTAATTAAACTACCCAGCGCGTCCCTCTCTTTGCCGACACCGGAAGCTGCATACCTGCAAAAATGGTTGTTTGTGGTATGGAATCAGCCCCTGCTGAGTATGTTACTACATGACTGTCATGCCCCCTCGGACCCTCAGTTATTTGGTCGAGAGCATGCAATTCATTTTCATGCAAGTAGTTTAATGTTAAAACTGTAAAGCAACAATATATATTGCGGTAAACTCAAATAACAAACAAGCCCCCGGCTTCACACATCGCATCGTAATAAACCACTGAAAGCGTTACAACGCTTATATGAGTACAGAGACTCCATTCCAACAAACACTTAATAGTTCATAATTGAGTTCGGCGACTCACCCGACCAAACAATCCACCATAATCCACACCTGAGTACTGCGACTCGACACAACCAGTTCACACACACTTATGAGCACAATGGCTCGTTCAAACAAATCCACCGACATACCACATATAATTACAAAGCATAACCACTGAGCAACAAGGCGAACAACGAGAATTACAAACTAGTATACTTTCCCATCTTTGGCGTACAAGCCCAGCTAATGTTCGCCTAATGTATGAGCTAATATAGTCTTCCGTATTTGTTCAGTCATGTCTAAGGACAACGTCTCGTTAGAACGACGTGTCTCTAAGTTACCCATCTCTTATGGCGGGTCACCCACGGCAATAGCCACTCCAGCGGTAGAGTCTCCGTCCTACGAACAATCTGTAGTTCGTTGGAAATTTATCCAGATACTTACGGTTACCACACGGTATCCTAGTATCGTTAATGGATCACAGTTCACAGCAAGAGCCACGTCCTCTTGATAAACTTATCTATACCATCGCATCGTTTTACCTTTTTTTTCCTAACACAGCAGACTAAGGTCGTAGTCCAATCCTGAGTATGTCGACTCGGGATCCAGTGCTAGATACGAGAGCGGCGTTAAAGAGGCCAATGCTCCGTATATAAGTCTCAGATATTTTATATATCTTATTATCCTAGTGCTACACGTTTTCTTCTGACTTCCTTATATTTCATATAAGATAGCACCATAGCCGCTAGTTCGTTTTATATATATAGGTTCATATATACGAACCAATACTGTTAACTCACAACAGTAAATAATAAGCAGCTATAAATATACAATTCATGCATATTAATTAACACATTCAAACAACAATCTTATCACAGATCACACACAAGTCTGAACTGAGGAAGTCCTCAGAGACAATCAGGACACATAACAACATAACCGTTCACCCTGATGTATTACGGTGGAGTATGAATCAGCAAGTTCCTATGCTCCGTGTGTCGTCTCTAACAGTCTAAACAATACATAATGCTACTGATTAGCATCCCGTATGAAAATACACCCTACGGTACCCCGTACCGTCACTAATATCTCCCGGTTAACCCCCCGTTATAACTGTCAATGTTTGTCGGGTTTTCGGCTTAACTCGAGATTAGAAAGGTGTTATATTACATGCGTAGTCTTGTCTTGTATATTAATATACTTATTGTTGAACTTGTTATCGCATGTAACTTAACATACCCTTGTATGTCGTATAGTTTGTTTCTATATTGTATGCATGATTCCTTGTCATGTACTATTCATCTCACCTTAGTATTATTTTTTTTCCCTAAGGTTTTTTTTTTTTTTTCCAAGTTCAATGTGGTATAACTCATATGTAAACAATATTTTGGATTATATAAATCCTTATTATCCCATGTATACTCTAAACATTAGAATTCCATATCCAATGTTTGTAATTCTTTTCCCTTTATCTCATATCATTTTAATTATGAAAGCACATGGTTATTGAACCATATTATATTTCTACACCATAACCTATATTTATTTATATACATGTATTATGGAACTATTTATTATATGGTAAGTCTTATAATATATATTCATCCTTTTTAATGAATACCTCTTATTTATAAATGTTATAACTCTTATAACATTAAAACCATATTATAAATTCCATTTAAAAAAATGTTAATATTTCCGAACAGCACCTATGTTCTTAAATATTTACAAAATCCACCACATAATTAATATATGTTACATTATAGTTATATAACATATATTATGACATTTATGTCATTAAAACAATTATAACATATAGTTGTAAATTGTTTAAAATACCAAACACCCCTTATATTTCGGCTTTCACTATAAACCACTAAACTTCTATAAATCACAAATCAACCTCAATTATATTTCATTGTTACACTTATAACATATACCTTATATTATACTTTAAACCTTGATATAATTATAACCTATAGTTTTTAAAGGCTATAATTTTCGAACAGACCCTAGGACTGTTTTAATTAAATTCCCACCACCAAACTTTGTATATATTCCAAATCTTCCCAATTTATAATACATAGTTTCCTAATTCCATTAACACTATATATTATACATATATCTTAATAAAACCTTATATATAATTCCAAAATTACCAAACTATACCAAAGGTTATAAATATTATTCCTAACCTTATACTCTCCATAAATCTCGGTTTTGACCTATGTTACCCATTTGTAACAATGTCATGAATATCATATATTATACTTATATAATTCATATAAACTCCAAATTTAACCAAATAAACTTCTAAAAATTCCTAATAACTTAAGGGCTGTACTAAATCCCATTTAGTACCCCAAAGTTTCAGAAATTACATTATAGCCCCATCTCTTATAAATCTTTTACAATTTAATAACTATCTTAATATAAGGTAGTATTTTAATTTCTAAATTCTCCAAACTTGGTCAAAGTCTCCTATATAGTCATCTTTGACTTCTAACACCAAATTGGAACCAAACTTTCGGTAATCACCAATAATACCCATAGTTTTCTATTTTTACAATTTTGACCCAAACTTTATAAAATGTTATAATTTTTATTAAATTCATTTAAAAACCCTAAGTTCCTCTAAATTAAGCCCACGGCTTTTATACTTTCCAGTAATTACGGTTTGGCCCCAAATTTAATTATATAAGCATAAATCTAACTAAATAAGCATATAAACTTAAATTAAAATGGCCTAATGACATGGCCTTATTACAACCTTGAACTTGCAAAATAAATTACACTTTAAATGTCTCAAAATATTGTATAAACTCACGGCCTCACTTTAGTTTAATTATTTTTTCCACATAATGTCATAATTTGACCATTATGTTAATTAAATTACTTAAATGACTAGCTTAATTTATCTTAGTCATTTTTTTCCATTTTTAGGTTAATATAACCCATATTTATAACTCCACTCTCGGCAATATTAATATATATGCTTAGAAACAATTATAAAATCATAAGTTTAAGGTGTTTATACCTTGATTTCTCCTTGTATGAACTCGGCCACTTGAAGGAAAAATTCACCACTCATTTAGACATTTTTAATACACCAAAATAAGATATGGTTATACTCCAAGCTTGAGCTTAACCATAAGGAATAATAATGTAAGATTTAAGGCAAAAATCACCTTAAAATGCAAGGGAACTTCAAGAGGAATTCGGCCTGAATAAAACACACCACAAGGTGTTAAATTCACCATATAGACATAGGAAATAGCTAGACAACAACAAGCTGCCTTGGTATTAGGTTTTACCTTGGAAAATGCTTAAAGAAGGGTATTTCCTGTTAGATCTCGGCCTCCCTTGCTTCAAAAGGCTAACCAACAGATTGAACATGTAAATATGAAGATTATGAGTGTATTAAACTCATAAAATCAAAGGAAGAAAATCGGATGAAGAGTAGAGAAGCTTAAGGTATGTTTTTACCTTAAAATGCAAATTTGGGAAACCTTGGTCCCTATACTTCTTCAGCCGAAATTGGTTGGTGTTCTAACCTTAAAACACTGATAATAAGCCATAGGAAGTGATGAGCCATGAGAGCTAAGTGTAGATGGTGAAGAGATGAAGACAAAAGAGCCAAAATAAGCCTTAAACCATTACCTTTGAAGCTTAAGAGTTAGATCTACCTTCCATGCTCAAGAACATCGTTGAGAGGGTCTGGAAGGGCTGATTCATTGGCTGGAATGAAGCTAGGAGAAAGAGAATGATTGAAATGAGCATTATTGATTGAAAAAGAGAACTTTTTGATTAGTTTATTGGTTTGTAATGACTAATGAGTCATCAAGGGGAACGAGCCATCGGTTAATGGAGGGGAAGGGCTGGCTCACACGTTTTGGAGGCTGGTGGAGTCAATAATGGAGCAAGGAGGGTATGTTTAATCATAATAATACAAAGGTAAAAGGTAGTCCCTTATTTAAGGGCTTGTGTTGGAGACTTGTCTCTTGAATGTGCAAGTGGTGAATCCAGCCTCCTCTTGCTTGTAGCTGCCGATTCCATGTGGTCCAAGGGGTCAACTTTGACCTCTTGACCATTCTTAGTCAATGTTGACTCAAGCGGGCCCCCTTTTAGGGTTTTATTAATATTTTAATATTAAATTTGTAAAAATTTGTTAATTTTGGAATTAAATTCCTAATATTATATAATGTGATATAATATCATATTTAAAGGTAATTATAACCTTTAGCCCATTAAAAACCAATTTAGAAGGCAATTTCACAAAAACGTGCTTTAAGGTGTTTTAGTGCACCTTTTGTGTCAAAGGGTGTTCCCGAGCTTAGTTTTCTTTGGTAATAGTTTTGTTGTGTTCCTTACTTCATTATAATACTTAGGAATCCACTTTGGATCCTATTTGAGGTCATACAATCTTTATGGTGCTTTAAAGCACATTTTGGCTTTACCGATCTTAAGGCATGTTTTGCCTTGTTAAGATCTTTTAGATTGTTCCCCAATAATAATTTAGATGTTTATTAACCCTCTTAGATCATTAATAGATCATTTAATTAATTTTTAAGGTTAGGGGTATTTCATAACAAGTTAAAGAATGAGACACAAATAACTGAAAGGTGAAGTTAGTCAATCAAAGTCACGCCATGAGTAGTGAACATCAAATGCTTAAGTTAGCTTCAATTCCATTTAGGAGTAGAAAGACCCAAGTAATCACAAGGACTAGGAATGAAAGAAGATAATTCCAAGAACTAACAACTCAAGAGTGGAATAAAACCAATTGGGAGAGATGGCCCCCACCGCCAAGTACGTCCTTTTAGGACAGGGGATATACAGCCCCTCACTGTTTACAACATCCTTTGGTCAAGGGATAACAACCCTCACTGTTTACAACGTCCTTTTAGGACAGTGGATATACAGCCCCTCACTGTTACCAATGAAGATGCGCGCAAGTCACCACAAAAGATAAGCTCATGGTTGAAACAATATCCAGAGTCAAAGGGAAGAATACCAAGATTGACCTTTTCCATATTACCACTAGATCACAACTGCACCAGAGCAATACCAAAACACTCAGTCCTACAGAGTGCAGAGCGTAAACCTTAGGCAGTTAATGTCTAATGAAACAACCAAATAGAAGGAACCATTAACCATGTAAGTTTCACATTCAAGGCTTAGTTAGTCACATCAAGCTGAGTTAGCCACACAAACAGTTCCTTTTGAAATCCATTCAGCTCAGTTAGCGTTTTCCAAAACATTCCATACAGTCCGTTAGCAAAGTCTCTGAGTACGAGAAATCGTACCTGGTAATTTGTGTAGTAGTTCTAGTCGACTTGTGCAAATAATCAACAATACTGTAAGGAATATTAAAGGTAGTCTAACATCAATAACTGGTAGCCTAAGTTAAACTTAAATAAATTCCTCACTCTTATTTCTAAGTCTCAAATGTCTTTTAAGCCCTGCAGAGTGGATTATCGTGAGTTATTAGCACTGGTGAAATTGATAAAAGAAAGAAATTAATACTCAAAATATCGTCGGCGGCTGCAAATAAAAACCCGGTCGCAGTAGTATAGAAGACAGAAGCGGCCGGGGTCAAAACCGTGGGACTTATAGCGAGCTAAAATAGTTCCATAAGCTTGTCACAAAAGGGGGGAAGAATTAATGACTTGTTTAAGAGAAAATAATAAGCAGATTAGAAAACTGAGAGTGCAGATGAATAAATGGGACTACTCGGGTTCAGGTTAATATGATTTATTAATTGTGCTAACTCTACCGGTTTAATAGAATAGTTGGCAAGATTCCTGTAATTTTCTTAAGGTCCGATGAAAACTCTTAAGAACCTCGTTTACCGTAATGCAAGTCCGATGAAAACTCGAGCAAAAGCCTGTAAACGGCAGAGGAGTATGAGGCTTTATTCTTGCAACATGTATTAACTTAAACGATGAAAAATAAGTTCTTACAGTTTTACGGCTTAATTAACCTCGTTGTTTTCTAACGATGAAATTAAAAACAGACTTAGTAAGGCTTTTTAATAAACCGATGAAATTATTAAAAGGGAGAGACAACAAAACTTTAATCGTAACAAACTGAATTTATTTTAACCGGTAGAAAATATATTACACAGCTAACAAACCATAATTAAAACCTTGCCGGAGCAAATCCTCCTTAGCCAGACATATTAACTGGTAATAAATCTGACAGAGGTTGGACGTAATAACAGCACGGAGACGTGATTAGTGGAGGAGAAATGGAGAGGTCGAAGAGTATAACATGGTACGTAGGCTATTATAAGTGAGTGGGTGAATTAGAGAATTAATGGAGTGAAATGGTATACGGGAGTGATTTACTGGAAGAGAATGAGATGAGGTGAGTGTGAGTGATTTTGGTTTCTCCGTGCACTGGTATAAGGTTGCAGTGGATGGTTATTTATAGAAGAAAGGAAGACTACGTAGAAGACTTGCAGTTGATTGCCTCTGTTGATTTCTTCACTGATTGAAGCATTGATTGCTTCATTTAATGCAGGGGACAGGAGCTGGATACGCGTGAGCGAAAATAAGGTAGGCGACGGCGGGGTAGATAGATAAGGCGAGTTGCAGAGTCGCGCGAGGAAGAAAACTGGACTGGGCGCGATTTCTGTCGCCTGGGGAAGACCGCCACTTAAGGGCGGTTGGTGGTTGTGGTGCCGCCAGGGAGACCGCTAGATAGGTGGCGGTTTGGTGTGGTGGGTGTCCGCCAGGCGGTTGCACGTGAGGAGACCGCCATAATAGGCGGTTGCGGCTGAGATGTAAACCACCATCCAACATTAACATACTTACAATGAACTGCCAGCGGAAAAACAACCTCATCACATTACTGAACTCGTTGGTGTTACACGCCGTTAGCCACCACGTGGCTAACAAGGCTAATACATACACATTGTACCGGTCTGATGGGCTAAATTCCCGAGCGTTTACACATTACTATCCCTTACCATTAACACAACGACAACATACACCTTCCAACTATACCGAGTATTATATAAACTGGTGCCGACAACAATTCCGGTCTTACTACACCTACTGTATACATACACTTAAAAGTTTACCCGTGTACAATGACTACCCGTCCTACTCTCGAACGGCTTCCAGCACTTCGTACCTGAAATAGGAAAAGAAGAGAAGGGGTGGCCCCAAGGGGCTCAGCCCTTTGCTGGTATGGTAATCCCGCAGCCCACATGCTACCGGGCCACGCACAACTAATTGTCGTCTTAACATGCAGTTGATTATATTTAAACATGCATGTAACAATGAACACACACACTTAACATTTCGCCTCAATGGCTCAACAATCGGATAAATACATCCTACTTAATAAGTCACCCATGGTTATCATCCCTAGAGTGTTTCTCCTCCAATGGAGCTACTTCCTTAATAGACGACACATACCCTTAAATCGGGTTATCCTTAAACGCCTCTTATCACAAACTGGGAATCATATCCATGATCCACACACTTCACATTTTACAACATATAACATACACTACATAACAACACTTAACAATACTTTGCACTTTTCCATGTGCACAACATAACACCGCAATAGATATTGCATCACAACAAAGATACATAACATAACGGGAATGGTCCTCTCAGGAACCGACCCAAACATCACTAACACACTGGTGAGCCTAGAGATTGTTGCCAGTCTCATGATAAGCTCGTTACATAACTCGTTACCGTCTCGTTAAATGAACGGTTAACTTAACACAAGGTGTCTCGGATATAGTGATCCAAGCACACCGAAACAAACATAACAATAGTATGCCCCTGTGGCCGACTGAGTCAGTAATAGCCTTGGTTAAGCTAAAGGGAAGTTGGGAACCAAATTGGAAAACAACCATAACATACAGAGAGGATCGAACCTGCTATGACAACGACCCCCATACTCACACGCGTGGCCGGAACAGACGGACTCCTCATTCCCCCCGTTAGCACTTATTAGAAGTTCATCTTTGAACTTTATTAAACAATCACAAACATTGAGTTAAGTCTTGTCAGACATACACAAGGGAAAAGAGAGTCATACATTCACATACAAACATCACACACAAACATCACATATCCAACTCACGCATAGCCGTGGTTAGAACGTTCCTTAGGTCGGGAAACGTTATTACCGGATACCGTTCTCTTACGTTTACCTAGTAGTGGTTAACTAGCCCTCAAGCGCATTAGAGGTTACCGGTATCGGCACGTAAACAACAATAACAATAACGACTGTAAACTCGTTTCATGATTTATCTCATAACGTGGCAAACATACAGAAAAACACATTGGCATACAAGCCGGTGTAATCCGTAGGACACAGGTTGCAAGAAAACCATACCTGTCACCGGAGTCCACTTATCCTGTCCATTTATGTTCCTCGAGCAATTCTCGAACAACTGTTAACATCACACGTGTTTCATTAACATCGGGGTTTGCTTGATCATTTAATGTCAATGCTTAATTTTTCCCCGTTAACTTAGTTACATAACTTAACATTTTTAACTTGTTTTACTCTCACATTTTAATACAACTTTTAGCCCACTTTATTGTCACTAAAACTCACCTAACATGTCCTCAACATCCTTATAACATCATTACCTACCAATCCCCATCATCACATAACATTTCATAACCTGAAACCATGTTTTTGGTCCGACCGACCCACCGTCCGACCCACAGCTGGGTCGGTCCATTACAGAACCCTTTTACTTCCTTATAATCATGCCCGTCCGACCCACGTCCGACCCACCATTCTGGGTCGGTCCATGTGCGAACATTTTCTTCCTTTGAAACTTGACCGACCGACCCATGTCCGACCCACCCTTTGGGTCGGACCATTACCGAAACACATCCTAACATCTAACAGAGGCTCGACCGACCCAATAACTGGGTCGGCCCCGGGGTCGGTCGCCTCCTAATCTTACCCAAACTTTGCCAATTCTTCACCAACCTTCTCCTAAGGCCTCTTAATGCTTCCTAGCAACATTTGGTAACTTTATATCCACATACAACATCCATGAAACTCATTTTCTAACTCCTTAAACCTTTACTTATTTACTTGTAAAAATTCCTTAACACTTTCAACCTTTGTACTAGTTCCTAAATGGTGTTTCTCACCTATTATAACTACTATCCCAAAACACTTTCTCCTCATCTTAACATCATCTCTTAAGCATTATTTTCTTACTAACTAAATCTCCTTTTTACATCATACCTAAACATCACTTGTTCCTGAACACCTAAATCCTTGCATCAATCTAAATCACCTTAACACATGTTTCTTCTCAAGTAAACATTTATTCACCTATAACACTTCCTAGTTCACCAAAACCACTTAAAACACTTAGAACCTCTCACACATTTTTCCAAATTTGGCCATAGCTTCTCCTGTATATACTCACATCCAAACACTTAGGTTTTTACCTTATTTCATTCAAAACACCTAAAATCCATCAAACACATTTTTATACACAAACTTCACACATTAAGCACTACATCACAATATAGTGCATAACTTAAATTGCTTGGCACTTAGGCCCTTAAATAACATGGCTCTTAGGCCCTTAATGCATAACCTTAAACACTGAATTTCCACATAAATAATGCCTTTGACTGCAAATACATACACCAACACATATGTTCTTTACTAGTCTCCTTGAGAACACTTTACTAGGTCACTCACCATTGGCTCCTTAGGTATTTTATCAAGCAAATCAAGCTCATTTTCCTAAGGCATTTAAACTACATTGAGATAGTTTGTTTACCTCTTTTTCCTCACAAACTTCTTTCTTGTTTCCTTGTAAACCGGTGGGGTATTGGTTGTTTGTCAATTCTAAACATTATACAAATAATAGAATGAGTATTCAAGCATGATGCTTCATCTCATTTAAACCCTAGTTACACATATTGTTTTAACACATTAAGGTAATTGTTTTACCTTGGAATTGGAAGAGAACTTGAATAAGTATCAAGAGAGGACTCCTCCTAGCCCTTGGAAGATTCAAATGAAGCTAAAACAAGCAAGATAAATACACCATGGTGAGGTGAATTTTCGGACAACACAAAACATGGAGGAAACATGGATTTTCTTTGAGTTTCCTTACCTTGAAGCAAAGGAGAGCATGAATATGTGAAAAGGTGAGCTCAAGCTCCTCCCATGGTGGTTTCTCTTGGCACCGAAATGGAGGTTTTGAAGTTTTGAAAGGACAAGATTGTAGAGCTTGGCTTAACTAAGAGAATGGTGGTGTTTGTTTTTGATTTGGTTAAGTGAGCAAGATTTGACAAGAGTTCAAAGCTGAGTTCTATGGAGGTAGTGGTATTACCGAAGAGAGAGAATGAAGAAGAGAGGTTGGTGGTGGTGTTTGGAACGTGGGAAATGAAGGAAGGAAGGGAGAATGAAGATAGAACTTACTTTTTGAAGATATTTAAGTCTTAAAGCAAATAGTAAACTATGAGTCACATTTATTTACTTAACAAGTTAACATACTTGGTGACTCCTCACTACAAAAACCGGCCCCCTTTAATATAACAAGGGTATTTTAGTCTTTGTTTTCAATTTAATTACTTAACATAACATATGTTATATACTAGCTTGTAAAAATTACTATTCACAAATACAAGGCACATAGAAGTGAAATTTTTGATTTCCCACTAATATGGCCACCCAAATGTGATACTATATAGTACACATGTTAATTAAAGAGTAATGATGGACATTTAGCCATTCAAAACTCATTTACAAGACAATTTTTCAAAAACGTGCTTTAAGACTCCTTAAAGCACATTTGTGTTTTAACTTGTTTTCAAGCTGGTTTTCTTTAATAATTGATTTAATATGTTCATTAACATATAAATAAGGTATAGGTATGACCATTAGGTCTTATACACATTCATCCCAAGCTTAGAGCACATTTTTGCTCATATTGACTTTAAGGTATTTCTTATGTTTTATTTGGTTTAACTGTCCACCAAAGTTTCTTAAGGACTATTTAGCCTATTAAATCATAATTAAATGTTATCAAGTCTTGGTAGGCTCTTGGGTCCTAACCAAGTTCACTCATAGCTTAGAGGCATGTTTTTGCTCAAACTGTGTCTTAATGCTTTATTGCATTTATTATGGTTTAAATTGTTCACTGATGTTACTAAGGCATTTTAGCCTTACATACCATAATTTGATATTTAAACCACATATCAAGGTTTGGGTATTTCAATCTACCCCCTTAAAAGAACTTCGTCCTCGAAGTTCACACTTTTCACATATCCTTAGATTAGAACACAGTATCACTTGGAAATAAACTTCCTTAACCAAACACACTTTACATCACAACCTCGGACTGATGGTCCGGGCAACACATTCACATCCACACATAACATAACATATCCAAATGATAACCTCGGACTCTATGGTCCGGGTATCTTAACAACACTTACACATACATAACAACCCCTTTGACTCACTGGTCTTGGGTAACATAACAACATTTGGACACATAGGTCCTGGTAACATAACAGTCTTCAGACACTTAGGTCTATGTAACACAACTCATTTAGACTCATAGGCTCGATAGTATACACTTTAGGAAATCCAAGTCAAAACAATCATTCATTACACATACCACACAACATGTCAGAGCATGTATAGCAATCAAAAATATCCTTGATATACACTGTGATCCCGCAGAACACGGTCGCGATGGACACCTTCCGTCCCCGTGCCTTTAGGAGATTAAAACAATCACTTAAATTTAAAATTTCTTTGTGAGGTTAAGTAAGAGAACTTTAATTACGTAAAGTATCCATCAACGTTTTATAAATACCAATTTAAAATCCTTTTGAAAACACACAACAACTCCAAGTCCAACTTAAGCTCTTTGCTTCTTTTTTAGCGTGGTTATTCGTGACCACTTATAGGGAGTTTCAAGAGTCATCCAACCCTGATGTGATCAGCATCAGTGTTGAACTATCCTTCAACCCCAATTTGTGTTCGGCTTCCCTTGATCACATGCAAATCAAGTTCCACCTCCCACTTCATTTTCAAGCATCAAGTAAGTCACTCATTTCCAATTTTTATCTTTCGAATCATTCTAGTCATGATCACAACATCTCCAAAGGATAGAACTCCGTCTATCAGTTACCTCCATTCACTTTTAATCCTGTTGCCTAGGGAATATTCTCACTAGGTTCTATGTCGGTATCATGCCCTTTCATGCATCATATAAGTATATATATATACATATACACATATATTTTATCCAAAATACTACACCTGGTTTTACATTTATACACTGTCGGGGCTTTTGTTCCCCCGGGAGTTTATCTACTCCCCCACACTGTACAATCACACACAACTGTTAACAAACACACACACACTTATCACAATGGTATTCGCATCATCTGTGCGTAATTACCCAATTAATCCATGAATGAATGTGTATGTTTACGTAACGCACACACCAATCATCAAAAACAAACAATAATTTTGTGCTATGCACAATATAAGTCACATACACTACGTACACTTGTACGATAATATGCACTAAGTGGTTTTGCGCTCTACCCCCTTAAAAGGGATTACACCCACGTAATCAATCACTAAACATTGGCTTAAATGTTCTGCCGTCGTGAAGTGTTTTAACTTCCACGCGGTCTATTACACAATGGATTCTGATTAGAGGATCTTAACCATATTGGCGGTTTAGTCCTAAACCAAGAATTCTCATTGGAGTTTGTTTAAACTCTTAATTGGTTTCGATTCTGGCTGTTAGGCTTCTAGGCGTTAACAATTAGCCATCCACTCATATTCGTTATTCACGTTGTACATTTGAATCACTGGTTCACTAGTTTCTGCTGCGAAACTCTAATAACTGTAGAGCTTAATTGCTCCCTTTGTTATTCTTACTGTATTGTACATCCCCAATTGTCACCTTCATCTTGGTAACAATGGTTTCTCAACCGACGCACGGTATTTTACCCTGAGCGGATTCGGTGAGTTTCACAATTTTCCATCCACTTCCATGATAATTTACTGTGTATACAGCTATGTATTTCACAATGATTGACTTGTTCCCTTCCGACTTACTGTCGGTTGAGATTGAGCTACTACCTAGTGTGTGTGCTCTCTCAGCTATTTCCAATATTTGGGGTATATTCCATACCGGTATTTGGCAGTTAGTGCTACCGTAGTCACTTACTGTTAATCATGTCTCCACATTTGGTTTTGTACAAGCACTCTTTATTGGTGCGGCCTTGCATTTCCCATGCATCGGCCATTATAACATTATTTGTCCACAATCAACATGTTTCCAATTCCTAGCTATCTCATTCGATCATTACTGCACAAGTGCAATACCAAAACACTCAGTCATACAGAGTGCAGAGGCGTAAACTTGACAGTAAATCCCTTATGCGATTCGCCATGGAATTCACACTGAGTTCCTCATCACACAATACCTACCACTGGCTTATTGCTCAGTTTGTTTAACATCACTATCTTGCATCTCCACTGAGTTTAACTCATAACTGATCTTATCTGTTACATTACCGTTTAACAACACTTATACAACGGTCGCTACTGCGCACCGTGCTCTCACTATTGTATAACACTAACTCAATAGTATTACTGTCACATTAACTTCACACACATAATTTACATTATTCATATTATGGTTCATCCCTCATTTGGATGACCACTGAATGCTCCTTGAGCATCGATCATTCGAGTCACAAGCCGGCGTTATTCAGCCAGGTGCTTCACTTTATACACATACTACTAAGCTAATTTCTCTTTCAATAACAACATGGTCAATCCTTAACATATTTCTTGAACTTGATTCACATAACTACCGCTCCTGCGGTGTCACAATGTCGAGAGGTATCCCCACTCTTAATGCAGTGGTTCGTTTACCACTCTATTCGCTTATACAACCTAAACTTCTACCATCAATCGAATTTATATGATATATCTGCTTTTGGATTATAAGCCTTATTTGCCTTGAGCTGGGCTCATTATAGGCCGTCCACATACATGTACTTCTCTGTACAATATTACAAGGTCGTTGTATCACGTTTCCTTTCATGGGATGCCCCTTAGGTTTTCAGTCCGTCTCCTGACAACTTATGTCTAAACTGTGTGTTAGTTTCAACCCTTGTGCTTCTGTCATGCATTTCATTCAACAATTGTTGATGTGAACACCCTTCACGGATTGTTCCTGGGTGTTGTAAGTTATGCCTTTGATTTGGCTCACACTCATTGGTACATTCCGTTAGCTACGCCTTTCGCGTTCTTTACTGGTTATTATCTTCTTCTGTGAAGATTAACATTTCCTGGTAGTGTAGGTACTTATTCTGGGAATTTATCCGTTCATTGCACATTAATGTGTCCACATTAGGCATCTGCTTGCCATGTACAGGCTGGGTCACCATTCCAGCTATAATGTTTATCCCTAGGGATCCTTAAGACATATGTGATGTCTTTACATAACAGTTTGTGCCCTTCGCACTTGCTAACTCTTAAACATTTCCTTGAGAGGAATTCACTAATCCTTTTAGTCTCGTTAACTTAACTGAGTTCCTTAGCTTCAACTATTCCTTGTAATCCTTAGCTTTTGTTTGATTTATACTGCTGACCGTAGACGGAGTCGACTACTTCCCGTGTTTCGGACTCTACTCGTATACATATATGGGGTATCATACTGATACATTACTACTTACCCAACTAACCTATAAGTAGGTCTGTCGGGCCCACATGCTCCTATCGGAGTGCGGTCGTCCCACAACACAGTTGGTACACTTGTAGTGTCCGTCACACGCCTAGGTGAAGTATTCTGTTGTCAACTCCCTTATATTGTCCCGTGACAATATTCATTCCCTGCTTCCCGAACTTAATCGAGGGAAAGTTTATCCATTGTCGTATCCTTGTCAACTGTCTTGGTTTTACTGGTTTGGTTTAAAAGAAGGTTGGAAAGAAGTGTTGGTTTGAAAGAAAATCTGGTATTGAAAAGAAAAGGGTTTGAATAAATCTGGGTTGAAAGAAAAATTTTCATGGTCGCAACATCTTCTTACCTTAACCAAGTCTAGCTTCTTGCTGACGGTGTACTTACAATTACAGAGGTTAGGCTGACAGGCCCTTCCCCTGTTATGACAACACACATCATTAATTTAATTGCACTTTACCAAGTACTTTGTATTGATTATGAATTTCCCGAACAGTCCCGTTATAGCAGCACTTGCTATGGCAAGTGCGCCATGCTAACTGGCTATCGGTTTGACACATACGATTGTGGTATTGTTTTGACCCCTATTGTCATCAGTGGCCTTGTTGGCCCTCACTGATCTTACTGCCTTGATAGATACTCCTCTAGGTGGCTTCTCACTGTTTCCACGTGATATTCATTAACTAGGGTGTTCCCATTCTGGGAGACCCTTTTTCTTAGTATTGTATTCTCTTTGTATCCCGTTCCACGTATTTGGGAACTACGTTGTAGTTCCTTGTCGGTGGTATACCGTTGGTTATTATCATCAATTGTGGTCCCGTAGACACTCGTCTCGGGTTTCTTTATCCATTTCTTGCCTGTTGCACGGTAGGTGCGTTGCAAGCTGGTTGTCCTCGACTGCTCGGCATGTCGACCCAGGTTGCCAGAAATTCTATTCTCTTATACACAAAATCTTCATTCTTCACTATTAAATGCGGTTAACATTGTCCAGATGGAGACCGTCTCCGGGATTCCCAGTTTTCGGGATCTACCGTATGACAGATTCTCCGTACCCTTAAAGGTACTTACTAACAGCCAGATCGGGTATTCCCGAGTAAGAGAGGACTTTCATCTCTCTGCGTTGTTTTCCCAAGTTATAAAACAGGGTTTGCGGAGGGTGGGATGGATATAGCAGGTTTCCAGTATTCACTGGTAGTTCCTTACTATCGTATCTCTCACGCTATCACTCAACCCTTAACCCAAAGTACTTAAATCCTAACTCGGTATTCCCTAAGCTCGGTAATTCAGTCATCAGAGCGATACTTCGCTCTGATACCACTTTTGTAACACCCCATCCAACATTAACATACTTACAATGAACTGCAGCGGAAGAACAACCTCATCACATTACTGAACTCGTTGGTGTTACACGCCGTTAGCCACCCACGTGGCTAACAAGGCTAATACATACACATTGTACCGGTCTGATGGGCTAAATTCCCGAGCGTTTACACATTACTATCCCTTACCATTAACACAACGACAACATACACCTTCCAACTATACCGAGTATTTATAAACTGGTGCCGACAACAATTCCGGTCTTACTACACCTACTGTATACATACACTTAAAAGTTTACCCGTGTACAATGACTACCGTCCTACTCTCGAACGGCTTCCAGCACTTCGTACCTGAAATAGGAAAAGAAGAGAAAGGGGTGGCCCCAAGGGGCTCAGCACCTTTGCTGGTATGGTAATCCCGCAGCCCACATGCTACCGGGCCACGCACAACTAATTGTCGTCTTAACATGCAGTTGATTATATTTAAATCATGCATGTAACAATGAACACACAACACTTAACATTTCGCCTCAATGGCTCAACAATCGGATAATACATCCTACTTAATAAGTCACCCATGGTATTCATCATCCCTAGAGTGTTTCTCCTCCAATGGAGCTACTTCCTTAATAGACGACACATACCCTTAAATCGGGTTATCCTTAAACGCCTCTTATCACAAACTGGGAATCATATCCATGATCCACACACTTCACATTTTCAACATATAACATACACTACATAACAACACTTAACAATACTTTGCACTTTTCCATGTGCAACATAACACCGCAATAGATATTGCATCAAAACAAAGATACATAACATAACGGGAATGGTCCTCTCAGGACCGACCCAAACATCACTAACACACTGGTGAGCCTAGAGATTGTTGCCAGTCTCATGATAAGCTCGTTACATAACTCGTTACCGTCTCGTTAAATGAACGGTTAACTTAACACAAGGTGTCTCGGATATAGTGATCCAAGCACACCGAAACAAACATAACAATAGTATGCCCCTGTGGCCCGACGTGAGGTCAGTAATAGCCTTGGTTAAGCTAAAGGGAAGGTTGGGAACCAAATTGGAAAACAACCATAACATACAGAGAGGATCGAACCTGCTATGACACGACCCCCCATACTCACACGCGTGGCCGGAACAGACCGGACTCCTCATTCCCCCGTTAGCACTTATTAGAAGTTCATCTTTGAACTTTAAAACAATCACAAACATTGAGTTAAGTCTTGTCAGACATACACAAGGGAAAAGAGAGTCATACATTCACATACAAACATCACACACAAACATCACATATCCAACTCACGCATAGCCGTGGTTAGAACGTTCCTTAGGTCGGAAACGTTATTACCGGATACCGTTCTCTTACGTTTACCTAGTAGTGGTTAACTAGCCCTTCAAGCGCATTAGAGGTTACCGGTATCGGCACGTAAACATACAATAACAATAACGACTGTAAACTCGTTCATGATTTATCTCATAACGTGGCAAACATACAAAAAACACACATTGGCATACAAGCCGGTGTAATCCGGTAGGACACAGGTTGCAAGAAAACCATACCTGTCACCGGAGTCCACTTATCCTGTCCATTTATGTTCCTCGAGCAATTCTCGAACAACTGTTAACATCACACGTGTTTTCATTAACATCGGGGTTTGCTTGATCATTTAATGTCAATGCTTAATTTTTCCCCGTTAACTTAGTTACATAACTTAACATTTTTAACTTGTTTTACTCTCACATTTTAATACAACTTTTAGCCCACTTTATTGTCACTAAAAATCACCTAACATGTCCTCAACATCCTTATAACATCATTACCTACCAATCCCCATCATCACATAACATTTCATAACCTGAAACCATGTTTTTGGTCCGACCGACCCACCGTCCGACCCACAGCTGGGTCGGTCCATTACAGAACCCTTTTACTTCCTTATAATCATGCCCGTCCGACCCACGCCGACCCACCATTCTGGGTCGGTCCATGTGCGAACATTTTCCTTCCTTTGAAACTTGACCGACGACCGACCCATGTCCGACCCACCTTTTGGGTCGGACCATTACCGAACACATTCCTAACATCTAACAGAGGCTCGACCGAACCAATAACTGGGTCGGCCCCTGGGTCGGTCGCCTCCTAATCTTACCCAAACTTTGCCAATTCTTCACCAACCTTCTCCTAAGGCCTCTTAATGCTTCCTAGCAACATTTGGTAACTTTATATCCACATAAACATCCATGAAACTCATTTCTAACTCCTTAAACCTTTACTTATTTACTTGTAAAAATTCCTTAACACTTTCAACCTTTGTACTAGGTTCCTAAATGGTGTTTCTCACTATTATAACTACTATCCAAAACACTTTCTCCTCATCTTAACATCATCTCTTAAGCATTATTTTCTTACTAACTAAATCTCCTTTTTACATCATACCTAAAAATCACTTGTTCCTTGAACACCTAAATCCTTGCATCACTCTAAATCACCTTAACACATGTTTTCTTCTCAAGTAAACATTTATTCACCTATAACACTTCCTAGTTCACCAAAACCACTTAAAACACTTAGAACTTCTCACACATTTTTCCAAATTTGGCCATAGCTTCTCTGTATATACTCACATCCAAACACTTAGGTTTTTACCTTATTTCATTCAAAACACCTAAAATCCATCAAACACATTTTTATACACAAACTTCACAATAAGCACTACATCACAAATATAGTGCATAACTTAAATTGCTTGGCACTTAGGCCCTTAAATAACATGGCTCTTAGGCCCTTAAATTGCATAACCTTAAACACTGAATTTCCCACATAAATAATGCCTTTGACCTGCAAATACATACACCAACACATATGTTCTTTTACTAGTCTCCTTGAGAAAATTTTACTAGGTCACTCACCATTGGCTCCTTAGGTATTTTATCAAGCAAATCAAGCTCATTTTCCTAAGGCATTTAAACTACATTGAGATAGTTTGTTTACCTCTTTTTCCTCACAAACTTCTTTCTTGTTTCCTTGTAAAACCGGTGGGGTATTGGTTGTTTGTCAACTTCTAAACATATACAAATAATAGAATGAGTATTCAAGCATGATGCTTCATCTCATTATAAACCCTAGTTACACATATGTTTTAACACATTAAGGTAATTGTTTTACCTTGGAATTGGAAGAGAACTTGAATAAGTATCAAGAGAGGACTCCTCCTAGCCCTTGGAAGATTCAAATGAAGCTAAAACAAGCAAGATAAATACACCATGGTGAGGTGAATTTTCGGACAACACAAAACATGGAGGAAACATGGATTTTCTTTGAGTTTCCTTACCTTGAAGCAAAGGAGAGACATGAATATGTGAAAAGGTGAGCTCAAGCTCTCCCATGGTGGTTTCTCTTGGCACCGAAATGGAGGTTTTGAATTTTGAAAGGACAAGATTGTAGAGCTTGGCTTAACTAAGAGAATGGTGGTGTTTGTTTTTGATTTGGTTAAGTGAGCAAGATTTGACAAGAGTTCAAAGCTTGAGTTCTAATGGAGGTAGTGGTATTACCGAGAGAGAATGAAGAAGAGAGGTTGGTGGTGGTGTTTGGAACCGTGGGAAATGAAGGAAAGGAGGGAGAATGAAGATAGAACTTACTTTTTGAAGATATTTAAGTCTTAAAGCAAATAGTAACTATGAGTCACATTTATTTACTTAACAAGTTAACATACTTGGTGACTCCTCACTACAAAAAACCGGCCCCTTTAATTAACAAGGGTATTTTAGTCTTTGTTTGTCAATTTAATTACTTAACATAACATATGTTATATACTAGCTTGTAAAAATTACTATTCACAAATACAAGGCACATAGAAGTGAAATTTTTGATTCCCACTAATATGGCCACCCAAATGTGATACTATATAGTACACATGTTAATTAAAGAGTAATGATGGACATTTAGCCATTCAAAACTCATTTACAAGACAATTTCAAAAACGTGCTTTAAGACTCCTTAAAGCACATTTTGTGTTTTAACTTGTTTTCAAGCTTGGTTTTTTAATAATTGATTTATATGTTCATTAAATATAAATAAGGTATAGGTATGACCATTAGGTCTTATACACATTCATCCCAAGCTTAGAGCACATTTTTGCTCATATTGACTTTAAGGTATTTTCTATGGTTATTTGATTTTAACTGTCCACCAAAGTTTCTTAAGGACTTATTTAGCCTTATTAAATATAATTAAATGTTATCAAGTCTTGGTAGGCTCTTTGGGTCCTAACCAAGTTCACTCATAGCTTAGAGCATGTTTTTGCTCAAACTGTGTCTTAATGCTTTATTGCATTTTTATGGTTTTAAATTGTTCACTGATGTTACTAAGGCACTTTTTAGCCTTTACATACCATAATTTATATTTAAACCACATATCAAGGTTTGGGTATTTCATGAGAGGACCGCCTTTTAATATGCGGTTGCAGTCCATTGACCTGGCCTGTTTTCCTTCAAACTTTGACGGCTCTGCTGTTTCTTGAGTTCTTTTTGGACTCCGTTTTCTGAGCGTTTAGTCTACGCGTTCGTCTCTCGACTACTTCACTCCCGGCTTGGTTTTCCTCATGTTAAACCAATAATTTGTGAGATAAACAATAAAACATAAACTAGAGGAAAACTAACCGAAGTGGAGAAATGAGCAAGAAAAGTGGTAATATTATACATGAAATACACCTAAATAACATGCTCATTTAGACTCTTATCACACCCCCACACTTATCTTTTGCTTGTCCTCAAGTAAAACCATGTACCTAAGCAAGTAGGAAATGCTCAATACTAACAAAATATTATTAAGATATGAGGGTAGGATAAAAAAGTCAATAGTTCATGATCTCTAAAACTTATTGAGGAGTGTGAAAAATTATCTGCTGGTGGCATAGGTGTGCTCAAGGTGAAAACAAAATATGAGTTTCGGGGTATGATCTAAGGTACTTCAATGTTTTTTTTTTGTTTTAGGCAACTCCGAGAGCTTTACCATGGCCAACTTCTCTCAAGAAATGGCATTGAGGAGAAAAATAAAAGGAAGAAAAGATTTATGCATTTGCTTCACTTTTGCATGAGGGATGAGAAAATGTAGGCATAATGCCTTTGTATTCAAGAACACTCAACTCTCTTTTGTTGGTTACCAATGGTGTCTCGAAAGTCCCTTATATTTTTTTTTTGTATACTTCTTCTTCTTTTTTTTTAAAGAGAAATACCCCTTAGCAATCCCTAAGAGAGAAGACAGAAAGAAACCCTGAGCAATAAAATCCAATCATTTGCAGATTATTTGGTCACACGCATATAAAAATGCTCCTCAAAAGTAATCAAATGTAAAAATTTTTTAAAAATTTGTACCCTTATCCCACAATTCATAATAGTATTTGTTTTTAAAGAGAACAACCTACATTAGCAGGGTACATAATTCAATTTTTGAACAAATGCGAGGTAAGCAGAAGATAAGCAGAGAGACTTAACAATTTTAAGCATTTAGATGACCTGAAAAGGCTCTTCCCCCACACTTAAGCTTTAAGCAATGCCCTCATTGCGTAGATGAACTAAAATTAATAAGGCATGCAATTAGTAAAGGAAAGAGTGTACTCCCCAGATTTCGTAGAGTGTGTAGAGCTCCCCCACACTTGAGTGTTGCTGTGGAATGTCATGAATTAACCTGTAAAGAATATTCTACACAGCGAGAAGAACTCAAGTGAAGCCTGCATTATTATAATAAATAAAAGGGAAATATAGTACAAAAAAGAAAACAACATTAAATTAAAGGAAAGACAAAAGATAGATAGTGGGTTGCCTCCCACCAAGCTGCCCGGGTTTAACGTCTCTAGCTAGACTTTTTTTTTTATTATCCCGGATCATAAATGAATGTTGACAATGGTAGTACCGGGAACAGGAAATTGGCAATATGTAGGACCGAACCACTGGATCAAAACACAGAATTACGACAACAATTATAGTAGGAAAAGACAAACTCCACAAAACCTGGTTTTGAAGGAGGTGTTTGTTGCCATTAATATTGTATTGAAATCCGGGGTGGGGGTAGTGCTTCCTCAAACTGGAGAATGTAAACATTCTCCTTTGTTGTTTAGCTGTATGGGTGCAAGAAGGTAGTGGTGGTGCTTGCTCAAAGTCGAGGATGTAAATTTCTTCCTCTGAATGTAGATGAAGGTGGAAGTGGGTTTCAACGGGTGGGTTGGGTGGGCATTATTTTTCTTTGTTGAAGGGCCCAAATTTTCCAATGGATGATCCTTATTGTGAGTATCATCCTTTCAAATTAAGGATGAAGACATCCCTATACTGCGTTGAGTGTTCAGGGAGAACTTCTGGGAAATTGTATCTTCAAGTTCTGACCCTGGATCAAATGGAAAGGTAGCCTTCTCATCAGCGAGTGACTTCGAGTTTCCACCCTACTTCTTTGTTGCACAAGAGGGGAAGGCTTGATCGCTCCAGATGAAGATCAAAGTTGGATGGCTTTTTCTCTTCAAATTTGAGGATGTAATAATCCTCGTCTTCTTTGAGAGGCTCATAGGAAGAGCCTTGAGTGAATTCAACTTCAGAGGGTGGTGGTTCCTCGAAGGTGATATTGGTATTTTGTTTGGATGTTCTGGCGGGAGCGAGCATTTCCTCCTCTTCATTCTCGAGGATGTAACAATCCTCACTGTCTGGGTATAGCACAGAGAAGGAGGGAAAATAACGGTAATTGACTTCAGAGGGACGTGATTCCATGGAGTTGAGGTAGAAGTTGTCCTCTGATGGCTTGTCTTCAAGCTCAAGCAGAAGGTTTGATACCGTTTGCTCATTTTCGAACGGGGGTGGTGATATAGAGTAACTTAAATCCTCAGGTAAATCGTCCACTACATGAACCAGTTTGCTCTCCGGTTGCTGTGATGTAAGGTCTAGTGGACCTTCCATCATTTCGTTTATCGCAACTAATTTGGCATAGAGCTTCATTTGGTTCGTGTCGAGGTACTCTTCCTCGGCCTGCTGCTCCACTTCAGGGACCATTTCACTCTCGGGTTGTTGCTCCCTTTGAGCTAATGTGATGGGTTGGTCCACTATGTAAATTGCTTTTGCATACTCTTTTGGGTTTGGATTGGTCTGTGAGGGGAGTTGGCCAGGAGGTCTTTGTTGAGTTAGAAGCTGTTGTATTTGAGATTGCAAGGCTTTTTGGTCTTTGCGCAGAGCTGCGACCTCTTCTTGCGTATCTCGTGATTTACCCATCATCGCCTTAAACATTTCCTGCATCTGAGACATATCAGACTCAGGATTCGAAGGAGGTTGAGTTGGTCGGCTCGATGAAGCTTCATTGCCATAAGGCTGTTGTTGATATTGCCTTTGGCCTCCTTGGAAATTGGACTGAGGTCTGTAATTTTGGGATGTTTGTAGGGTATGTGGGTTCTGGATATTTCCGGTGTTTGAGTAGCTAAGGTTGGATTGCATGTTACGTTGCCATGGTTGTCGGTATCCTGAATTGTTGGTGATGTAGTTTGCTTCCTCCGCTGCTTTCATTTCTTGTAGTTGGGGGCATTGATCGTAATCATGAGGCCCGCAACATTGCGTACAAGAATTTGTTGGAGTTGGTTGAGATTGAGGAGCGTAGCCTGGAGGGGTAGTAGGTGGTCGGGAAATCATTGACTTAGCTTGCTGAGGGAAGGAATTCATAGCCATCTGTTCGACCACTTTCTGTAGAGTGCTCACTTTTGTTGCTTGCTGAGCATTGCTTTCCATGAGTTGCTCATGGCTTTTCATTAATTGATCGAACTTGTTATCACTTTCCCCAACATGATATAATCCTGGAGTACCGCTCCTTGATCCACCGGAGGCCCAGTCTCTAATTTCCTCACAGAGAGACTCCATGCTGTTCAGAAATTGTGCTCCCGGCTTTTTCAGAACGTCAGCCCCTAACGAAGATAACACCATTGTTCTGCACGGACCGATCAAGCCCTTGTAAAACAATTGTGATACTTGTTCCTTCGTCAGACCGTGGTGAGGACAAGTGAGTAATAGACCTTTGAAACGGTCCCAAGTTTCACAAATATTCTCCGACCCTGGTTGCTTGAAATTATAAATTTCAGCAATCATCTCCAAAGTTCGGCTCGGGGGTAGGAATTTGTCATAGAACTTGGTGGCCATGTCGTCCCAGGTACCAATGGTACTCGGTGTTAAGCTATGATACCACTTGCTCGCGTTTCCCGTCAGGCTGTGTGGGAATAACGACAATCTTGCATATTGAAGTACTGCGTCGGTTGCAGTAAGGCTATTGGCATGTTGCAAGAATTTTGTAACATGTAACAGGGCTTCGTCTGGACTGGTGCCATCAAACATGCCCAACTCCTTCACACATCGAATCTGATGATATGGCTTCAGCTTCTGCCACTCATCGTATTCGGATGGGCTAAGTTGAGGAAGGACGATGGCAGGCTGTTGTCCTTGGTTAGACGGCCTGTTGATATTTCGAACCGTTGCTGGTGTAGCTGCCATGTTAGCTTCCAGGTCAGAATCTATCACTGTGGTGGTTATGTTCTGTTGAGTTCGTCTCTGCCTGAGATTGCGCAGAAAGGTTCTCTCGATTTCTGGGATGTAACCAACCGTGTGATTAATATTCTCTGGGAGGCTCTGTGACCTGGTGAAAGGCATACACCACTCAAAACAGAGAAAAGAACTGGTTATACGTTAGAATAATAAAAATGTTAGGAATTAGTAGACAGAAATTTAAAGTTAGTAGTTAGTATACAATGGAAAGAAATGACAATGGAACGAAATAACAATGGAACGAAATGACTGGAAATTTTAAGTTAGTAGTTAGAGACAATGGAACGAAATGACAATGGAACGAAATGACAGAAATAAATAACAATAATATTAACAAATTAGTAGTCAGATGTCCAAGTCAGATCAGAAGTTAGATGTCCACTGTCCAAGTCAGATGTCCGAGGTTATATGTCCAAAATTGGATTAACAGTTTTTTTTTGAATTTTAATTTTTTAGTAGATTAACAGATTATTGTAATTAAAACAGGTGAATTAACCGGGGCTTAGGGACTAGATTAAATCAAGTCCCCGGCAACGGCGCCATTTTGCAGAGTGGATTTATCGTGAGTTATTAGCACTGGTGAAATTGATAAAAGAAAGAAATTAATACTCAAAATATCCGTCGGGCTGCAAATTAAAACCCGGTCGCAGTAGTATAGAAGACAGAAGCGGCCGGGGTCAAACCGTGGGACTTATAGCGAGCTAAAATAGTTCCTAAGCTTGTCACAAAAGGGGGGAAGTTAATTGACTTGTTTAAGAGAAAATAATAAGCAGATTAGAAAACTGAGTGCAGATGAATTAAATGGGACTCCGGGTTCAGGTTAATATGATTTAATTAATTGTGCTAACTCTACCGGTTTAATAGAATAGTTTGGCAAGATTCCTGTAATTTTCTTAAGGTCCGATGAAAACTCTTAAGAACTCGTTTACCTGTAATGCAAGGTCCGATGAAAACTCGAGCAAAAGCCTGTAAACGGCAGAGGAGTATGAGGCTTTATTCTTGCAACATGTATTAACTTAAACGATGAAAATAAGTTCTTACAGTTTTACGGCTTAATTAACCCGTCTGTTTCTAACCGATGAAATTAAAAACAGACTTAGTAAGGCTTTTTAATAAACCGATGAAATTTATTAAAAAGGGAGAGAAACAAAACTTTAATCGTAACAAACTGAATTTATTTTAACCGGTAGTAAATTAGAAATATACACAGCTAACAAACCATAATTAAAAACCTTGCCCGGAGCAAATCCTCCTTAGCCAGACATATTAACTGGTAATAAATCTGACAGAGGTTGGACGTAATAACAGCACGGAGACGTGATTAGTGAATGGAGAAATGGAGAGGTCGAAGAGTGAAACATGTACGTAGGCTATTATAAGTGAAGTGGGTGAATTAGAGAATTAATGGAGTGAAATGGTATACGGGAGTGATTTACTGGAAGAGAATGAGATGAGGTGAGGTGAGTGAGTGATTTTCTGGTTTTCTCCGTGCACTGGTATAAGGTTGCAGTGGATGGTTATTTATAGAAGAAAGGAAGACTACGTAGAAGACTTGCAGTTGATTGCCTCTGTTGATTTCTTCACTGATTGAAGCATTGATTGCTTCATTTAATGCAGGGGACAGGAGCTGGATACGCGTGAGCGAAATAAGGTAGGCGACGGCGGGGTAGATAGATAAGGCGAGTTGCAGAGTCGCGCGAGGAAGAAAACTGGACTGGGCGCGATTTCTTGTCCGCCTGTGGAAGACCGCCACTTAATAGGCGGTTGGTGGTGTGGTGTCCGCCAGGGAGACCGCTAGATAGGTGGCGGTTTGGTGTGGTGGTGTCCGCCAGGCGGTTGCACGTGAGGAGAGCGCCACTTAATAGGCGGTTGCGGCTGAGAGGACCGCCACTTAATAGGCGGTTGCAGTCCATTGACCGTGGCCTGTTTTCCTTCAAACTTTGACCGGCTCTAGATTCTTCGTTTGGACTCCGTTTTCTGAGCCGTTTGTGTCTACGCGTTCGTCTCTTCGACTACTTCACTCCCGGCTTGGTTTTCCTCATGTTAAACCAATAATTTGTGAGATAAACAATAAAACATAAACTAGAGGAAAACTAACCGAAGTGGAGAAATGAGCAAGAAAAGTGCTAATATTATACATGAAATACACCTAAATAACATGCTCATTTAGACTCTTATCAAGCCCTCACTTAAATGTTATGTATAACCTTTGACTTATCTTAGAATGTTGTATAACCCAAGGTTGTAAGACTAGGGAATGTATGTTATTAACACTTGTTAATTGTTACACTCATATCCACTTTACTCATACTTAATCCTAATTCTCAATTCAAGACTCTTGAGACCCTTATGTCATAAGTGCATTTTATGTTATTCAATAAACCTTAGAATTTAAATAACAATTCTTAAGCTCAATACTTTTATTCTTAATTTAGAATAAACATCGTATTATGACCTATGATAGGTTTATCTTAGAATGTTATACTATTATTTATAATGCAATGATTATGTATTTTATCAATATTATTAAATAATCTATTATGATTAAGTTTTCCCCTTAACTTAATTAAGATCTACATCTTGTATATAGAAATCATAGTGTTGTATATACATTTTACTATAACTTAATTGAGCCACTAAACTCAATTATCATATCCTTAGTTCAGGATGACTTTTTATTATAACTATCTAATAATCTTGTCATAAGATGTTGAATTACTTCTCATATTGAAATAATTATATTATAATTAACTTAGACTTATCAAACTCTTACATTTAGTATTCACAAGATATATTATTGGTTTTATTATCACCTATATAATAAGTTGTTTTAAGATAACCTTTTAGGTATCCTTACTTATATTTAATTTCCTAAATGTTTTATCTTTACACACCTTCCCTACATAGACTATGTATAATCCTTTTACTAACTTCGATTCCTTTTACTAACTTCGATAAACTTAAGTCATAAATACATTTTAAATTGCTTACAAAACCTAAGGTTTCAAAGGGATAACTTAATAAATTAATTTCCTTTATTATGTTTTAGGATAAGCATTATATCTTAACATAAGGTAAAATTTATCTAAGAATTAAATCCTCATTTATAAGTGAAATTGACAATTATTTAATAAGATAATCTATTCTGAAAAGTTCTCGTATTTTATATTCAACAACATATTAATATTTCTAGTGTCGTAAAGTAGATCATTATAATATCTTATGTAACTTAGTTCCATCCGATTAAGGTTCAAAAGTTTTAAATATCTAATTTCCATTTACAACTCTTTTACAAGTTCTACAACTAAATACATCGCTTAATTATAATCTCCCATTTTGAATATTGGTAATAAATGTATTTTATATGGCTTATCTAATTTTTTAAGAAACTTAAGGATTATTATTTAGATTAATTTCCTAATCATAGTTTATATCATAATCCTTTTAATGATTTTATCTTAAAACATTAGGTTATTGTTCAAAACTATAATGTTATGAAATGATTAAATCCAGGCTTATTAATCTACTTCTCAATTAGATGTAAAAGTATTTCATCTATTTTATTATTGATTATATAATAAGATCTGTTTGTGTAATATTTTATGTAGTCTAATTGCAATTTTCCCTAAGTCTCAACTTATCAATTACCTAACCCAATTATAGATTTACATTCTGGTCATTGACAAATAATATTATACATGTATTCTAATATGGTTTATATAAATCTTAGAAATTCAAAGATGACTCTTTAAGCTTAATTTCATAATCATAATTTAATACCACACCTTATAACATTCTTTTATTAGTACTATGTATAGGTTTAGTTTAACTTATTAATTCCTTCATATTCTATTCTCTATAAGGTATTTTATTTCTTTTATTTATTATTTTTTTATCTATATATATTAGGATTTATTTAAAACATTCTTTATGTAGTTTTATTGTATTTAATTACCTCTATTAACTTTACACATATCCACATCTAATATATGGTTTATAAAATAAAGTATTTTCCTTAGTTTCAATTAAGTATATTAACCCATATTATATTTGATATAAATGTATATTAATTACATTCCTTGATTTAACCTAAGTTACTATTGTATTCCTTTTATATAATGTGTGTATATATATATATATATATTATTCCCTTAATTTTAATTAAGAATGTTAACTTCCATATTATATAATAAATAAATGTAGATTAGTTTAACTCCTTGATTTAACATCAGTTTCTATTTTATTTCTCTCATAAGTATATATATGTAAACAATTTTTACTTCACTTAAAAGTTAATCCCCAAAATATTTATAAACATACTGTTACTAGATGCTAATTTAGTCTTCTCATATTTTTCCCAACCTAAAAAGTTTATTAGTAAACTATACTTTAATTTCTGTTACATTAAAACCTTATATTATAAGAACTTATGAAAAACCTTATAAATACAATTTTTAAACCCATTTCCTCATGTCCAAAATTACCCAAATTAAATATTAGTAACTAACATTTTAGACATATTACAAAATTTTATTTCATAAAAATATCTTTTTAATTTACCCAAATAATTCCATAATACCCGTACTTGCAAAAATCATAACTACGTTTACAAACTCAAAACCGATATTAATTTACATCATAATAAACTAAATTTATAAGGAATCTATGGTTAACATTTCAAGTCAAAATACATTCGGGAAGGTGATTAAATAATTCGACAAGTTAGGGTTTAATTCTGGAATTTATAATAACTTAACACAACTTAACTTATACGTTTTAATCTCGGCCGTCCGTTCTAAAACCTACGATCGGACGGCCACTGAAACGCCAGTTCTTCCCCAACCTCAAATGAAATCCCGAGTACTAAATCACTGATTCCTCTCAACTCACAGAACCAAATCGACTGATTTTTGTTTCTATGGATTCGAAATTCTCTTGCGGTTCTATTGATACCAATTTTACGGTCTAAGGTGCACGTAATCGCAAAAACGATTCTGGGTATTCAAAGTTAGGGTTCTTCGGGTATTCGAACTTAAATCTGTCAAATTCTCCTATTACAGCGCATAATAAACGAAATTGGTACGTGGGTTTGGTCGACAATGTAAAACCGATTAACAACATCGGAAGAATTTGAAGAAAAACTCACCGGAATTGCACCAATCGAAGGAATTCGATTTCGTTTTCTGGAAAAGGTTCGAACTTGACTGTTTCGAGGAGCTAACTTTGAGGATTTATAATTTAAGTTCTAGATCGAATTAGAATACGTGTGTGGGCTTAATCTAAAGAGGAATTATAGATCTACAAATTGATAGCAAGAACTTAATATAACTTGCATTATACAGAAAGAAATTCAACCCGAAAGTTACGAGTTTATTACCTGCGGTTTCTGTATGATTTTATGTGCGTGACAAGGCAGTAACTTTAGACGCCTCGTTCTTCCAAATGGTTGGGATTTAGCCTTAGTTGTAAACATAAGAGTTGTAGAAGGGTTAGAGATCTACACAACGAGCTAAAGAAAACAAATTTTGGGTGAGAGACGAAGAAGTTATGATCAAACGAAAGTGCCTTACCGATCACGTTTTTCTGAGAATCTAGGTTACAGCTTTGGAAGGAGGCAATTTTAGGTCAGTTTTCCGGTGGATGTAGAAAGAGTTAGGTTATGTGTGAGCTATGGTTGTAAAGAGGAGATTAAGGAGAAGAGAATGAAGAAGACGGCACTGGAAAATTCAAAAGGATTAGTGAGATACGGCCGTCACAAGTTAGGGCAAAATGCTGGTGAAAATGAGAATACTTAGCCGATTTTTGTGCTAAGTACCGGCGACCCGTGTGGTCTTGACACGTGGCACTTTTCAAAATTTTGGCTCTAAACTTCATTCTATCATAACTTTGGCTAGGATGATCCGTTTTCGACGTTCTTTTTATCGATCTTCATGGTTTTCCATAACCTATTTATTGGTATAGGTTTCATGGGATGGTTTGACCATTCTCAAAAAGTCAACCCTAGCAAGGCTTAAGAAGCTTTAGGGTTTCTAGAATTTTATATTGACTTTTATGCTTCAAATCAATGCTCCAAATATTTCTAAAATCTTTATAGTATAATTGGAGTGTCTAGGAATTTTTTCCAAGATTTATTGACTTATAAATCTTGTTATTAAATTCATAATACCATATAATAAATGAATTTAAATTGTATTATTATTTAGGATTCAATCAAAGAAATCCCCTAAATAATTTTTTAAATAATACCATATAATAATTTGATGTTTAATAATATTATTAAGTGTTTTAATAAAAGAAATCCCCTAAATTAATTTAGGGGTATTTCATGAGTAGATGTACAAACTCATAATCTTGGAATAGACTTGTGAAGTTAGAATGTAATTTATATACTCTTGGATACTCGGTAATCAAACATTTAAGTAAGTATTGGGATTGTATTGTAAGTATTTATGTTTCTTGGTATATTCTAGTCTTCAGACCGATACAGTAAGTAGTAAGAGCCTTGTTAGTCTTGGAATGGCTAACGGCGTTGTATCACCCGCGGGGAGTATGTAAGTATCTGCTGCGTGTAGAAGGAATTATGGAGACGATTAGAGGATAATGGAAGGATTAGCGATTGGGGTGTTACAAAAAGTGGTATCAAAGTGAAGTATCGCTCTGATGATTAGAATACTGAGCGTAGTGATTACCGAGTTAGGTTACAAACCACTTTACAACGGAGAATTAGAACCTAAACTAGAAATGATCGTTAATGATAACGGATACCCTTGACGTTCAAAAGACGATACCATTGTTTAAATCAAGACCACATTGTCACAGTATCTAATGTAATCCGTAATTGTTCAGATGTCAGGAAGAGGCCGTGGTCGAGGCCGACCCCGGGGAGAGCAGGCTGATGAGCCTGGTGCGTAGACGGTCGCCGAGATCGTCGCTACCACCGTGGCACAGCTGTTGCCCCAACTGATGACTGCAGCTCAGCAGCAAGTACAACAAAACCAATCACAACAGCCCGACCCGCCTCAACCCCATGAAACAAATTGGGTAAAGAGTGTCGCCGACCTTCGACCTCCATGCTTTAGAGGCGAGAGCAACCCCGCCAAGCTCGAGGCCTATATCTCCGAGATGGAGATGGCCTTCGAGCCCCTCGAGGCTCCTGCTGAGTGAGGGTGAGAATAGCGGCGTACTACCTCAAAGATGCAACTATGGACTGGTGGAAGCTCGTCAAGGCCGAGCACGCTGCTGACCCTGCATTTGATTGGGAAGCATTACCTCTCTCCTCCGATCTAAATACTACCCCGAGCATGTCAAGACCAAGAAGTGGCTTGAGCTCGATGCCCTCAAGATGATGGAGAAGATGACGGTTGATGAGTATTACCGTACATTCACATCCATTCTTAGACTCCTACCCGACCTTGGGTATACCGGCCAGGTCTTGGTCGACCGCTTCTACGGCGGATTGAGCCATAGACTCCGGTATGGCATAGGGTACACTAGGTTTACCTCCCTCCAGGTAAACATCGTTTAAACCCGCAAATGCCATAGTCAATGCGAATTAGTACCTTCTTATGTAAATGCGTAACCTAATACCTGAATACTCCAGGAGTGTTACCACGCTGCATCTCAAGTTGAGATCACCTGCCAGCTGAGAGATGAAGAACAAGCGCTGAAGCGCAAGGTGAGCAGCAAGGGTAACAGCTCCGATGAGCAAAATCAAAACAAGCCATGGAAGAAGAAGAAGGGGAAGTACTCCCACCAAAACCCGAAGAACACCACAGGAGACAGCAGTGCCCATGCTGAGAAGGGCAAGGCAACTGAGCCGTTGCTGTAACACCCCTCTCGATAAACATGTAATAATCTCTCACGTAGCATAATTAAAGACGTCTTACAGTGGAAGAATAAATAACATAAACTCTCACACGGGTGTCACCTGCCATTACCCGCCCATGCGAGTAACGAAGCAGAAACTAAATCCAACAACCAACACAAACAGCACTACCATACCGCTGTGACAACGAGATAAATCCTATACATCATACTAAGTCCAAAAACCATAACCGTCGACAAGTGAGCATCTACCCTGATCCTGTACTTCAGCTTCAACGATGAACAGCAACCTGCAACAAGCCATAAAGGCTCAGCGATAAACGCTGAGTATGCGGGCCTGGACCCTATTGGTCACTTGTCATTTTAACCATCTTGATATTAGATTGATTTCATGCTTTACCATTTTATAGATATAATTAATACTGTAATAATCATGCATAACACATAGTCATCCATCTGATCCAAATAGTCATTACATTTCACAAACAACAGTCGCATAAACGAACGTATCGAATCATTACAGTATTGTATAATTTCTTAGCGAACGGTTTCCATATTTAATATTATTTGGCCTTCAAGGCCCCATCCATCCAAACCATGTTTAATTAATTACCAGTTGGGCGTCATGTTGGGACAACCCGGTTAACCTTACCAACGGACAGTAGTCCTCCCGTACACATAAAGGTGCTCATTTCACCAGAGGTCCGGAGGCCCCTGACTATTCACTTTGTCTCGTAAGGCGTCCATATAAGGCCGTAGCCGTGTACCAACAGCAGGTACCATCTGACCCACGATCCAATTAGGGCTCGTTGGGAAATTTCCTGGAGCGGAACCCGATCGGGTACCCCTCAGTGATCACAAATGCGCAACCAGGTAGTTCGTAAACTACCGGGATTCCTCCCCTCATCTTATACCAATTCTCTCATAGGATTAAGATAAACTCTTAGTTTTCATAGAGAATACAATTTATTAATTTGCTGCCCAATGGGACTCACGCATACCTAGAAGTAATCTAGGTTATATTCATGTTCGAGATCCATGCTCTAGAGACCGACATTGTCGTATCCCGTACCTAAGTGTTTTACTTAGGTTATTATATACTTAACATTAATACTAGGGTATTATATCAAGTAACCATCGTGTCATCACATCAAACGCATATGTATGTTTATATAAGTCGATCTATAGTCAACATAGTGTTAGTCCCGTAGGACGCTCGCGCATAATTAAGTAACGCATTAACACACATCATTATATGCACATATCCACACACATAACATACAAGTTATCAAACAATTCCAGGCCCTTTCTTAGGTCAACCCGAATCAAACCCTTCTTCACATACCGTACACCTTAGACCAAGGATGCGCAGCGTAGTCCACTAAGCTCGTCGAGCGCGCACGTCTGAAATGTGATCTAAAAATACGAGGAACGCTAGGTGTCAATCCTCATGACAAATTGACTCGGTATTTCCGAATAATGTCAGTAACCCCAGTATTACATCCCCGGATTTCAACTGTTATTAGTTAAGGTACCGTTATCCTTTAAAACTCCTTATTCGTAGTACATATTAATACTTGGTTTAACAGTGGAGTCTGTTTCATCAGAACGTCGTAGTTAACGTTTTCAAACGTAAGAGTATATATTTTTCCAACTCGTAGTAGTTTATAAGCGTTACGCTTTCACATTAGTTCATTCGTTCTCGTATATTTAATTCAACTGTTTCATCGCATGTATAGGCACGTATTGTAACCTACAGTTGCATGCATAATATATTTTATAACCTATGGTTGCATGTATACATGCATTATTTATCGTATAATATTATTATCCCACCATCCATTATAATACATTGTATTATATAATCCATTAATCTTGTAATAACTACATTTGAATTCAAAAACTCATAACTTATAGTTTATAAACTATTTTCATGTAATAACCTTCACCATCATATTATATGGTTTCCAACCATAATATATATCCATCCTTATATGCATAATTCTCGCATATGTATATATTTACCAATATAGGTAAGTTTCATGAGTTATCAAACTCTTATATTATATGACATATTTTATCATCTTATATGAGATGATTATTCCCATTAATTGTGTTATATTGCCACAACTCATATTTAGATCATTATCTTAATAATATATAACATTTTATGTTGTATACTTTCAACCCCTAAGGTTTATTCCATATTTATCTTAGTTTATAAATCCCATTTATTTATAGTTTGTCACATTATTTAATGTGAATACCCTTGTTTATATTAATTCTGTTTAAACCACATTAATACCATATAATTGTTATAACATTTATAACATTATAGACCATAGTCTAAAATTCATTTTCCAACCTTTATAAATTCGGTACAGCACTATACTTAATTTTAATTTCATTTTGACCACATAACATTATGTAATGTTATACCATATACTAATATCATATAGTATGATATCTTTATCTTATATAAATTATAACATATAGTTTTTATACAAAACTATTGTTAATTCCCGAAAAGGTATATCCATTTAAACCAATCTTATTAACTTACCATATCCTTATGTTTATTACCAAAATCACCCCATAATTTATACCATGTTATATATACCTTATAATATAACATTTTAAACCTTAATTTAAATATAACCCATGGTTATATATGTTTCTAATTTCTGAACAGTACTATAATTTGTTCTAAATTATTTTTCCACCCACCAACTTCTTATAATTACAATTTGACCCAATTTATAACATATAGTTTTATAATATCATCATAACTATATATTATACTCCTATCTTATTAAAACCCCTTATATTATTCTAAAAATCACCAAAATATACCAAAAGGTTATAAACATCATTCCTAACCCCTAAATTCTCGGTATTTACATTTCCACCCCATTTACTTTTCCAAAGTATAACAATGACATAATAACTATATATTATACATATATAGCTTATTTTAATTCCAAATTCAACCCAATAAAATCCTAAAAAATCCCTAATAGCCCATGGGTGTTTAAAATACTATTGTACACCCTTAATTTTCGGTAATTACCATACATACCCCATATATTATAAAAATGTTACAATTAAATACTTATCTTATTATATAACCTTAAATAAGTTATTTAACTTATCTAATTTGGTCAAAACCTACCCAATGGTCAAGGTTGACCTCCTTAATACTTCCTTGACCATTATTTTCCCCTTATTACGGTTTTAACCCCTATTTTCCAGAATTTACCAATTAACCCCAAAACTTTATGAAATCTTATAAATTTTATTTTAAATCCTTTTAACACCAAATTTTCGGCTTTATTATTATTTAGCCCACAAATTTGATTTAATTATAGTTTAACCCCTTATAATTTGCGGTAATACTTATTTAGTACCTAAAACCTAGTTTAAACTAAATATACATAAATAAAATGGTCTAAAGTACATGGCCTTATTACAAACATTGGCTCATAAAATAAATTACACATAAATGCCCCAAAAATACATATAATTCACGGCCTCACCATGTATTTTCCATTAATTACCAATCTTCCACATAAACTCTTATTTTTGACATTTATGTTACTTAATTACTTAGATAAATTTACTAAGTCATTTCCTTAACCACTTATGGTCAAAATCAGACCATATCACCATGTTCACTCACGGAAATTTATAAACATAAGTTTAAACATGTATTAATGTATCAAAGTTAAGGTTTAAGTGATTTATACCTTAATTTAGCATGGTTAAGGCCTTGTTTGGCCACGGCACCTTAGGGAATATTTCTCCACAGCTTGATTTACTTGTCTTCATACAGAAAACAAGACATGATTAAACTCCAAGCATGAGCTAACCATGGGAAGTGTTTTAGCACTTAAATTCAAGGTAAATTTACCTTAGAAATTCTAGGACCTTAAGAGCTGTTCTTCAGCCTAGTTTTATAGAGGTGAAAGAGCCTCAAAAGGTCTACTAAAACAAGCTTTAAAACCGGAATAACTCAGGTAGGAAGATGGCTAATTTTCACCTTGATTAAGATGCCAAAAATGGCGTTTTTGGCATGGATCTGGCTACTCCTTGAAGATATTGGTATACCAACTGAATCCACATGAAAAGGAGAAGAAAACAAGGTTAAGGAACCAAGGTTTACCACCAGAAATGAAAGGAATGAAGAGATATATGCTTAAAGCACATTTTTACCTTAAATGGTCAAGACTTGAACTTGCCTCCTTCTACCTTGTTACAGCCAAAAATACTCCTTCCTTTAACCTCCAAAACACACTACATACATGTATAGAAATGGCTAGAGCTTAGATCAATGGAAGGAGGAAAGAAAGATGAAGAAAATGGACATAAACTTGCCTTAGAAGCTTACCTAGAGCAAGAGCTCACACCAGCTGAGTTTGGTGTTTACTCATGGTCAAAGAGGAGCTGAAGGGAGCATTTGGAGCTGAAGAATACGGCTGGAAGGAGGTGAGTGAGAAGGATTCTCATTATTTGCCTTAAATCACATTTTAATCTTATTTTAGTGCAATCAATGCTTGATGACTCATTAGTGAATAATTTAAGTTGCTTAATAGGTGGGAATAAAGCCCTTAGGCAGGCGGCAATGATGAGGCAAGGTGGATAAATAAGTCACACCTAATTAATGACTTTAGAGCATTATTGTCATTTTAGTCAAATAACAATGGTGAGTCATCATCCATTGCTTGGAATGGCTTGAAATCGGCCACATAACAAGGGGAACAGCCCTTAATCAATCGGAAATGGAGTCACATGGGTGGTCAAGTGGGTAGACAAGCTTAGTTAATTAATATGATAAAGGTGTACTTTACTTTTAATAAAGTAAGGGTGATTAGTCTATTTAATAGCACATGGGAACAGCTGGTGGCTTGGTTACCAGCCTTAATAAATCGGCTATGGATGGTCAATTTCGTGTTCAATGGTCAACATTGACCAATTTAGTCAATGGAGACTTAATTTTACATTATTTATTATTATATTAATATTTTAATGTAAAAATTGTGAAAATTGTAAATCTCTGGATTTAGAGTTATTAATGTGATATTAGTGAGTATATATATTTATTAGTATTTATAGGTGTTTTATTGGGTTATATAGACCCAAAACACATTCCCGAGGCACTCCCGGGACTTTCGGGACCTTTTTGTGCTTTAAGCGTTTCTCCCGGGCATTTTGTGTATTCTTGCAAATATAACTTGAGAATTCTTTTTATAATTTTAATTAATGGTGGTAGGAACTCTAAGAATGATTTATTTAGGGTTTCGTGCCACTTCGGCATTCCCGGGCCTTTTCTAGGGTTTGTGGGGCCCGCAAGGGTTCCTCCAGGCACTTTTTGTTTAATTGAAAATTTACTCCAAGCCTTTTTTTTAAATGATGTATCATGATCATTAGTTAATTTTGTATGAGTTTTATAGCTTGTATAACTTGGTTAACTCAAGGTCCGGCTTAACGCACGTTTTTGACCTTAAGGAGTTTAGATGTGTTTGGCGCCTAAGTGTTTCTGTGTTTTCTTATGGTTTCATAACCCCCAAATAGTCCTTTTATTCCCATTATTTAATTATTTAATGGTTATGGGTATTTCAGTTGCAGCTCGCCTACACTGCACCAGTGGCAGCAAAGCCATTGAGGTCTCAGCCCTATAAGGGTAAGAACCCGAAAACCGAACTAGTATACTTGTGAATTAGTATGTATATGAATTAATGTAAGTATACCGAACCTCGCTAACTTAGAAGCTACAGGTTCTGGTTCTGGCTATGTCAAGAGCTAAAATGATGGCCGAAGCTATGTGTGCCGAAACTACAACAAGGATCATCCCGGCACCGATTGCCAAGGAAGGGAGATCCGGTGGTACAATTGCCAGAAGACGGGGCACCGTGCGAATGTATGCCCGGAGAACTCGAAGCCCAAGGGCGACTACCAGCGCTACAAGCAGCATGAAGGCAAGGAAGTTGCGTCTAGCGATGCTCAGGCCCAGCATACCTCACAGGGACAGGCGTCCCGAGGTGCTCAGAAGGGCGCACCGTAGAGGCAGCCCGCCTTGCACATTATTGACCTTGACGGGACCGGTACTAAGTCCGGCCTAGGTAATAACTGTAACCTTTAATCCTTGAAGTGCATGCCTAAAGTATGAATTACTTGTATGAATGAATGCATGAATGCGTAAGTACTTGAAGTATGAATTTGAGCATGAAATGAACTAGTTGAGACTAGAACTCACATTAGATGAAATTTACAACCTTAGGGAGATTTAATATCTGCTACCCAATACCTACAAACCCAAACCATGAAGAGACCGACATCACCACTCACCACATCACCAACGAGCAGTGTCAGGTTATCCGCTCAGGTATGATCTTATTAAAAGGGTACCTGACACCTGAAGCACAAATTTCCATCATCCGATGATGCAACAAACTAGGAGCAGGTCCAGGAGGATTTTACACACCCGAATTCCCCGGTGGAGCAACAATGAAGCTAAAGATGATGTGCTTGGGAAAGGATTGGAACCCTTATACCAGGACATACCAGAAGACGCGAGCAGGAGACGAGCAACACCTCCAGCAATACCCACCGAATTTCAAACACTTATTACACAAGCTATAGAAGTTGCACAACAATGTGAAGATGACCCAATCCCTGCACTTGAAGCAGACTTATGTATCGTCACTTCTATGAGAAAGAAGGACGAGTTGGCTTACACCAAGATAAGGACGAGACGACGGAATCTCTTGAACAAGGAGTGCCCGTAGTGTCTTGGTCCATTGGTGATGACGCGGTATTCTTGTATAGCGAGCAGAAGCGTGTGGACCTCACGGAGAAAATGGTATTGAGATCAGGAGAAGTCTTGATCATGGGTGGAAAATCAAGGTTGCTGTATCACGGGATCAAGAAGATCAAGTTGAATATGGCACCACCGGCAATAATCATGCCACACACAAGATCAAGTCGAATTTCCTGATGTATTTCCGAAAGAACTACCCGGTATGCCACCCCCAAGAGCAGTAGAGTTTGAGATTGACCTTGTGCCTGGTACTGGGCCCATTGCCAGGGCTCCATACCGTATGGCACCAGCAGAAATGGCGGCGCTCAAAGAGCAATTACATGATCTACTCGACAAAGGGTTTATATACGCCCGAGCGTATCATCCTAGGAGCACCGGTCCTCTTCGTGAAGAAGGACGGTAGTATCCGACTCTGCATTGACTACTGTGAATTGAATGCGGTCACTGTAAAGAACAAGTATCCACTACCATGCATCGACGACCTGTTCGATCAACTAAAGGGAGCTTCAGTCTTTTCCAAGATTGACCTCCGATCAGGGTATCACCAGATTGCTATCAAAGAGCAAGACATTGAGAAAACGGCATTCCGTACTAGATATGGCCACTACAAATTCACGGTGATGCCATTCGGTTTGTCAAATGCACTAGCCAAGTTCATGGACCTGATGAACTGTCTGTTCAGTGATCAGTTGGACACTTCAGTAGTAGTATTCATCGACGACATTCTCGTGTATTCGAAGTCAGCAGAAGAGCATGAAAACCATTTGAGAATAGTACTTGAGACACTGTGCGAGAACCGGCTGTATAGCGAAGTTCTCCAATTGTGAGTTCTGGCTAGATCAGGTATCTTTCCTTGGTCATGTCATCTCGAGTGTGGGTATTTCAGTCGATCCATCCAGATAGAAGCAGTACGATTATGGCCTAGACCTAAGACTGTTACTGACATTCGAAGCTTTCTTGGTCTAGCCGGTTACTACCGAAGATTTGTAAAGGACTTTTCTAAAGTCGCAAAGCCCATGAAAACATTAATAAAGAAGAATGCACCGTTTATATGGACTGATGACTGTGAGAAATCTTTTCAAAGCTTAAAAGACTCGTTGACCTCAGCGCCCGTTCTCACTCTTCCAGCGGGCACAGAGGGATTCGAGGTGTATGTGATGCGTATGGTAAAGGCATGGATGCGTACTCATGCAGCATGGCAAGTAGTAGCCTACGCCTCCCACCAACTAAAGAACATGAGGAGAATTACCCAACTCACGATTTAGAGCTTGGAGCCATCGTCTTCACATTGAAGATATGGCGACATTATCTATACGGGGTAATCATCACCATCTATTCAGATCATAAGAGCCTCTAGTACGTCTTCACACAGAAAGAATTGAATTTGAGACAGAGGGTGGATGGAGTTCTTATCAGATTACGACATCAACCTCCAGTATAAAGAAGGGAAGGCAAACGTTGTAGCCGACGCCCTGAGCCGAAACAGCGTGATATTTCGATCCGATACTTCTACTTACGGTTGATCGAATAGTGATACAAATTAAACTTGGAGTCTGGAGGTGGACAAAAATTTGGTGGAAGGAGATTCCAATATCTTGTGAGCACTTCATTGGAGTTGTATCTTTAAAGGATTATTTGTAGCTGATGTATGCAGAATGTGTCTTCTTTCTCGCCATGAGTAACGTGTGGCATTACAAAGTTAGATGTTGTTCTTTCCTTATCATTATGTTAGTATGTTAATTAGGGTTGTAATTGGATGTGGTGGATACTATTTTTCCTCTTTAAGTTTTTATCCTATTGGGGAGTTTTAAAAAGGTTTTAATGAGATCCAAATCCAATCCATCCACCTGATTTTTCAGGAACTACATTGCACATTAATATATTAGCTCTAAGCCCAAATTATATATAAAAAAAATTAACATAAGATACAAGTACTAGAACTAATATAGACGCGAAATAAGAAAGCATAGTATGGGAGTAGCTGTAAATAGGAAACGATATCCATTAGCAACAGTAATCAATCTATTTAGTATTTTTTAAGTTCCATTAATATAACCAATCTAGACCTAGTTCTCTAACATAAAATGGGGACCATCACTTCACCAATGACTAAATTTCCATTTATACAACAAATCCAACTCACAAAAAATGGTTCGATTAACAGTAAAATAAAATAAAATCAAACCACCAAATCTTAGTTTCAAATCAATCAAACATTTTCACAACGACGTATTAATTGCAAGAAGACACATGAATAAATATATATTTTAACCACCTTATTGGTTGCTAAAAATTTCAAACTCGAATATCTTTCTTTTGGCGTGTCATTTCTTAATCAAGCTCAAGTTTTTTTCCCAACTGACAAAAGTTGTTGATCTCTTAGTACCTTTAACCTTGAGTATCATCCTTTCAATATACAGTCAATTTTGACTGATCTGAGCATGTTTGAACACACATTGTCCAAAATCTTCATCTCCCATCCTTCAACTTTCCCATTTCTGATTCCCTTGCTTATGTGACCTCCTCCTTCTCTAGTCGGACCTGAGGGATTAGATCCATCATATTCACTGCTTGTTACATCAGTTTCTGGGATCCCATGGGCTACCATTTGCCTGAAACGCTCTAAGTCTTGCTTGTATTCAGCGGTATCATACTCTGAACCTGTTTGGGAACTGTAGACTGTGCTATGTCCTGGCGATACACCATCATTTAGATCAGCCAAAGCCATGTTTCCTTCCAAAGCTCGAACTATCTGCTCATTCCACAATTTGTAAGATAATGCAAAAATCAATCAGCAATGACAAAGAACTAGCTTTTTTTATCCCTATCATTCGTAATGGTAATGCTCCAAGAGAAGATTGAGCTATCAAAGTGCTCTTAATTGCTATCAGAACCCTTCTTCTGTGCAATTCATAAACACGTTTAACCCATAATGAACAATCACAATTCTTTTATCGAATAACCTTAAATTCATCTAGAGATTTGACCTATTGTCCTATGTGACAATCCACAAAAACAATTTTGAAGATGTACCTGACTCATCTTTGGTCGACGACGAGCTGAATGTCGTACAGAAGCAGCTGCACAAGTTATCATGCGCATCACCTCTTCGCGGTTATATTTGTTCTCTAACTTTGGATCAATAAGTGGGTCAAAGTTACCATCTTCCAAAGCTCTTTGAAGTAGAGGTTTTGCCTGCAAAAACAGACCATAGTTTATCAAGCATTACTTTTATTGCTTGAGATGAGTGGTAATTCTAGTTATTCATGGGGGAATTCAATTTAAACCATGGATACAAAAAAGGAGTAAACAATTACCCAGTCAACCATACTGTCATCCATGTCAAATGCTTTCATGTCATGCGGCAATCGTCCAGTGATTAGTTCAAGAAGCATGACTCCAAAGGAAAATACATCAGATTTTTCAGTGAGTTTCCCACTTGCAGCATACTCTGGAGCCAAATACCTACCAGTTTTACAGAGTAAATTAATCCAACAATGTTAAGCATCCATCATAAGAGTTTGAATAATTCAATGAACATAACTAAGTACAAGACCGAGTGTTTGATCTTACCCAAAAGTTCCCATCACTCTCGTGGATACATGAGTGCTCTGATCAGTGGTAAACTTTGCGAGTCCAAAATCAGCAACCTACGTGAAATCATATGAAGTTATGATAATGTCTATTAGATTTTAAAAAACAATAAAATTGGATTTGGTAGTATATGGCCCAAATACCCAAATTAAGAACTACAAAACAGTTATCAAACAACATAAGAGTGGAATTCTAGTCAAGTCAGCTGAAAGGATTGAGAGGTCAAAGGAATAACAAATTGCACATGGAATTTATAACATAAAATAGATGCAACAACTAACCTTTGCTTCAAAATCAAAATCAAGAAGTATATTGGCTGCTTTAATGTCACGGTGAATAATCTTAGGCCGGCCTGAATCAGTTACACAATACCAACAAGCATTTAGCAAAAACTTCCAGTCAATGAAAATGGTAATGAAGTACTTCAAACACGACAAAACCTACAGTCTTCGTGCAAATACGCCAGTCCCCTAGCTGATCCCAGGGCTATCTTCATTCTAGTTGCCCAAGTCATGGTAGGGACACCTTTCGCTACAGATGATGACAACCAATTAAGTGACAAGAGTCCAAATTTTTGTGTGAAAAATGATCAGCTAGCATCAAAGAATTTGAGCAGGTTGTGAAAAAGGAAAGAAAAGAAACAAACATACCATGAAGATGGTACTGCAAGGTCCCATTTGGAATGTATTCATAAACCAGCAATCTGTTCGCATCTGTTACACAATATCCAACCAATGACACAAGATATCTGTGATGAACTCTGCTTACGGTTTCAATTTCAGCCTCAAACTCATTATCACCCTGGCGACTATCAGCTCTCAATGATTTCACCGCCACTTCCATTCCATTTGGGAGGACCCCTTTATAAACGAATCCAAACCCACCTTGTCCAAGTATATTAGAATCTGCAAACCCATCAGTGGCTTGGGCGAGCTCCTCGTAGTTGAATATATTCATTGAGAAACCAAGAGCTTGCTTTCTAGGTTTAGGTGTGCCCACCGTTCCAGATGAATTGTTAGTAGGAGGCCCCGACCCATAGCTGCTTACCGATGTCGTTGTTTGTTGATCGGACGAGTATGGAGCCGGTGGTTGTTGCTCTTGGGGATAGGGGCCTGAAGAAGGCGGAGACATGTAAGGCTTCGCCGGAGGTTGGGTCCCTTGTGAATAAGGACCGGAAGACGGTGGGGAAGCGTAATACGCCGCCGGTGGTTGCCATCCTTGTGAATTGGGAGGTGAAGGTTGTGGGGACATGTAACGCGCCTCCGGCGGAGAGGGGTTATTATTTTGCTACCATTGTGGTTTCACCGGATCATGGTAAGCACCTGCAGAAAGTACCACACATAGTTTGAAATACCCCGTAATTAAAAATAGTGATTAATTAGGATAATTATGATTTTAGAGGCTTAATTACATCTAAATAAACATGAGGGAACAAATCCCGAAGAAAACGGATCTTTAAAATGGATTAAAAGCACAAACGAACCTTAAAGCGTGTTTTTCGAGGAAACCGGGAAAACACGACTTTAAGCGGGTTAAATAGACCCGTAATAATTTTAGTTAATCAAATGTCTATATTTAGAAATTAGTGAAGATCTAGAACCAATAAAATTAATTAAACGAGAAAATTCCGGAAAACGGGTTCTGGTTAGTGAGTAATGTAAAAACTAGAAGTTGTGGGGTGAAAAATGTAATAAAGCTAAACTAATGTGTCCCATTTGAAAAATAAAAATCAAAAACATGTAGTTTGTGTGTGTGGTGGCCGGCTAACTCAGCCTCCCCCTCCCTTTAATTTGCTTTTAGTAACTAAAAGACAAACAAAATAAGTAGAAAAGTAAAAAGGGGAGTTGGGCACTCTCTCTCCTCCATCCCTCACCTTGCTCACCGTACCCACCTCCTCCTTCCTTCTGATTTTTCTCCTTCTCCAACCGATAATGGAGACTTGAAGAAACCCACACAGCACTCTCCTTCTCTCCTCTTGTTCGAGGCTTAAACCATCTCCAAATCTTACAAAAACTGCTCCATTGAATTCCCCTGTCAAGGAGATCATCTTCCTCCTTTCAAAATCAAAAAGCTCCATTTTTATTTCCATGGCTGGAGGCCATTTGAGGATTTGAGTCCACCATTGGAAGCTCCTTCATCACCTTGTTACTTTGAGGTAAAAAGAAATCCGAAAATTTCTCATTTCTAGCTCCCATTTGTAATACTAGAATTTCCAGATTTTGAATTCCTTATGCCTTGTTCTCCAGCCGGTTTTTGACCCCATTCTTGGGCTGGAAATCTTTTTCTTTTGCTAGCCAAGAACCCCACTCATCCATGCCTCTTATGAACTCTAAAAACATGTCCGAAATTTTAGGGTTATCTTAAGAATGAGTTTCTAAACTAGCATTGGTGTGTATGGGTTGCTGTAGCATTATCAGTGTGGTGAGGCTTGAACAACAAGAAAAGAAAGAAGAAGAAAGAAGAAGGGAGAAAGGAAGGAGAGAAAGGAAACTAGAAACACAAGGTAAATGTTCTTACCTTGAGCTAGTTTTGTATAATTGTGTAACAGATTTTAAGGGTTTAAAATGAGTAATGTATATTGTTTTGAGTAGTAGTTATGTTGCCGTATAATGAGGAAGAGAATGTAACTGTTCTGAAACTTTTAAAAGATGATTAAAAGCTTGGGAGAACCTTGGGGAATAAATGTATATGTGCAGGAAAATTTATGTGTTGTTAGTACTTGGATTGTTATGGAAATTGGGAATGAGTTGTGAGCTAAATAATGTGTGGACAATGTTAAAAATATAGGGGAACCTCTGTCAAAACTTGTTTAGAAATTGGAAGACTTAGATGTGTAAGAAGAGGGAATAACCTAGGAAGTAACTAGGTGTGTTTTGAGAGCTTAATGTGAGTAGTTTAGCATTTTGAAAACAGATTTGAAAAAGGAGTTACGTAGTAGGAAGAACTAGGATGTAAAGTAATGCATTTAGAATGCTAGAAGTGGCATTGGTAGAGCGAGTATTGGATGGTAAAGGTTAGAACAAAAATCTGTAGCATTGAGGAAGGAAAACTAGCATAAGTGCTTAAATGAAAGTGGGAAAAATTGTGTAAGTTAACTTAGAAATGAGTATTGAGTTTAGTAGATGGTTTAGAGAAGTTTAGAGCATCAAAATGAGTGTTAAACATGTTAGGAATGCATTGGTAAAGGTCAGGGAAGAAATGGGTAAAAGAATAGAGCTGAAACAAAGTCAATAGGATGATTCCGACCTCGACCGACCTAGAGGGTGAGTCGGTCGTGGGTCGGTCGGAATAAAACCATTGGGACGTAAACCTTCTGACTTCAACCGACCCAGACGGGTGAGTCGGTCGTGGGTCGGTCGGGCAAGAATTTTTCCAAAGTCGAAGTTTCAGACTTCGACTGACCCAGGAGGAATGGGTTGGTCATGGGTCGGTCGGTATGGATTCCAGGAGCCGAATTCTTTCTGACTTTGGCCGACCCAGAGGGGTTTGGGTCGGTCGGGTCACACATGGGTCGGTCGGGTCCAAACAAAAAAAATATATATATGTATGTATACATGTACATACACATGTGGTATTAGTAATGGAGTAAATAAGGTAACAAATATGTACATAAGTAAGAAAGCAAGTTTAAGAAACAATGAGGAAGGAATGATTTCCATAATCAAGTATGAATTGTAAGAACTAGTAAGTATACATTGAAAGTATTAATGAAGTAATGAGTTAGGTCAACAATAGATCATTGACCGTACAACTCCATGTACGATATAGGAATCGAATAGTCGAACATCGAAGGAAGATCGGAGTTCGAGTACGACGGTGAACGGTATGATTTTTCTCATGCCCCGTATGCTACATTGGTTACCTGATTTGTGTGCTTATGTGATCACCTAATAAGATAAATGCACGAATCGGGTTTTTAATGCACTTACTTATGGTTGTATTGTATTGTACTTGTTGTATTGTCTTGAACCTTTAGTTTGTATAATTCACGAAATGTATGGATGATAATGAATTGTGTGGCCTTGATGTGTAGCGTATTAACCCATTGTATGGAAGGAAGGACTTCTAACTAATTCCTAACTACATAACATTCTAACTTGAGTAATTGGTAAATGGGAATGAGTAGAAGTCCGATATAGTTTCGGCCACGCGTGAGGATAAGGAGACACAAGAGGTTGGATCCGAATCCTGACCTTAATCTTTTCCATGGACCAAACCCCTTAAATGGGTAGCATCGTGGATTAGTGAGCCACCCTAAAGCCCGGTGGTGGGATATCGTAGTCCCTACCCGGAGGTCACACCGACTTAACATGAGTAAGTAAGTAAGTAAGTAAAGTAATTGTATAAGTAACGATCATGACTATTGTAAGTCATTGATCATGAGTAAAAGAGTAAAGTACACCCGTTTTAACCTGGGTGGGTAATGAAGCTAACAAGTGTTGTGTATGTATTGGAGAAGCGTATCTCCGTATCGGTAAGATGAATGGTGGACTTGTATTGTCTTCCTTGTGTGTACTGAATGGAATGTATGTATGCTCTATGTGTGTAATTGTATATTGTTTTCTATAAAAGCATGTATGCATGTATGAATAAAATGAACCGCATGTATACGACCAAGTAGTCGGCGTACCCCCGTTAGCACGCGGGGTATGCGAATTTCATATGCAGCGTTTTGCTGAGCCCCTTGGGGCACTGTTTTTTATTTTACAAGTGCTCGTGAAGGGTGATGGTCGGGATAAGACCAAGACGAATTCTCTTTGAGTAGTTAGTAGGATGTGAATGGTGTACCGAGTTGTACACGGCTTATGCCTTTTTTAGTAGCCGGTGTACATGTGGTACATCTTTTTGGATATTGAAATGGTGATTTGATAGAAATGAGTTGTAACGCCACGTATTTACGGCGGAATTAAAACACTAAGGCGATTACAGACCATCGGGTTCCAAACACCCGGTACCAACCTCACCAATTACAACCATTACAATTATCTAAGTTACGGTCTGAACTCAAGAAAACAACGTAAACAAAATAACTCTCCACAATTCCTAACTCCCACCCCAATCACTCATGCTCTTCGTGGCCACCTGTATAAACAATCCGTACCTGCAAGATGAAACCAAGCAGCCCACCCCGGGAGGGGTGAGTTAGTTCCCTGGAATGGAACTGGTACAATTCTCCAAAAAAAAACCTTTAAACATAACTTTTAAATAAGTAATAATTGAAATCAACTCGTAAAACAAACCAGAAGAACAAGGCACTTTAAAAATCACCAAGTCAAAGATAACATGTAACACCCCTACTCAATCGGCTCCTAATCATCTTACTTAACAATATAATCGCAGCGGTAATCTCAACAATTGGACTACTGGTGTCACCGTTCTTACTCGCCCATACGAGTAATAACGTGCCTCCAGATAAATTCTTAAATACGAAACAATTTCCCACAGTGACAACAAGAGATAGATCTATCCTTCCCAAACCAATATAAAATACATTCATAGTGAGCATTCTGAGTATCCCCATCCTATACACGTTTCTAAGTCGTATCAAAATGCAACAGTGCATATTTTAAACAACTGTAATTAAACTACCCAGCGCGTCCCTATCTTTGCCGACACCGGAAGCTACATACCTGCAAAAATGGTTATTTGTGGAATGGAATCAGCCCCTGCTGAGTACGTTACTACATGACTGTCATGCCCCCTCGAACCCTCAGTTATTTGGTCGAGAGCATGCAATTCATTTTCATGCAAGTAGTTTAATGTTAAAACTGTAAAGCAACAATATATTGCGGTTACTAAACAAATAACAAACAAGCCCCCGGCTTCACACATTGCATCGTAATAAACCACTGAAAGTGTTACAATGCTTATATGAGTACAGAGACTCCGTGCCAACAAACACTTAATAGTTCATAATTGAGTTCGGTGACTCACCCGACCAAACAATCCACCATAATCCACACCTGAGTACTGCGACTCGACACAACCAGTTCACACACACATTATGAGCACAAAGGCTCGTTCAAACAAATCCACCGACATACCACATGTAATTACAAAGCATAACCACTGAGCAACAAGGCGAACAACGAGAATTACAAACTAGTATACTTTCCCATCTTTGGCGTACAAGCCCAGCTAATGTTCGCCTAATGTATGAGCTAATATAGTCTTCCGTATTTGTTCAGTCATGTCTAAGGACAACGTCTCGTTAGAACGACGTGTCTCTAAGTTACCCATCTCTTATGGCGGGTCACCCACGACAATAACCACTCCAGCGGTAGAGTCTCCGTCCTAAGAACAATCTGTAGTTCTTGTTGGAAATTTATCAGATACTTACGGTTACCACACGGTATCCTAGTATCGTTAATGGATCACAGTTCACAGCAAGAGCCACGTCCTCTTGATAAACTTATCTATACCATCGCATCGTTTTACCTTTTTTTTCCTAACACAGCAGACTAAGGTCGTAGTCCAATCCTGAGTATGTCGACTCGGGATCCAGTGCTAGATACGAGAGCGGCGTTAAAGAGGCCAATGCTCTGTATATAAGTCTCAGATATTATATATCTTATTATCCTAGTGCTACATCGTTTTTCTGACGATCCTTATATTTCATATAAGATAGCACCATAGCCGCTAGTTCGTTTTATATATATAGGTTCATATATACGAACCAATACTGTTAACTCAACAACAGTAAATAATAAGCAGCTATAAATATACAATTCATGCATAAATTAACACATTCAGACAAACAATCCTATCACAGATCACACAGAAGTCTGAATTGAGGAAGTCCTCAGAGACAAACAGAGACACATAACAACATACCGTTCACCCTGATGTATTACGGTGGAGTATGAATCAGCAAGTTCCTATGCTCCGTGTGTCGTCTCTAACAGTCTAAACAATACATAATTCTACTGATTAGCATCCCGTATGAAAATACAACCCTACGGTACCCCGTACCGTCACTAATATCTCCCGGTTAACCCCCCGTTATAAACTGTCAATGTTTGTCGGGTTTTCGGCTTAACTCGAGATTAGAAAGGTGTTATATTACATGCGTAGTCTTGTCTTGTATATTAATATACTTATTGTTGAACTTGTTATCGCATGCAACTTAACGTACCCTTGTATGTCGTATAGTTTGTTTCTATATTGTATGCATGATTCCTTGTCATGTACTATTCATCTCACCTTAGTATTTATTATTTTTTTCCCTAAGGTTTGTTTCTTTTTTTTTTCCAAGTTCAATGTGGTATAACTCATATGTAAACAATATTTTGGATTATATAAATCCTTATTATCCCATGTATACTCTAAACATTAGAATTCCATATCCAATGTTTGTAATTCTTTTCCCTTTATCTCATATCATTTTAATTATGAAAGCACATGGTTATTGAACCATATTATATTTTCTACACCATAACCTATATTTATTTATATACATGTATTATGGAACTATTTATTATATGGTAAGTCTTATAATATATATTCATCCTTTTTAATGAATACCTCTTATATTATAAATGTTATAACTCTTATAACATTAAAACCATATTATAAATTCCATTTAAAAAAAATGTTAATATTTCCGAACAGCACCTATGTTCTTAAATATTTACAAAATCCACCACATTGAAATACCCCAAACCTTGGTATGTTGTGTAAATGTTAAACTATGGTATTTAAAGGCTAAAAAGTGCCTTAGAAACATAAATGAACAATTTAAACCATAGTAAAATGCAATAAAGCATTAAGACACAGTTTGAGCAAAAACATGCTCTAAGCTATGAGCGAACTTGGTTAGGACCCAAAGATCCTACCAAGGCTTAATAATATTCAAGTATGATTTAATAAGGCTAATTAAGTCCTTAGGAAACTTTGGTAGACAATGAAACCAAACAAAACACAAATAAATACCTTAAAGTCAATAAGAGCAAAAATGTGCTCTAAGCTTGGGATAAATTTGTATAAGACCTAATGGTCATAACTATACCTTATAAATATGTTAATGAACATATTAAATCAATTACCAAAGAAAACCAAGCTTGAAACAAGTTAAAACACAAAATGTGCTTTAAGAAGTCTTAAAGCACGTTTTGAAAAATTGTCTTGTAAATGAGTTTTGAATGGCTAAATGTCCATCATTACTCTTTAATTAACATGTGTACTATATAGTATCACATTTGGAAGTCTATATCAATGGGAAATCAAAAATTTCACATCTATGTGCCTTGTTTTTAGTGAATAGTAACTAAAATAAGCTAGTTTGTAACATATGTTGTTATAAGTAATTAAATTGGTTAACAAAGGCCATATATATGTTATATATTAAAGGGGGCACGGTTTTAGAGGGTGAGTCACCATACCAAGTCAGCCAATTAAAAGAAAGAAAGAAAAGTAAGTAAAAGGTTACTTTTGCCTTAAAACATAAATATCTCCAAAGCTTACCTCTCTCCTCACTTTTCCTTCATTTCTCCTTGCTCCCATCGTCACCTATCTTCATCCCCCTTCTCAATCTCGTTCTCCAACAGAACCATTCATATCCCATCTCCTTTTACTTGTAACTTATGATTCCATGCTCCGAATTTAATTCCGACTACGTTGTCTTAGTTAGAGTAAGCTCTTCATTCCTATCTTTTCAAATCTTCAAGAAATCCATTTTGGTGCCATGAAGATTCACCATTGAAGGAGCTTGAGCTCATATTTTCATGCCTTGTCATTCTCCTTTGCTTCAAGGTGAGGAAACTCAAAGAAAAATGACATTTCCTCCATGTTTTGTGTTGTCCGAAAATTCACCATTAATGGTGCTCTTATATTGGCTTGTTCTAGCTTTATTCCAAGCTTTCATGGACTAGGTGGAGTCCTCTCTTGATACTCATTCAAGCTCTCTTTCCATTCCAAGGTAAAACAATCATTTTAATACCTTAAAACAATATATGTAACTAGGGTTTACAATGAGATGAAGCATGATGCTTGAATACTCATTCTATTATGTGTACATTGTTTAGAAGTTGACAAACAACCAAACATCCCATCGGTTTTACAAGGAAACAAGAAAGAAGTTATGAGGAGAAAGAGGTAAACCAACTATCTCAATGTAGTTTAAATGCCTTAGGAAAATGAGCTTGATTTGCTTAATAAAATACCTAAAGAGCCAATGGCAAATGAGCTAGTAAAATGCTCTCAAGGAGTTTATTAAGGGCATATGTATTGCTGGGTGTATTTGTAGGTCAAAGGCATTATTTATGTGGGAAATTCAGTGTTTAAGGTTTATGCAATTTAAGGGCCTAAGAGCCATGTTATTTAAGGGCCTAAGTGCCAAGCAATTTAAGTTATGCACTATTGTGATGTAGTGCTAAATGTGTGAAGTTTGTGTATAAAAATGTTTGATGGATTTTAGTGTTTTGAATGAAATAAGGTAAAAACCTAAGTGTTTGGATGTGAGTAAATACAAGAGAAGCTATGGCCAAATTTGGGAAAATGTGTAAGAAGTTCTAAGTGTTTTAAATGGTCTTGGTGAACTAGGAAGTGTTAAAAGTGAATAAATGTTTACTTGAGAAGAAAACATGTGTTAAGGTGATTTAGAGTGGTGCAAGGATTTAGGGTTATCTTGGAAGTTCTAGGAATTCAATGTGTGTTTTGAGAGTGTATTGAAAAGCCTTGAAGAAGTTTGTTTAAGGTTTGGGTGATGTTGATGAATGAGGAGAATGATGTTTAAGTAAGGTTTTGAGAAAAGAATTCAAGGAGTTGTAAAAGGAGATTTAGTTAGTAAGAAAAGGAGTTGAGAGATGATGTTAAGGTGTAGAGGAAACACCTTGGTATAGTGGTCAATATTGGTGAAAACCATTTGGAAAAATTAAGGAGGAAGTGTAAGCTTGGGAAAGGAATTGTAAGAATGACATAAGGAGTTTTGATATGTAAGAAAGGATGTTTGAATGATGATGTTGTGTGGAAGAAATGTCTTGGTATAATGGTTAGAATTGGCATAAATCATCACTAAGGGACTTAAGGAGTATAAACTATAAGTTTTGGAGGCTTTGGGGAAAGTTATCTAAGTGTTTAAAGGCTTGAGAATTGAGAATTTTGCCTTGTCCGAACTTCCGTCCGGACATGGAAGTTCGGACAGGCTCTGTTGGACAAGGAAAATTCCACTCTCGAACTGTGTCCGAACTTGGGAAGTCCGGACACAAGTTCGGACGTGTGTATAATGTTCAGTACTAGGTCGCGGCTTGCGGAATTGCGTTCTGGAATCGACCGGACTTGGGTAAGTCCGGTCGGCAAGTCCGTCGGACCAAAAACATGTTTAAGGTTATGAAATGATATGTAATGATGGGGATTGATAGGTAATGATGTTATAAGGTTGTTAAGGACATGTTAGGTGAGTTTTAAATGGCAATTAGTGGGTGAAAAGTTGTATCGAAATGTAAAAGTAAAACAAGTTAAAATGTAAAGTTATGTAACAAGTTAACGGGAAAGTTAAGCATTAGACATTAAATAATCAAGCGAACCCCGATGTTAATAAAAACACATGTGATGTTAACAGTTTGTCGAGAATCGCTCGAGGAACATAAGTGGACGTGGTAAAGTGGACTCCGGTGACAGGTATGGTTTTCTTGCAACCTGTGTCCTACCGGATTACACCGGCTTGTATGCCAATGTGTTTTTCTGTATGTTGTGCCACGTTGTAAGATTAAACATGTAATGAGTTTACAGTAATTCATTATGTGGCGTGTACAACTCCGATCCCATTTAACCTCGAAGTGTTAACCTTAGTTAACTGAGTCTAGGATCACATGAGAGTTCGGTATTCGGAGTAAACGACCCGTACCATGGGACGTACTAACCACGGCTATGCGTGTGTTAATTGTGTGATATGTGTATGTGAATGTAGGGATCTCCCTTGTGTGTTTAACCAGTTGTAATACTGTATGTGTGTAGGTGCGATAGACCCATAGTGGGGGTTCTAAGTATTATCTAAAGTAAGTATGTACTAACAGTAGTGAGGAATCCGGTTTGGCCGGTCGCGCGTTGTTTGGGAGAGGGTATCCTTCCTAGCCTTACCCTTCTCTTTGTTATGGTTGTTTCCCTCACGGGTTATGATCTCCCATTAGCTTACTCCAAAGCTTAGCTATTCTGACTATGATCGGTTTAGGGGGAACATGTGTTTGTGTGGTGTGTTCGGGCCTCCAAACCCGAACCGCCTTAACTTAAGTTACTCGTCCAACTATTAGGACGGTAATGAGTGTTGTTGTTATTGTATAACGAGCTTATCATGAGACTGGCAACATTCTCTAGGCTCACCAGTGTGTAACAATGTTTGGGTCGGTTCCTGAGCGAACCATTCCCGTTGTGTTAGTGTTTTGTTGTGATGCAATATCCATTGCGGTATTATGTTGTGTACGTGGAAACGTGCAAAGTGTTGTTAGGTGTTGTATGTAGTGTATGTTATATGTTGTATAATGTAGATTGTGTGGATCATGATATGATTCCCAGTTTGTGATAAGAGGCGTTTAAGGATAACCCGATTTAAGGGTATGTGTCGTCTATTAAGGAAGTAGCCCATCGGAGGAGAAACACTCTAGGGATGATGAATACCATGGGTGACTTATTAAGTAGGATGTATTATCCGATTGTTGAGCCCATTGAGGCGAAATGTTAAGTGTTGTGTGTTTATTGTTACATGCATGATTTAAATATAATCAACTGCATGTTAAGACGACATTAGGTGGTGTGGCCCGGTAGCATGTGGGCTGCGGGATTACCATACCAGCAAAGGTGCTGAGCCCCTTGGGGGCCACCCTTTCTCTTCTTTTCCTATTTCAGGTACGAAGTGCTGGAAGCCGTTCGAGAGTAGACGGGTAGTAGTAGTCGTACATGGGTAATCATTAAGTGTATATTACAGTAGGTGTAGTAAGACGATATTGTTGTCGCATCGGTTTTAAAATACTCGGTATAGTTGAAAGGTGTATGTTGTTGTTGTTGGTTAATGGAAAGGGATAATAATGTGTAGTTGCTCGGGAATTTAGCCCATCAGACCGGTACAATGTATATGGATAGCCTTGTTAGCCACGTGAGTGGCTAACGGCGTGTAACACCAACGAGTTAAGTAATATGATGAGGTTTGTATTTCCGCTGCAGTTTATTGTAAGTGTGTTAACGTTGGATGGGGGTGTTACAAAAAGTGGTATCAGAGCGAAGTATCGCTCTGATGACTGAATTACCGAGCTTAGGAAGTACCGAGTTAGGAATATAGTACTTTGGGTTAAGGGTTGAGTGATAGCGTGAGAGATACGCTAGTTAGGAACTACCAGTGACTACTGGAAACCTACAATATCCATCCCACCCTCCACAATCCCTGTTTTCCATTTTTAGGTTAATATAACCCATATTTATAACTCCACTCTTGGCAATATTATATATATGCTTAGAAATTATAAAATCATAAGTTTTAAGGTGTTTATACCTTGATTTCTCCTTGTATGAACTCGGCCACTTGAAGGAAAATTCACCACATCATTTAGACATGTTTAATACACCAAAATAAGATATGGTTATACTCCAAGCTTGAGCTTAACCATAAGGAATAATTAATGTAAGATTTAAGGCAAAAATCACCTTAAAAATGCAAGGGAACTTCAAGAGGAATTCGGCCTGAATAAAACACACCACAAGGTGTTAAATTCACCATATAGACATAGGAAATAGCTAGACAACAACAAGCTGCCTTGGTATTAGGTTTTACCTTGGAAAATGCCTTAAAGAAGGGTGTTTCCTTTAGATCTCGGCCTCCCTTGCTTCAAAAGGCTAACCAACAGATTGAACATGTAAATATGAATATTATGAGTGTATAAACTCATAAAAATCAAAGGACGAAAATCGTATGAAGAGTAGAGAAGCTTAAGGTATGTTTTTACCTTAAAATGCAAATTTGGGAAACCTTGGTCCCTATACTTGCTTCAGCCAAAATTGGTTGGTTTTCTAACCTTAAAACACTGAGAATAAGCCATAGGAAGTGATGAGCCACGAGATCTAAGTGTAGATGGTGAAGAGATGAAGAAAAAGAGCCAAAATAAGCCTTAAACCATTACCTTTGAAGCTTAAGAGTTAGATCTACCTTCCATGCTCAAGAACATCGGTTGAGAGGGTCTGGAAGGGCTGATTCATTGGCTGGAATGAAGCTAGGAGAAAGAGAATGATTGAAATGAGCATTATTGATTGAAAAAGAGAACTTTTGATTAGTTTATTGGTTTGTAATGACTAATGAGTCATCAAGGGATAAGAGCCATCGGTTAATGGAGGGGAAGGGCTGGCTCACACGGTTTTGGAGGCTGGTGGAGTCAATAATGGAGCAAGGAGTGTATTGTTTAATCATAATAATACAAAGGTAAAAGGTAGTCCCTTAATTTAAGGGCTTGTGTTGGAGACTTGTCTCTTGAATGTGCAAGTGGTGAATCTAGCCTCCTCTTGCTTGTAGCTGCCGATTCCATGTGGTCCAAGGGGTCAACTTTGACCTCTTGACCATTCTTAGTCAATGTTGACTCAAGCGGGCCCCCTTTTAGGGTTTTATTAATATTTTAATATTAAATTTGTAAAAATTTGTAAATTTTGGAATCAAATTCCTAATATGATATAATGTGATATAATATCATATTTAAAGGTAATTATAACCTTTAAGCCCATTAAAAACCAATTTAGAAGGCAATTTCACAAAAACGTGCTTTAAGGTGTTTTAGTGCACCTTTTTGTGTCACAGGGTGTTCCTGAGCTTAGTTTTCTTTGGTAATAGTTTTGTTGTGTTCCTTACTTCATTATAATACTTAGGAATCCACTTTGGATCCTATTTGAGGTCATACAATCTTTATGGTGCTTTAAAGCACATTTTTGGCTTTACCGATCTTAAGGCATGTTTTGCCTTGTTAAGATCTTTTAGATTGTTCCCCAATAATATTTAGATGTTTATTAACCCTCTTAGATCATTAATAGATCATTTAATTAATTTTTAAGGTTAGGGGTATTTCAGTCTACCCCCCTTAAAAAGGCTTCGTCCCGAAGTCCTTAATCATCTACAGTTCACCTAAGGAATCGAGTTCCACTAAGTAACCAAACAGTCCATCGCTAGGGAGTAACTCCCACTAGGTTCAGACCTAGTCTTTATGTATCACATTTGATACAGCATCCATCTCATTCCATATAGTCAATAATCATGATACATTCATTCATAAACAGCACTAAACAAGGTGCAAAACTCATAGTACACAGCACTAGACAAGGTGCAAAACTCATAGTACACAGCACTAGACAAGGTGCAAAACTCATAGTACACAGCACTAGACAAGGTGCAAATCTCATAAAGTACTCAAAGGTGTTTGCAAGGGATACTCCACGCATCCCTATCTACATGTTAGTATCTCGCGAGGATACTCACACATCATTCCACATGTATGCGTGCACATATAGTTAACGTTGACAAATCACAGGAAAGCAGTCTTAAAGACCTGGACTTGACGATCCCCAACCCCATGCTAACCAACGTCTACTACCCGCGGACACACCGGTTTAATAACGAAGGACACTGCGGTCCACGGCTCCTCGGACAGTATCACCTTATTTCCTTAGTCACCCACAGACACACCGGTCTAATGACAAAGGGCTCTGCGGTCCACGGCTCTCTGGGTGATGTCACTCGCAGACACACCGGTCTAATGACGAAGGACTCCACGGTCCACGGCTCTTCGAGCGACGCCCTAAATTCCAATTTCTATTCATATTTGTGTCCACTTGTAGGAAGTTTCGAGAGTCATCCAACCCCGACGTGGTCAGCGTCAGTGTTGAACTATCTCTCACCTCAATTTGTGTTCGGTTTCGCTTGATCGGACCAGGATCAAGTTCAACTTCCCACGTCAATTTCAATCAATCAATTGTTTATTCACTTCTAATCTTGTTTCCTCGTGATATTTGCCACCTTGTGTTCTATAGATACACAAGTCAGCTAGTGTAATTAACCTAATCATTGACATATAGGATCATGTATCCTAACCATGTACCAAGTTCACTCGACTTATAATTATTCATACAATTCCTAGAGGCTTTACCTCCACTAGGTTACACATTGGTCTCATGCCGACTTACTCATCGCATTCCAATAATCGGTTTCATACCGAGTCACAAATCATATAGTATGGAGCTTTCTACTCCTTCTATTTGAAATCTCCCACCGAAGCTACCAGATAGACCTACTTGAACTCTCTACCGGAGCTAACAAGTTAGGCGTTTATGTGTTTAATGTTCGCAACGTTTGCATAAATAATCGGGGATAGAATAAGAACACTCTATCTGTTCTCCCTTTCCTATTCGCCACAACAATGCGAACTAAAATATATATGTATATATTCATACACATAATACATCATAATATTACCCCAAGTAATATAACCAGTCATAATACTTGTACTTTACGTACAATAATAGTTTGCAGCATGTGTACCATGCGCTACGTACTCCTACGTACGGTATATTTTAAGCGTGCGAAATCGCTCTACCCCCCTTAAAAAGGGATTACGCCCACGTAATCTACGAATATGTCATCTTGAAGTAATAAGTACAAGATGTTCCACACATATGGAATATTCGTGCACTGATGTGCTACGTATACATTACCCTTTTCCTCTCGGGTCGGCTTTAGCCACTCTGGCTATACTACCTATGTCGGTTAGGTATATGTATGTTCATGGTTGATCGGGAGATGTAAGCACATCGTTTGTTTTCCCAAATCTGTTAGGTATGTCTATCCTATGTGCTATGGGCCCACTCGCTCTGCAAGCAGTATGCCCAACTACTTTAGGGTTAACTTACCCTTTTCAGTAGCAGCTTCATGCTGGTTTCTACTCCACGTGACGGTGTTTTCTACACGGTCTTCCATAATTATGGTCATGGAGGAAACTATATCGCTGCGTGGTATCATCATTACACACGCTAATTATTTCAACTGGTTATTCTATTCAGTCTTCCTGAATCCTATGCATGCTCATGGTATATTCCCAAGAGTTCATGCCTCCCTACCGAACTAACCTTCGGTATGAGGGTTGTCGAGCTATGCTCGAGCACCTAGTGCTTGCAATAGTTGTCTCTAAAATATCAAGACGAGTCTGATATGTGCATCTAACTGGTGCCTCGTGACTCCAAGTTATTTCCCTCTGGAATGAGTTCGTTCTTTGGGTACCTTGTAGGTCCGCTTTTGCTAGTGTGAACTCGTATCCCTCGTGTGTTGGTACTTTAGCACCCACATATATGGTTCATCCCTCTTCTCGATTAGGGGAATCCATTTGCTTATCTGATGTTCCACCTTCTGATTCTTACCAACATAATTTGATTAACAGTTATTATAATGGTCGCTTGTTGCGCACCATGTACCAGTCGATTGGACGGTTATCCGCCGTTGCGGTTTGCATGGAGTATCTAATCTCCAGCTCAGAGTCTCTTGTAATGCTCGCTTTTGCCCTTCGTCTGTTGTAAACATACAATACGACTGTGGGTCTTAGCTTGGTATTCATTTTCTGTTCAACCCTAATTGGTACTAACATACTAACGTTTTATGGCTTGAGCATGTGGTTATTATTATTTAATGCGGCATCATCGCAGCGCCCTCAGCGCGTGGTATAACTCTCTCTGTGCCCCCTTTTTGGGTAGCATCTATTATCACAAAGGTTTCTCTAATATAACTTCCTTAGATACCACAATTCCTCTTCTCATTCATGGGTTCAACTTGCCATTACCATTAAATTGGCCTTAGTTTCCTCGTTTACTAAAATCCGTAAAACTTATGTTCTGACTCCTCCACTGTGGAGTTGCGACCTTATGTCACTTAATTATCAAGCTATCCTTGATTTTCCTAACCTTGTTAGTTGGACTGAGATCTCTCTCGTCATTACATGGTTTACCTAGTCAGGGTTCCGTTCGCTGACTTAGACACAGAGTTGATTACCTCCTGGGTCCTTACACTACTCGTTTACATGCATGGGGTACCATACTGATACATTACTACTTACCCAACTAACTTATTATAGTTTGTCAGGCCCACAAGCTCCTAGGAGTGCGGTCGTCCCATGTCTCGTTTAGTGCACTCGTAGCGTTCGTACCCGGTGATTATCGTACTCTTAGTCTCAGTAATTTATGTTTGAGTAACTATGCTGCCAATTCTTAACCTTTAATGTCGGAATGGCCCTAATATTAGGTTCTATGGTTTCCTTTATTAATGTGTATTTCTTTTACTTTCTCTAAGATAGGTGTTTGCGACTTATCGCCCTAACTCTGGTTTCCACATGCTCGTCATCTGGTATTTGTGAGTGGGGATCAGTAACTACTTATTATCTCTCCCGTTCACTCCCAGGCTGTTAACGCCTTCAGATATGAGTTTTCAGTATCCGAACTCCACCCAATCTATTGGGTTACACCCTATGGTGATTCCGGACTCCATGATAAAGGTTGACACCTCGTGTTTCCCCTGTCTTATGCTAGTCCCGTTAGTCTGATATTAATCAGTACTTGTGATTCATCACCCTTGTTCCCCTAGTTTTGGGTCTTTGATGGTACTAAGGTATTCTTCCGTAGGCCTAAGCCATACGATATTCGGGCTCAGTACTTATTCTGATAGCTAGATGATTGTTGGTCTTGTTATTTAATTTATTCCTAATTGGTTCTAATACCTTCTCCGGACGTTACAATTGGATACCCACAAACTTAGTGGTTTCCGCTAATCATTTCTCTTCATTGTGTAGTCCTTACTCCTATTAACTCATATTTCCTCCATCCTCTTTGAGGTAACGGTATCTTCCGCCATCAAGCAATTTTCACTTTTTTTTTATATCCACTGCCCTCCATACGGGAGTCTAGCAGCATAATGGATCAACAACACCTCCGGTGTGTGTGGTGCAGCCATTACATCGGCCCCTTTGCATGATCACATCTGCCTATTATTATTATTTTTTAAAGTCCTGACTCGTATAGCTCACTTCCTGCCCTCTGGCAATGTTCAATGGTAGTGGTTTAACCACGAGTGTCGCGCACTCTCTAAATATGGTTATGCTGGTCCTGAAGGCCCGTCACTCCCCACCGGTAATGATTGACGTTTAATGTCCATACCGGCACTGGGGTTAGGCTTGTAAGCACTAATTATTGTTATTCTCATTTACTCCCCTTTTAATATTCTACTAAATGGTGTATTATTTTCAGGTTTAATGGTCAGACCGGCTAGGTCTTCCCGAGGTTTTATCGACCTCCAACCCAAGGGTTTCGTACCCCTGCCCTTAAGAAGGCTCTGTCCTGCTTTATTGCATTACGGACATACATAAAGTTTACTGTCTATTGGTAACCGCCTGGACCACTACGTCCTTTAGGGTTAGTTTACCGTCGCTGCACTTGCTGTAGCAAGTGCGCAAGGCAGGTTGAATTTTAATGCTTTGGTTAATGTGGCACTTGCAGTGGCAAGTGCGCCATGCAGACTGAGCCACCGGTACGGTGTGTCAGTGCAGTGCTATTCCCTAATCGGGTTCCTGTCCAAGTCAAAAGTTCTTATTCAAATTAATACAGTCTCACTCCGCACTCGTTTCCACAAGTTTACCATGGTAGTAAGGTCTCACTCCCCTCTCGAGGCGTTGCATGATAGCAACTTAGCGAGTTCTTGTTTCTACAGTTCTCATGATCTCTCCTCATGCACGTCGGGCCATCTTAAACCTTCAGTGTTGCATGGTTTTAGAGTTACTCGCTTCGGGTGAGACTTCTATAAGGTCATCCATTCCGTCCGTTACATATATCATAACTAATCATTACTCGTCATTTCCATTTTCTTTCCCCCAAGCGCACTAATCAGTGCTTTCTTGGATGTAAGACAGGGTTGCCTTGCTTATAGCAAGCTAGCCCCATTAGTCCTACAGGGAGTTTCTCCTCAAACTCGGTCTATTATTTATCTCCCCCTCGTATGGTAGACATTACGTCATTACCAGGACCCCCGGTCCTAAACATTACATCAAAACACAAAGTTTTATTTTCTACATTTAACATAATTCTCTCAGCATCCACATCGGGTCTTTCCGATCAGGAGAGTTATCTCCGTGGTGTTTCTCATTTCATTGTCTCACTAGATAGTACTCGAGGTACGGGCTACGGCGGGTGGGGTACCATTTCAAACTTCCTGGGATGTTCTCCCATCAAGTGCGAGCGTTTCATACAGTCTTCGCGTTACTTGGGGTTGCTGGACCCTCACCACCTTCCGCTGCTCCGTGTTCTTCCTTAGTACTGTTACCCAGACCTCTCCCTGACATATGTCAAGAGGACGGGTTATACCTTTACTCGGTCTAATACCGTAGTCTCGGTCGTTTAATATTGAAGTGCCTCTACGGCTATGGTGTGCAAGCTTTAAGCATTGCATCAACCCCGCAAGGTCACGTATCCTCACAAAGTTTTCCCGTATTCCCAAAACCTATGCTCACTGTATAAATCCTACTATCTCTTGTCATCAGAGCGGTACTCCGCTCTGATACCACTTTTGTAACACCCCTACTCAATCGGCTCCTAATCATCTTACTTAACAATATAATCGCAGCGGTAATCTCAACAATTGGACTACTGGTGTCACCGTTCTTACTCGCCCATACGAGTAATAACGTGCCTCCTGATAAATTCTTAAATACGAAACAATTTCCCACAGTGACAACAAGAGATAGATCTATCCTTCCCAAACCAATATAAAATACATTCACAGTGAGCATTCTAAGTATCCCAATCCTATACACGTTTCAAAGTCATATCAAAACGCCACAGTGCATATTTTAAACAACTGTAATTAAACTACCCAGCGCGTCCCTCTCTTTGCCGACACCGGAAGCTGCATACCTGCAAAAATGGTTGTTTGTGGTATGGAATCAGCCCCTGCTGAGTATGTTACTACATGACTGTCATGCCCCCTCGGACCCTCGGTTATTTGGTCGAGAGCATGCAATTCATTTTCATGCAAGTAGTTTAATGTTAAAACTGTAAAGCAACAATATATATTGCGGTAAACTCAAATAACAAACAAGCCCCCGGCTTCACACATCGCATCGTAATAAACCACTGAAAGCGTTACAACGCTTATATGAGTACAGAGACTCTGTTCCAACAAACACTTAATAGTTCATAATTGAGTTCGGCGACTCACCCGACCAAACAATCCACCATAATCCACACCTGAGTTTTGCGACTCGACTCAACCAGTTCACACACACATTATGAGCACAATGGCTCGTTCAAACAAATCCACCGACATACCACATATAATTACAAAGCATAACCACTGAGCAACAAGGCAAACAACGAGAATTACAAACTAGTATACTTTCCCATCTTTGGCGTACAAGCCCAGCTAATGTTCGCCTAATGTATGAGCTAATATAGTCTTCCATATTTGTTCAGTCATGTCTAAGGACAACGTCTCGTTAGAACGACGTGTCTCTAAGTTACCCATCTCTTATGGCGGGTCACCCACGGCAATAGCCACTCCAGCGGTAGAGTCTCCGTCCTACGAACAATCTGTAGTTCGTTGGAAATTTATCCAGATACTTACGGTTACCACACGGTATCCTAGTATCGTTAATGGATCACAGTTCACAGCAAGAGCCACGTCCTCTTGATAAACTTATCTATACCATCGCATCGTTTTACCTTTTTTTTCCTAACACAGCAGACTAAGGTCGTAGTCCAATCCTGAGTATGTCGACTCGGGATCGTGCAGATACGAGAGCGGCGTTAAAGAGGCCAATGCTCCGTATATAAGTCTCAGATATTTTATATATCTTATTATCCTAGTGCTACATCGTTTTTCTAACCATCCTTACATTTCATATAAGATAGCACCATAGCCGCTAGTTCGTTTTATATATATAGGTTCATATATACGAACCAATACTATTAACTCAACAACAGTAATAATAAGCAGCTACAAATTACAATTCATGCATATTAATTAACACATTCAGACAAACAATCTTATCACAGATCACACAAGTCTGAACTGAGGAAGTCCTCAGAGACAATCAGAGACACATAACAACATACCGTTCACCCTGATGTATTACGGTGGAGTATGAATCAGCAAGTTCCTATGCTCCTGTGTCGTCTCTAACAGTCTAAACAATACATAATGCTACTGATTAGCATCCCGTATGAAAATACAACCCTACGGTACCCCGTACCGTCACTAATATCTCCCGGTTAACCCTCCGTTATAAACTGTCAATGTTTGTCGGGTTTTCAGCTTAACTCGAGATAGAAAGGTGTTATATTACATGCGTAGTCTTGTCTTGTATATTAATATACTTATTGTTGAACTTGTTATCGCATGTAACATTAACACCCTTGTATGTCGTATAGTTTTTTCTATATTGTATGCATGATTCCTTGTCATGTACTATTCATCTCACCTTAGTATTTATTTTTTCCCAAAGGTTTGTTTCTTTTTTTTTTTCAAGTTCAATGTGGTATAACTCATATGTAAACAATATTTTGGATTATATAAATCCTTCTTATCCCATGTATACTCTAAACTTTAGAATTCCACATCCAATGTTTGTAATTCTTTTCCCTTTATCTCATATCATTTTAATTATGAAAGCACATGGTTATTGAACCATATTATATTTTCTACACCATAACCTATATTTATTTATACATGTATTATGGAACTATTATTATATGGTAAGTCTTATATATATATTCATCCTTTTAATGAATACCTCTTATATTATAAATGTTATAACTCTTATAACATTAAAACCATATTATAAATTCCATTTAAAAAATGTTAATATTTCCGAACAGCACCTATGTTCTTAAATATTTACAAAATCCACCACATAATTAATATATTGTTACATTATAGTTATATAACATATATTATGACATTTATGTCATTAAAACAATTATAACATATAGTTGTAAATTGTTTAAAAATACCAAACAGCCCCTTATATTTTCGGCTTTCACTATAAACCACTAAACTTCTATAAATCACAAATCAACCTCAATTATATTTCATTGTTACACTTATAACATATACCTTATATTATAATCTTTAAACCTTGATATAATTATAACCTATAGTTTTTAAAGGCTATAATTTTCGAACAGCCCCTAGGAGTGTTTTAATTAAATTCCCACCACCAAACTTTGTATATTCCAAATCTTCCCAATTTATAATACATAGTTTCCTAATTCCATTAAAACTATATATTATACATATATCTTAATAAAACCTTATATATAATTCCAAAAATTACCAAACTATACCAAAAGGTTATAAATATTATTCCTAACCTTATACTCTCCATAAATCTCGGTTTTGGCCCATATGTTACCCATTTGTAACAATGTCATGAAATATCATATATTATACTTATATAATTCATATAAACTCCAAATTTAACCAAATAAACTTCTAAAAATTCCTAATAACTTAAAGGCAGTAATAAATCCCATTTAGTACCCCAAAGTTTCAGAAATTACATTATAGCCCCATCTCTTATAAATCTTTTACAATTTAATAACTATCTTAATATAAGGTAGTATTTTAATTTCTAAAATTCTCCAAACTTGGTCAAAGTCTCCTATATAGTCATCTTTGACTTCTAACACCAAATTGGAACCAAATTTTCGGTAATCACCAATAATACCCCATAGTTTTCTATTTTTACAATTTTGACCCAAAACTTTATAAGATGTTATAATTTTTATTAAATTCATTTAAAAACCCTAAGTTCCTCTAAATTAAGCCCACGACTTTATATTTTCCAGTAATTATGGTTTGGCCCCAAATTTAATTATATAAGCATAAATCTAACTAAATAGGCATATAAACTTAAATTAAAATGTCCTAATGACATGGCCTTATTACAACCTTGAACTTGCAAAATGAATTACACTTTAAATGTCTCAAAATATTGTATAAACTCACGGCCTCACTTTAGTTTAATTATTTTTCCACATAATGTCATAATTTGACCATTATGTTAATTAAATTACTTAAATGACTAGCTTAATTTATCTTAGTCATTTTTTTCCATTTTTAGGTTAATATAACCCATATTTGTAACTCCACTCTCGGCAATATTAATATATATGCTTAGAAATTATAAAATCATAAGTTTTAAGGTGTTTATACCTTGATTTCTCCTTGTATGAACTCGGCCACTTGAAGGAAAATTCACCACATCATTTAGACATGTTTAATACACCAAAATAAGATATGGTTATACTCCAAGCTTGAGCTTAACCATATGGAATAATTAATGTAAGATTTAAGGCAAAAATCACCTTAAAAATGCAAGGGAACTTCAAGAGGAATTCGGCCTGAATAAAACACACCACAAGGTGTTAAATTCACCATATAGACATAGGAAATAGATAGACAACAACAAGCTGCCTTGTATTAGGTTTTACCTTGGAAAATGCCTTAAAGAAGGGTATTTCCTTTAGATCTCGGCCTCCCTTGCTTCAAAAGGCTAACCAACAGAATGAACATGTAAATATGAGGAACATGAGTGTATAAACTCATAAAAATCAAAGGAAGAAAATCGGATGAAGAGTAGAGAAGCTTAAGGCATGTTTTTACCTTAAAATGCAAATTTGGGAAACCTTGGTCCCTATACTTGCTTCAGCCGAAATTGGTTGGTGTTATAACCTTACAACACTGAGAATAAGCCATAGGATGTGATGAGCCACGAGATCTAAGTGTAGATGGTGAAGAGATGAAGAAAAAGAGCCAAAATAAGCCTTAAACCATTACCTTTGAAGCTTAAGAGTTAGATCTACCTTCCATGCTCAAGAACATCGGTTGAGAGGGTCTGGAAGGGCTGCTTCATCGGCTGGAATGAAGCTAGGAGAAAGAGAATGATTGAAATGAGCATTATTGATTGAAAAAAAGAACTTTTGATTAGTTTATTGATTTGTAATGACTAATGAGTCATCAAGGGATAAGAGCCATCGGTTAATGGAGGGGAAGGGCTGGCTCACACGGTTTTGGAGGCTGGTGGAGTCAATAATGGAGCAAGGATTGTATTGTTTAATCATAATAATAGAAAGGTAAAAGGTAGTCCCTTAATTTAAGGGCTTGTGTTGGAGACTTATCTCTTGAATGTGCAAGTGGTGAATCCAGCCTCCTCTTTCTTGTAGCTGCCGATTCCATGTGGTCCAAGGGGTCAACTTTGACCTCTTGACCATTCTTAGTCAATGTTGACTCAAGCGGGCCCCCTTTTAGGGTTTTATTAATATTTTAATATTAAGTTTGTAAAAATTTGTAAATTTTGGAATCAAATTCCTAACATGATATAATGTGATATAATATCATATTTAAAGGTAATTATAACCTTTAAGCCCATTAAAAACCAATTTAGAAGGCAATTTCACAAAAACGTGCTTTAAGGTGTTTTAGTGCACCTTTTTGTGTCACAGGGTGTTCCTGAGCTTAGTTTTCTTTGTTATTAGTTTTTTTGTGTTCCTTACTTCATTATAATACTTAGGAATCCACTTTGGATCCTATTTGAGGTCATACAATCTTTATGGTTTAAAGCACATTTTTGGCTTTACCGATCTTAAGGCATGTTTTGCCTTGTTAAGATCTTTTAGATTGTTCCCCAATAATATTTAGATGTTTATTAACCCTCTTATATCATTAATAGATCATTTAATTAATTTTTAAGGTTAGGGGTATTTCACCCTCCTCTTATGTGTATATCTCATTTTTTAATCAGCCTTCACCCTCTCTCTTGTACACTAGTAGACAAATAAATAAAGCAAAAAGAGAGAGAGAGAGAGAGAGAGAGTAAAAATCAATTTTTGGAGTCTCTCTCCTCCTTATTCCCAGCCTCTCTCGCGTTCTGTTCCCCCTTCAGACTTCTTCTTCCTCTCCAAGCTCTCTAATGGCGATTTTTACAGCTCTCCCTCATCCTTCTCTTCTTCATTTCTCATGGCCTAAACAAGGTGGAAACTCTACAAAAATTACATATTAATACTCCCCTCATCTTGGAGATTATTTCTCTATTTTCAAAATCTAAAAACTTCAACCTTCATCTCCATGGAAGGACCTACATTTAAGAAAGAAGAAGCTCATGGTGAGCTAGAACCACTCCCTCCCTACCTCTTAAGGTAAAAAGGAACTTAAAAACGTCTTTTTCTAGCCTTTCTTTGAATATCAAAATTTTCCACATTTTAAGCCTCCTTGTTCCTTGTTTCCAGCAGGTTTTTAAGCCTTTAAAAGGTTCTGGAATCTTGTTGTGGTAATTGTCAAACACCCACCTAAAGTTGGAAGGTAACCCCTCATCCATGAAATTCAAAACTCTCTTGAATTCTATGGTTAATTCATGAGTGATGGATTTACTTAGAATTATTATGTATACCCTTAAATATGGGCTGTAGCTTGACCAAGTTGTGAGGCAAGAACAAAGAAAGGAGGAGCAAGAAGAAATGAGAAAGGAAGGAAGGAAAAGGGGAACTATAAATCACAAGGTAATGGACTTACCTTGGATTGAGTTATAATGTCATGTAGTGTGAGAATTATATTTCTTTAGTATTGTGTAAGCTACTACAATGACAACCATGTAATGGAGGTATTTTAGTATTGAGTATATAAATGTTTAAGGGCCGTAGAGCCAAGTTAATTAATTGGGATCTTGTTGGAATTAATGTGAATGTATTGAACAGATAAGGGTGTTGCTAGTGTCTAAGACGATGTGGATGTTGGAATTGATTTGGTGGGCTGAATTTTTGTATGTGGGCAGTGCTAAATTTATAGGGGAAACTCTGTTGAAATTGCTCTAGAAATTTGATGACTTAAAGTGTGTTGATGAGAAGAAAAGAACCTAGTTTAACTAGGTGTCTTTGGAGGTAAAACTAGAGTAGTCAATTACCTTGGAGACTAGATGTGAGTGAATGTTATATATGGGTAAGACTTGGGATGGAAATAATGCAATGAAAGAACCATTGGGTTAGTGAAGAGAGGAAAAGCAAAATCTGTAGCATGAGCTTTAGGAGAATTATGAGTGGAAATGGTGTAAGAAAACAAAGAAATGGGTGATGAGTTTAAGGAATGAATTAAGGAAGTTCAGAGCGTCTAATTGGTGTAAAACATGCTAGATTACATGTGGAAAGATCGGAAAATGATTGAATATGAAATAGGGGTTGAAAGGAGGCTGAAAAACTGTAAAATATAGTGTAACAGGGCTGGTCCGGGTTTACAAACCGGTACACAAACCCGACCACCCAAAAAACACGCCAGAAACATATGCCAGGGTATGGACCGGGTTTATATACCGGTACACATACCCGGACCATAGTAAAAAAAGCAGAAAGATCATTCTAGGTTTGGTCCAGGTTAGTAACCCCGGACATAAACCCGGACCACCCCAAAATCTTCCCAAAAAGTGTTTTTAAGCAATTTAAAGGTGGGGAAGTGAAAGGTAATGATATTAAATGATTGTTAGGACTTGATTAATGACATGTAAAGCAAATTAGGAGTGTGAACAAGCTTAAGAAGTAATTTGAAGTAAGTAACTTATGTGAATGAATTTGAAATGTAAGGAATTAGTAATTGTAAATCGGGAAACAGTAAAGATGAAATGGGTTACGTTAATTATAGATGATTAACTGCCTGATTCCATGTATGTATAGGATTTAAATTGTTGGACTCCGGGGAGTTAGCAACCCGAGAACTACGGTGAACGGTATAATTTTCTCATGCCCTGTATGCTATCGTGGTTAATCTTATTTGTGTGTTTGTTTGTTATGTGTTGTCACCTAAACAAGATAAAATACACGAATCGGATTTATTGCACTTTCTTGTGCTTGTAATGTATTGTTCCTTGTTGGACTGTATTGTGAACTTGAAGCTTGTATAATTCATGAAATGTGTGATTGTGGATGAAGTACTTGATTGGTTGAATTGTTGGTGAAATACCCCAACCTTAAATATGGCGATTAAAATTATCCTAATAGGTATTTAAGAGCCTAATAATGATTAAGAAATATTGGTAAGGGAAAACAAATCCAAAAGAAATAAAGAAACGCTTAAAAAGCGAAAAACGCTAAATAAGCGTTAACTAACCATAGGAGGTATTAGACCTCGGTTAGCATATTATAAGGATTCTAATGGCTTAATAAGACCTAAGTAATCATGAGGGAACAAGTCCCGAGGAAAACGGATCCTTAAAACGGATTATAAACACAAATGAACCTTAAAGCGCGTTTTTCGAGGAAACCGGGAAAACGCGTCTTTAAGCGGGTCAAATGGACTCGTAACAATTTTGGTCAACCAAATAGTCATTAATAAACATGAGTGAAGGTCTAGAGCCAATAAAACCAATAAAACGAGAAAATAGTAAAAACTGTAAAAAACGGGAAGTTGTGGGGTAAAAGCATAAATAAACCAAACTAGTGTGTCCACTATTGTAAATAAAATTTTTAAAACCCACAAGGGGCTGTGTATCAACCGATCCCCCCTTCCCTCTCACACACAATAGATAAATAAAGAAAGAAGAAAAGAAAGATGAAAGAAAAAGAATACAAAAAGCAAAAAGAACACTCTCTTTCCTCACTTTTCTTCTCTCTCTCCCATTTCTCCCTTCCCCATCGTGCTCTCTCTTCCTCCGTCCCTCATGCAGCGATTTTGAGCTTCCCCTCTACAACAATGGAAGCTCTCTCTTCTTCTCCATGCTCCATCCTCATGTAAGCTCCAAACCAATAACAAATTACATATTTGAACTCCCCTCATTCTCCTCTAAACTTCTCTCTTTTCAAAATCCAAAAATGAGGAAGTTCATTTTCGTGGGTATACCCCATTCAAAGAGAAAGTATCACCAATGTGTAGCTTGGAGTCTCCTCTCTCCAACAAGGTAAAAATCTACACGAAAAACTTATGTTTTCTTCACCTTCCTTCACACAACCAATTTTGCCCCATTTGTAATGCTCTGTCTTTCTCTCTCCTTTGGGCATAATATCCACCTTGCAATGGTGGTGGATTCACCTTCTTGAACCAAGGGCTAAAACCCCTCCTAAACCACTCCAAAGGTAAACCCTAGAAATCTTGCTTTAAGAATCTCAATGAACTAGCACTAATTTAAGGGTTAGTATATTAATTGCAATTGTTTTGTGTGCTTGGATGATGGGAATGGAGTTTGGCAACTCCATTCCCCCATATGGCCGATTTGGGCAAGAAAGAGAAGAGAAGAAGTGGAAAAGAAAAGAGGAAATGAGAGCTTAAGGTAAGAGCTCTTTCTTGAATGGTAAATTTAATGCATTGGAGTAATGGGAATGGGTAACCAATTTAAAAGAACCTAAACTATTGCATTAGTAGTGTAGTTGTGGAAATTTTAGTATTTGTGAGCAAGTATGTGAATTGTAGGCCTTGGAGCCAAATGTAATGAGTATGAGTACTAGTATTGTTGCTGGATGGTGTATTGATGTATTGAGAATTTCTTTGAGTGCTGGTAGGACCCTTGCATGGGTGTGGCTAGTTTAGGAATGAATTTGATGAAAAGTGTGTATGTGGAGAAGTAAGAAAAGTAGGTGAGCTATGGCGAAATTTTGGTAGGAATTATGAGTTTAGAAATGACTTGGTGAATGGGAGAACCAAGGTGTACATTGGATTGAGTAGGTATGTTTAGTAGTGATGAAGTGGTGGTAGTAGTAAGAGAAATAGGAAGTGTAAAATCTGTAGCATAAATGTATAAAAATGCATTGGAGAAGTTAGGAAAAATTAGTGTGTAAGAATTGGTAAAAAGAGTGTTGGACTTGGGTATAGATATTGTAGTTGCTTGGAAATGAATTGGAATGGTAAGATGGTATTAGGAGAGGGAACTAGGTATGGAGGAAATAAGGACCAAAATCTGTAGCAAACACCACTTGGAGAAATAATGTAAGTGCTGGAATGAAAATGTGGAAGATATGTGTGTGAATTGGTATAAGAAGGAGTAATGAATTAGTAATGGATTTGAGCATGTTTAGGAGCTTAATTAGGTTCTTAAACATGTGAGATTAAGTGTAGGAACATTTGGGAATTAATTAGGCAAAGTATGGAATGTAACAGATTTTGAAAATGTCAAAACTGTCAAAATGGTAGCAGGGTCCGGGACTTAAGTCCAGGACTAAGTCCCGGACCAGTATACAAAAACACGCCGAGAGTAAAGGATAGTGGGTGGTCCGGGACTTAAGTCCCATCCAAGGACCCGGACCACCCCTTGAAAAATGACCGAGAGTTTGCCCATGTCCTGGTCCGGGACTTGCATTATGTACAAGGTACCGGACCAGAACTAAAAACCATTCGAGACTGGACATACCTACTGGTCCGGGACTTGACCCCTGTACAAGGACCCGGACCAGGCACCAGAATGAGCCGAGAGTAGTGACCATGTGTTGGTCCGGGACTTAAGATCCGGACAAGGTCCCGGACCGACCAAAAACTGTAAAATTAAGCTTACTAAATGGCTTTTAAGGTAAGGAAGTGAATGGTAATATTAGTATAAGATAATTAGTACTTGATTAATGATGTTTAAGGGTCATTAAAGGTATAAACAAGTTGGAGAAGTAGGTAAGAAAGTTGTGAGTATATGAACATTACGTTAAACCGAAACAACGGGATAACGGGGTAAGTATGGGAGTAGTAATTATGTACGTATTATAATACTTAGTATTGATTGAACCATTTGGCATGTAGTCATTGGTTCGAGGCTAGGACTCGAGGAACAAGTAAGGACTAAGGAACAAGGAGACATCGGTAAAGTAAATTTCAGTAGAAGGTATGATTTCTTCATGCCCTGTATCCTAATCTGGTTACCCCGATTTGTGTGCTTATTTGATCACCTAATAAGATAAATGCATGAATCGGACTATATTGCACTTACTTGTGCTTGTTTACATTGTTCTTGACATTTGTCTTGAACAATAGTTTGTATAATTCATGAAATATATGAATGATGATGAACTGTATCCGAATCCTGTATTGTACTTAAGTATTGTATTGTATTTCGTATGAATGTGTATTGAGCAATGTATTTGTGTATGTCGCTTGAGTGAATGACTTCTACTAATTCCTAACCACCTAACTCCTAACAAAAGTACTAAGTAAATTGGAATGAGTAGAAGTCTGATATAGCTTCGGCCACACGTGAGGATGAGGAGACACAAGAGGTTGGATCCTATTCCTGGTTCTTAAACTGGTCCACGGCCCAAATCCCTTAAATGGGTAGCATCCTGGATTGGTGAACCAAGTAAATCCCGTGGTGGGACCGAGTAGTTCCCCGGGTCGGAGGTCCCGACGAATTGACTTGAGTAAGTAAGTATGTATGAGTATGAGTATGTATGCGTAAGTACTATGGAACGAGTAAAAGAGTAATCTCCACCCGATTAACCCGGGTGGACCAATGAAGCTATAAAGTATGGATTATTGTGTATGTATTGCGTAAGTACTATGTATGTATCGTGTATGTGTAGCCCGGAAGAAGGTAAGTAGGAATTTGGTGGACTTGTATTGTCTTCCTTGTGTGTATGGTACTGTGTGTATGTATGTATGTCTTGTAAAATATTGTAATATTGTGTATAAGAGCATGTATGCATTTATGTTGAATGAAATCAATCGCATGTATTCGACCAAGTGGTCGGCGTACCCTCACTAGTACGCGGGGTATGCGGTTATCATGCTCAGCGAAAGCTGACCCCCTCGGGGAACATTTTTAGTGTGCAGGTACCCGAAGAGGATATGGTCAAGGCACGAGACCGGTGACTACATTTGGATAGTTAGTAGTAGAATGTAGAGGTGTACTAAGTAGCACACCCCCTACACCTAGGGAGCAAGTAGTTTGTGAGGAATGGGTAGTAGTTAGACTCTTAATGAGCATGTATGAAATTGAAAGATGTATTCTACTTGTATAAGGATCTTAGTAAACTCGGTATATTAACATGTATTGAACTTATGGTGTATTGTATTGAATGGGAAGTTGTAATACCTAATTGGTAATTGTAGTGAAGCTTGTATTTGTGTAGCACTCGGATATTCCGGTCCATCAGACCGATGCTGTATGTAGAAGTAGTAGCCTTGTTAGTCACGTAGGTGACTAACGGCATTGTATCACCCACTGTATGTAAGTAAGTATCCGCTGCGTGACTCGGAAGCACGAGGAGATTGGACGGTAATGATTGTATTAATGGTAGGGGTGTTACAAAAAGTGGTATCAGAGCAAAGTATCGCTCTGATGATTGGAAATACCGAGTCTAGGAAATACTGAGTTAGGAATTAGAAGCTTAGGGCTAAGGGCTGAGTGTTAGCATTAGAGAGATGCTAGCTTGGAACTATCGGTGAGTACCGGATACCTACAACACCAGACCCGCCCTCCAAAAACCCCTTGTATGATTTAGAAAAAGACGCCAGGGAGAAGGATGGACCTCTCGTATTCGGGAAAACCCGATCTGGCAGTTGGGAAGCAATCACACAGTAAACAAGAACCGATTTATGGTAGATTCCAAGAACTGGAAGTCCCGGAGATGGAATCCGGTTGAACAAGAATACCTGCACTTAATAGCGGTAGGATGAGCACTCCAATCACAAGGCTGCAACTTACAACAGCATGGGGCGACGTGCTCAGCAGTCGCGAAACCTAGCTAGTCAACCAACAGCAGGAAAGAAGCACTAACCGTACGACGGAATGAAAAAGGGAGCAGTAACGGAACCCGAGACACAAGTCTACGGGATAGTAATACTTAAATAATACCACCAACGGTATGCTAGCTGAATAAGGACATAGTCGGAAGCGGTTAACCCCAAGACTACGACGCCATTAAGGTTCCTATACCTGGCCAACATAGCTCAGACAACTACAAGAACAACCATGAGATGTAATCCAACAGGACTACAAGAGTAGTGCCTAAACAGGGAAGGCTCAGTAACCACCACAGATGTGTGGGAACGAGCCACAAGGAACGACTCTAAACCAAATAGAGTGGGAATCTCCAAGCATTGGAGAAGTACCCAGATCTATGACAACCATGTCTAGACCACCAGGAAGCTACCTAAGGGATCAAGTATACCAATTATAGATCAATAAGATCGAGGGAAGAGTCAACAAGACTAACAAATACGAGTGGAAACCATACCGTGATCGGTATAGGATTACTCAAAAACCACCAGTACCACGCACTTGCCACGGCAAGTGCAGTAAGAACATGAATATGTGAAGGAACACTAACACGTTACAAGTACATAGTAATGTACGGTGACCGTAATGAAACAACTACAAGATCATACGTCCTAACAACTAGAAGTATGGAACCTTGGGAAGGCTTAACGGCCCGACCACTGTACTTAGTACATACCAGTCAGCGAGAAACTAGACTTGGTCAAGACCTCAAACATGGTTATGCCATGAGAGACTGCTTTTAACACCGAACCATATTTTAAAACCCAAAATTTTTCTTTCAAAACCACAACCTGTCTTTTAAACCTTGGATTTTAAAAACCGAACCAACATAATTACGGTGAGTATCATAGAATGATACAAGAGGAGTTGGCAACAGAATACTTCACCTAGGCGTGTGACGAACACTACGGGTGTACCCAATTATGGGATGTGGGATGACCGCACTCCGAAGGAGCTTGTGGGTCTGACAAGTAGTCGGGTAAGTGGTAACGTATCAACAAGGTACCCCACGTATGTATACATGTGGTGTACGAAACACGGGAAGTAGTCAACTCCGTTCTACGGACCATGAGTAAGTTCAAAGCAAACAGCTGGACACCGCAGGCGATCAAGGAGTAGGAACTCAACTAAGTAATAAGCATAAAGGATCTCAGAGAATCCCTCTAAAGGTAAGGAATAAGGACTAGGAAGTGCAAAGAGCACAGACTAGTAAGTGTAGACACTGGATATGTCTCAAAGACATCAAGCAAATACATAACAGCTGGAAGGGATACCCAACCCAAAGATGGTAAGGCAAATGCCTAATGTGAACACCACAATGTTCAACAGACGGGGCGAAGTTCCCAAGAGCAATTACAAAACTAACAGGGAGTATAATCCATCGATGAAGAGGATATTAAACCTAGTCTAAACACTAGGAGGAAGTACAAACGGTCTACCCAAGGGCGGGAGACGCTGTAACACACAAAGGGATAACTCAAAATACAATACCACAAGGCGGTATAGTGATAACATATCATAAACAGTAGTCGGATGTAACGGCGTGACCAACAACACCCAGGTGCGATCCTTGAAGGGTGTCTGGATTAACAACAGTTGTACAAGCGGCATGATAAGAGCACGGAAGCTAGAACGAACATTCGGTTAGGACACCAAAGGGATTTTGCATAACGGGAAATACCCTAAATTACAAAAGGCACTGATTAGCACCAGATTTCCTAAAGGGCCTCCATGAACGGAAGCGTGATGTCATGACTTACCATGGAGTCCAACAATACCTCCAACCTATGGGGTATACAGGGAGTAGAAACATGTATAAGCAGCTTGCAAAGAGCATATCTTGCGGCAATAAGGCTTAAAAGCCATCAACCAACTATGTTATGTAAACCTTAACGGTTACATAACCCACACCATTTGATAACAAGACTTGCGATAGATATTGTCTCATATGACAAAGAAATCAACAACTGGACCATCAATTCAAACCCAACATTTTGAGTGGCTTGGAGTAATGGTCAACTCAGTGTCGCTATCACTAGAGTATCAGTCTAGTATACAGTTGACAAGCTTTTAATTACCTTCATGCCTTTTGTATCAATGGTAGCACAGAGGCATAAGAATCGTGATAATGCCGACAATGGCTTAGTTCACACGTGGACACTACGGGAAACCCGAGGAAAGATACCTCTCGTTAGCCGAAGACCACCAATGCAGTGATGATATGAACCCTTAGAAAGGCTTCCATCTACCATAACAACAAAACTTGTGCATGTAGATATTGCCAATGGGCGATGGAATAAGAAAATAAGATTTCCAACCCACGATGCCTACAAGAGGCTTCGGACTATAAAAGCGCAACGCTTAAAGAGCATAGAGACTCGAAGGAGTAAGTATACTCCATATACACCCAACCATGTGGTGAACCATTGTGTAAACACTACCAAGGTAAACCTTGTCATGAGACCTATGAGTGGAGACAAGCCCCTCAACAAGGACTTTATCTATAGTGATAGAATACACCTCAGTTGAGGACGGGACCAGAAAACCCTTGAAGTTTCTTGGGATGTCCCGGTGAAGTACATACAAGTAATACTACCCAGCTAGAGCCTATAACCAATGCTCAGCACTAGGAGACAATAATTGGCAAGAATAATCAATGTGAATACACATTTCAACATCGAATGACCAACGCTCAAGAGAGCTTGTAACCCGATGAATTATCTCATCCTTGGTCAACCAAGACACTTGGTAAATTGTATCATAAATGATGGAAATAATGTGAGGTAAGCCAACCTACACATGAAACCTAAACAAAAATAAAACATCTTCACATGGGGAAAATAATACCATTGCGGTATGCTACAACAATCATCATACACATGAACATAGGAAACCCTTGTTATACCCATACCATAAGGAAATGGTGCCAATGACAATGACTAAAGAGGAATTACCAGAGTAACAGGGACAGTAAAAACGATGTTATACAATGAGTAAGAATATGGTGCGCAACAAGCGACCGCTATGTGGAAGTAGCAGATAACAACACGGGGTATAAGTATGAGATGACAGGCAGGAATATTCTTTCCTATCACATAAGTGACTTACTGTCAAGCGTTTACGCCTCTGCACTCTGTATGACTGAGTATTTTGGTATTGCACTTGTGCAGCTAATGAGCTAATGGGGTAGCTAGGGATATGGAGAATGTAAACCGTAGTAAACCCTTCTTTTCACCAACAAGCATGACGCAAGCCAATTAAGCAAGCCTAGCAACAAACCGTGCGGCCTAAGGCCAAAGAAGCACGAAGAGTGTGAAACACACTAACAATCACAAATGTGAATTCCGATGGAATAAAAAGGTGAAAGGAGACTTAAGAAAGTCACTAGGACCAACACATATGAATGTAAGGTCATACAAGTAAAGAACACTTGTACTGAACCAGAAGAACTGGTATGATTCAGAAACTATTGACACCAGAGGAAGCACTACAACTAAGTAGTGACTTAACCTCACCTGACAATAAGTCGGAGGAACTTAGTGAATAATCGTGAAGGCACGAATAGCATGTGCAGTAGATTACCAGAGAGCTGGTTATAGTTCAAACACGGTAAAAGAATACCGCAATTGTTTAGTAAACCTTATTCCCATAATAGACGGATAAAAAGGTGATGTATAGCACATTAAGGATAACAAGAAGGGTGAATAACACAAGTTGTCAGGGTCGCGCAGCAGAAGCTAGTGGGCCCTAGTTAGGAGATAATATACCTAGTAAGTATAGTTGAATGGCTATTAACGCCTTGAAGCCTAATAGGCTGGAACCGAATTAATTATGAGTTAAATAAACTCATATAGGAATCCTTGGTGCAAAGACTAAACCATTGTTATGATTAGGACCCTTTGACAAGGGTATATTATGTAATAAACCGTAAAGAAGCTAAAACGCTTCAGATAGCCTAAATTGAGTAACCAATGTTTAATAATAATAACATATGGTAGATTACGTGGGCGTAATCCCTTTTAAGGGGGGTAGAGCGACAACCGCATAATGTGAATTTTATGAATAAAACACATAAACTATAATGTGCATAGCACAAATGAGAATTGATTGGATGATTGGTACTATGTTAAATAAACATAAGTATTCATTCGTATTGAAATTATGGTAATTAGGCACGAGAGATGCAAATACCTTAGGGCGAATATACCCATCTTGTAACCCAGTGTAAGAGTATTGGTAAAGAAAAGTAACGAGTAGTGGACGGAGCTCCACAAGTATTGTAGCCTTTAAAGAAGTAGTACGAAACAATTGAGAGTAGTAGGTGAATGAAGCCCATGAGTAGTGTGTTCGTAGGTAAGTCATTGGAAGTAAATTGAGGACGACTGGATTTCATAAGTATTAAAATTCTCAACTAGATAATTTGAAACGACGGAGAGTAATGGATGGAAGTAGTGAAGGTTGATGAAATGAGCACTTAGGTATTGAATTTCGAAGTAAAGTATTTGGGAAGTAGAGTGAGGATGATTGATGGATTAAATTCCATCCCTTGGAGTTGTATGAATTTGTATTTATGACTAGATGAGTAAAAGATAGAAAATGGAAAAAATCAAATTATTTGTTATTTGAAACTGATGTGGGAAGTCGAACTTGATCCTGATCAGATCAAGGGAAACCGAACACAAATTGGGGTGGAAAGATAGTTCAACACTGGTGCTGATCACATCAGGGTCGAATGATTCTTGAAGCTCCCCTTAAGTTGTCACAAGAATCACGCATAGGATAGATGTAATGAATATAAATTGGAATTTGGAGTTGTATGCTTTAGAAGGATTTCTAATTAGCTGTCGGGAAGGATTTTCCATAGACTGAGAATAAGGATTTGGTTAGAAGCTTATACCGGAGAAGAAAGTAGTATAGCATGTTGTATTATTCCAAGGGCAGTAGGACATAGAGGAGTCCTGTGTTGAGATGACCTGAGTGCCTGCGGGATTGTAAAGTGTATTGCATTGCTTTGGGAATAGCTTTGCACTGTATGTATGTATAAACCTTGTAGAGTAAAACTGGATGGTTGGATGTGATTCAGATTGGAGTAATTATGGTACGTTGGTATGGTATGGAATGTAGAAACCTTAAGTAAAGAATTTGGGAATTGTAAGGAGGAGGAATGAATGGGCTTGGGTATTAGGCAAGCATAAATAAGTAAGTATAGTAATCCAGTAACTTCGAGCAACTTTGAGGACAAAGTTCTTAAGGGGGGTAGATTGAAATACCCCGACCTTAAATATGGCGATTAAAATTATCCTAATAGGTATTTAAGAGCCTAATAATGATTAAGAAATATTGGTAAGGGAAAACAAATCCAAAAGAAATAAAGAAACACTTAAAAAGCGAAAAACGCTAAATAAGCGTTAACTAACCATAGGAGGTATTAGACCTCGGTTAGCGTATTATAAGGATTCGAATGGCTTAATAAGACCTAAGTAATCATGAGGGAACAAGTCCCAAGGAAAACGGATCCTTAAAACGGATTATAAACATAAACGAACCTTAAAGCGCGTTTTTCGAGGAAACCGGGAAAACACGTCTTTAAGCGGGTCAAATGGACTCGTAACAATTTTGGTCAACCAAATAGTCATTAATAAACATGAGTGAAGGTCTAGAGCCAATAAAACCAATAAAACGAGAAAATAGTAAAAACTGTCAAAAACGGGAAGTTGTGGGGTAAAAGCATAAATAAACCAAACTAGTGTGTCCACTATTGTAAATAAAATTTTTAAAACCCACAAGGGGCTGTGTATCAACCGATCCTCCCTTCCCTCTCACACACAATAGATAAATAAAGAAAGAAGAAAAGAAAGAAGAAAGAAGAAAGAAAAAGAATACAAAAAGCAAAAAGAACACTCTCTTTCCTCACTTTTCTTCTCTCTCTCCCATTTCTCCCTTCCCCATCGTGCTCTCTCTTCCTCCTTCCCTCATGCAGCAATTTTGAGCTTCCCCTCTACAACAATGGAAGCTCTCTCTTCTTCTCCATGCTCCATCCTCATGTAAGCTCCAAACCGAAAACAAATTACATATTTGAACTCCCCTCATTCTCCTCTAAACTTCTCTCTTTTCAAAATCCAAAAATGAAGAAGTTCATTTTCGTGGGTATACCCCATTCAAAGAGAAAGTAGCACCAATGTGTAGCTTGGAGTCTCCTCTCTCCAACAAGGTAAAAATCTACACGAAAAACTTATGTTTTCTTCACCTTCCTTCACACAACCGATTTTGCCCCATTTGTAATGCTCTGTCTTTCTCTCTCCTTTGGGCATAATATCCACCTTGCAATGGTGGTGGATTCACCTTCTTGAACCAAGGGCTAAAACCTCTCCTAAACCACTCCAAAGGTAAACCCTAGAAATCTTGCTTTAAAAATCTCAATGAACTAGCACTAATTTAAGGGTTAGTATATTAATTGCAATTGTTTTGTGTGCTTGGATAATGGGAATGGAGTTTGGCAACTCCATTCCCCCATATGGCCGATTTGGGCAAGAAAGAGAGAAGAGAAGAAGTGGAAAAGAAAAGAGGAAATGAGAGCTTAAGGTAAGAGCTCTTTCTTGAATGGAAAATTTAATGCATTGGAGTAATGGGAATGGGTAACCAATTTAAAAGAACCTAAACTATTGCATTAGTAGTGTAGTTGTGGAAATTTTAGTATTTGTGAGCAAGTATGTGAATTGTAGGCCTTGGAGCCAAATGTAATGAGTATGAGTATTAGTATTGTTGCTGGATGGTGTATTGATGTATTGAGAATTTCTTTGAGTGCTGGTAGGACCCTTGCATGGGTGTGGCTAGTTTAGGAATGAATTTGATGAAAAGTGTGTATGTGGAGAAGTAAGAAAAGTAGGTGAGCTATGGCGAAATTTTGGTAGGAATTATGCGTTTAGAAATGACTTGGTGAATGGGAGAACCAAGGTGTACATTGGATTGAGTAGGTATGTTTAGTAGTGATGAAGTGGTGGTAGTAGTAAGAGAAATAGGAAGTGTAAAATCTGTAGCAAAAATGTATAAAAATGCATTGGAGAAGTTAGGAAAAATTAGTGTGTAAGAATTGGTAAAAAGAGTGTTGGACTTGGGTATAGATATTGTAGTTGCTTGGAAATGAATTGGAATGGTAAGATGGTATTAGGAGAGGGAACTAGGTATGGAGGAAATAAGGACCAAAATCTGTAGCAAACACCACTTGGAGAAATAATGTAAGTGCTGGAATGAAAATGTGGAAGATATGTGTGTGAATTGGTATGAGAAGGAGTAATGAATTAGTAATGGTGTAACACCCCATCCAACATTAACACACTTAACAACAAACTGCAGCGGAAAACAAACTTCATCACATTACTTAACTTGTTGGTGTTACACGCCGTTAACCACCCACGTGGCTAACAAGGCTATTACATAAACATTGTACCGGTCTGATGGACTAGATTCCCGAGCGACTACACATTATTATCCCTTCCCATTAACAACAAAACATACACATACCTTCCAACTGTACCGACTATTTACAAACTGATGCCGATAACAACTTCGGTCTTACTACACCTACTGTATATATACAACTTACATGATTACCCATGTACAGCGACTACCCCGTCCTACTCTCGAATGGCTTCCAGCTCCTTGAACCTGAAATAGGAAAAGAAGAGAAAGGGTGGCCCCCAAGGGGCTCAGCACCTTTGCTGGTATGGTAATCCCGCAGCCCACATGCTACCGGGCCACGCACAACTAATTGTCGTCTTAGCATGCGGTTGATTATATTTAAATCATGCATGCAACTGTAAACACACAACACATAACGTCTCGCCTCAATGGGCTCAACAAACGGATAGTACATCCTTATTTGATAAGTCACTCATGGTATTCATTATCCCTATAGTGTTTCTCCTCTAATGGAGCTACTTCCTTAATAGACGACACTTACCCGTTATTCGGGCTATCCTTAAACGCCTCTTATCACAAACTGGGATTCATCTCCATGATCCACATACTCCACAATTTACAACGTATAACATACATCACATAACAACACATAACAACACTTTTCACGTTTCAACGTGCACATAACAATATCGCAATAGAAATTGCATTACTTCAACAACATATAACATAACGGGTGCGGTTCTCTTAGGAGCCGACCCAAACATAGTTAATTCACTGGTTAGCCTAGAGAATGATGTCACCCCCATGGTAAGCTCGTTATACAACACTCATTACCGTCCTAATAGTCGGACGAGTAACTTAAGTTAAGATGGTTCGGGTTTTGTGGCCCGAGCACACCACACAAACACATGTTCCCCCTAAACCAATCATAAGTCAGAATAGCTAAGCTTTGGAGTAAGCTAATGGGAGATCATAACCTGTGAGGGAAACAACCATAACACAGAGAAGGGTAAGGCTAAGAAGGATACCCACTCCCAAACAACGCGCGACCGGCCAAACCGGATTCCTCACCACTCTTAGTACATACTTACTTTTAGATATTAGTTAGAACCCCACTATGGAGTCTGTCACATCTACACACCATATAGTATTACAACTGGGTTAAACATACAAGGGAGATCCCTACATTCACACACACATATCACACAATTAACACACGCATAGCCGTGGTTAGAACGTCCCGTGGTTCGGGTCGTTTACTCCGAATACCGAACTCTCATGTGATCCTAGACTCAGTTAACTAAGGTTAACACTTCCGAGGTTAAATGGTATCGGAGTCGAACACGCCACATAAATGAATTACTGTAAACTAATTACATGTTTTATCTTACAACGTGGCAAACATACAGAAAAACACATTGGCATACAAGCCGGTGTAATCCGGTAGGACACAGGTTGCAAGAAAACCATACCTGTCACCAGAGTCCACTTTATCATGTCCACTTATGTTCCCCGAGCAATTCTCGAACAACTGGTAATATTACATGTACTTTTATTAACATCGGGGTAACATGATTGTTTAAAGTCTAATGCTTATAACTTACCCCCGTTAACTTAGTTAAATAACTTCACATTTTAACTTATTTTACCTTTACATTTTAATACAACTTTTCCCCCACTAAATTGTCATTATAATTCACTTAACATGTCCTTAACAATCTTATAACATCATTACTTAATAATCCCCATCATTACATATCATTTTATAACCTTAACATTTAAATCATCTTACTTAACTTAATCTCTCAAGTCCATATATATTTATCTTTCTAACCATCAATACTCTCTTAATGGCATACCACTAATACCACTTAACATTCTTAAAATTAATTTTTTTTTAAGGTCCGACCGACCGACCCACCGACCGACCCACCCCCTGGGTAGGTCGGCTGCAGAGAACATCCAAATTCACAGTTTCAGCCCGACCGACCCAGACTGGGGTCGGTCCCCTGGGTAGGTCGGCTGCAGAAACTTCCCATACATTGACAAACTTTCTCCAAATTTTTCGTCAAGCCTCCTAATGTGTTCTAACATCATTTGGCACATCAAACACACCTTTATCCATGTACTAAACTCTTTAAATCACACACCAAAACCATCTTATCATTCACAAATTCCTTACAAAATTCCTAGCACTTGGAATGTTTTCTCCTTAAGATTTCTAGGTGGTATTTCACCTATAATGACCACTATACCAAGGTGTTTCCTCTACACCTTAACATCATCTCTCAAACTTCTTTTCTTACTAACTAAATCTCCTTTTTCACATCTTACCTAAACATCATTTCTTCCTTGTACATCAACATTCCTAAACCTTAAACAAACTTCTCCAAGATTTTAATACATTCTCAAAAACACATATTGAATTCCTAGAACTTCCAAGATAATACCTAAATCCTTGTATCACTCTAAATCACCTTAATACATGTTTTCTTCCCTAGTAAAACATTTGTTCACCTTTAACACTTCCTAGTTCACCAAAACTTATTTAAAACACTTAGAACTTCTTACACATTTTCCAAAATTTTGCCATAGCTTCTCTTGTATATTCTCACATCCAAACACTTAGGTTTTTACCTTATTCCATTCAAGAGCACCTAAAATCCATCAAGAACTTCCTCACACACAAAACTTCACCAAATTTACACTACATCACAATATAGTGCATAAACTTAAATTGCATGGCACTTAGGCCCTTAAATAACATAAACCATAAACACTGAATTTCCACATTTAAATGCCTTCAACCAGCGAATACACACAACAATGCTCCCATGTCCTTTTAGTCCACCTTGTGGATAGTTTCCTAGCTCATTTTTTCATTGGCTCTTTAGGTTATTTATTAAGCAAATATAGCTCAATTCCCTAGTACAATAAACCACATTAAGAGAGGTTATTTACCTCTTTGTTTTCCAAGTTTTCTCACTTGTTTTCTCTTGTTTTTCTTGATTGAAAATCGGCAAGGAGCTTTTATCACTTGTCAACCTTCTACCCAATATACATATAAGGGTAATGAGCATTTAGTTTAATACTCAAACTCATAATTAAACCCTAGGTTTACATAAGTGTCTTAAAACACTAAAATTGATGTTTACCTTTGGAATTTGAAAGAGAACTTGAACAAGTGGCGAGATAGAACTCCTCCTAGCCCTTTGAAGTTTGGATTAAGCTAAGAAGATAGCAAGGTAATGCACCATTGTAAGGTGAATTTTTGGTTATACAAGAAAATGAAAGGAAACTTAGTTCTTCTTTGATTTTCCTTACCTTGAAGCATAAGAGAATGACAAGGCATGAAAATATGGGCTCAAGCTCCTTCAATGGTGAATCTCCATGGCACCAAAATTGAGTTCTTGAAGATTTGAAAAGGGAAATGAAGACTTGGCCTAACTAAGACAAAGGTAGTCTTGAAATTGATTTTGGAGCATGGAATCATAAGTTACAAGTGAAAGAAGATGAAGAATGAGTGTGGACTGTAGCAAAACGAATTTGCTTGGGAGGATGAAGATAGGTGACGGTGGGAACCAAGGAGAAAGAAGAGAATGAGGTGAGAGAGTATACTTTGAAGATATTTATGTTAAAAGCAAAAGTAACCTTTTACTTACTTTTCCTTTCTTTCTTTTAATTGGCTAGCCAAGTGTGATGACTCACACCCATAAAACCGTGCCCCCCTTACACATTAGAGATATTTATGGTCTTTGTTGACCAAATATTTGACTTATGTTGACTTATAACTTAAACTAGCACCATTTGAGTACTATTCACAAACTAAGGCACATATTTGTGAAATATTTGATTTCCCATTGATATAGACTTCCAAATGTGATACTATATAGTACACATGTTAATTAAAGAGTAATGATGGACATTTAGCCATTCAAAACTCATTTACAAGACAATTTTTCAAAAATGTGCTTTAAGGCTCCTTAAAGCACATTTTGTGTTTTAACTTGTTTTCAAGTTTGGTTTTCTTTGGTAATTGATTTAATATGTTCCTTAACATATTTATAAGGTATATATATGACCTTTAGGTCTTATACAAATTTATCCCAAGCTTAGAGCACATTTTTGCTCATATTGACTTTAAGATATATTCTTGTGTTTTATTTGGTTTAATTGTCTACCAAAGTTTCCTAAGGACTTAATTAGCCTTATTAAATCGTAATTGAATATTATTAAGTCTTGGTAGGCTCTTTGGGTCCTAACCAAGTTCACTCCAAGCTTAAAGCATGTTTTTGCTCAAACTGTATCATAGTGCTTTATTGCATTTTACTATGGTTTAAATTGTTCACTGATGTTCCTAAGGCACTTTTTAGCCTTTACATACCATAGTTTAATATTTAAACCACATATCAAGGTCTGGGGTATTTTAATCTACCCCCCTTAAAAGAACTTCGTCCTCGAAGTTTACACTTCCCACACATCACTAGATTTGAACACAGGAATTACTTGGAAATAAACTTCCATAACCAAACATATTTTACATCACACCCTCGGACTTAATGGTCCGGGTAACACACTCACATCCATACATAACATAACATATTCACATGATAACCTCGGACTCAATGGTCCGGGTATCTTAACAACATTTACACATACATAACAACCCTTAGACTCTATGGTCTTGGGTAACATAACAACATTTAGACACATAGGTCTTGATAACATAACAGCCTTTAGACACATAGGTCTATGTAGCACAACAACATTTAGACTCATAGGTCTTGATAACATACACTTTTGGAATTCAAGGTCAAAATAATATTTATTACACATACCACACAACATGTCATAGCATGTATAGCAATCAAAATATCTTTGATATACACTGTGATCCCGCAGAACCCGGTCGCGATGGACACCTTCCGTCCCCGTGCCTTTGGGAGATCAAAACAATCACTTAAATTTGAAAATTTTCCTTGTGATGTTAAGTAAGAAAACTTTAATTATGTAAAGTATTTATCGGCGCTTTATAAATACCAATCCAAAATCCTTTTTGAAAACACATACAACTCCAAGTCCAACTTATGCTCTTTGCTTCTTTTCTTAGCGTGGTTATTTGTGACCACTTATAGGGAGCTTCAAGAATCATCCAACCCTGATGTGATCAGCATCAGTGTTGAACTATCCTTCCACCCCAATTTGTGTTCGGCTTCCCTTGATCGCATGCAAATCAAGTTCCACTTCCCACTTCATTTTCAAGCATCAATTAAATCACTCATTTCCAATTTTCTATCTTTTTAATCATGATCATACATCTCCAAGGGATAGAACTTCGTCTATCAGTTATTTCCATTCACTTTAATGTTGTTACCTAGGGAATCTTATTCTCACTAGGTTCTATGTCGGTTTCATACCCTTTCATGCATCACTATATAGTATATATATACACATATATTTTATCAAAATACCACACACAGTTTCACATTTATACACTATCGGGGTTTTTTTTTTGTTCCCCGGGAGTTTCTCTACTCCCCACACTTGTACTATCACACACAATTGTGAACAAACAAACACACTTATCACAATGGTATTCGCATCTTCTCTGCGCAATTACCACAATTAACCATGAATGAATGCGTATGTTTACATAACACACACACCAATCATCAAAACAAATTATTTTGTGCTATGTACAACATAAATCACGTACACTTGTACGGTAATACACACTAAGTGGTTTTGCGCTCTACCCCCCTTAAAAGGGATTACGCCCACGTAATCAATCACTAAACATTGGCTTAAAATGTTCTGCCGTCGTGAAGTGTTTTAACTTCCACGCGGTCTATTACACAATGGATTCTGATTAGAGGGTCTTAACCATATTGGCGGTTTAGTTCCTAAACCAAGAATTCTCATTGGAGTTTGTTTAAACTCTTAGTTGGTTTCGGTTCTGGCCGGTGAGGCTTCTAGGCATTAATAATTAGCCATTCACTCATATTCGTTATTCACGTTGTACATTTGAATCACTGGTTCACTAGCGTCTGCTGCGCAACTCTGACAACTGCAGGGCTTAGTTGCCCCATTTGTTATTCTTACTGTATTGTACATCCCCAATTGTCACCTTCATCTTGGTAACAATGGTTTCTCAACCGACGCGTGGTATCTCTTACCGTTAGCGAATTCGGTGAGTTATAAACTTTCTATCCACTTCCATAACAATTTACTGTGTATACAGTTATGTATTTCACAATGATTGACTTGTTCCCTTCCGACTTACTGTCGGTGGAGATTGAGCTACTACCTAGTGTGTAGTGCTCTCTCAGCTATTTACAACATTTGGGGTATATTCCATACCGATATTTGGCAGTTAGTGCTACTGTAGTCACTTACTGTTAATCATGTCTCCACATTTGGTTTTGTACAAGTACTCTTTTATTGGTGCGGCCTTGCATTTCCTATGCATCGGCCATTATAACATTATTCCTCCACAATTAACATGTTTCCAATTCCTAGCTATCCCACTCGATCATTACTGTGCAAGTGCAATACCAAAACACTCAGTCATACAGAGTGCAGAGGCGTAAACTCTTGACAGTAAATTCCTTATGCAATTCGCCATGAAATTCACACTGAGTTCCTCATCACATAGTAACTACCACTGGCTTATTGCCCAGTCTATTTAACATCACTTACCTTAACATCACTTCCT